>OZ012678.1:150477407-151077407 GCA_963942445.1 Argyra leucocephala
AATCTTTTTCCAATCATAAACTTCTGTATCAATTTTTGTTTGGTAAAAGTACTGAATTAATAATTCAAAAAAAAGTTTAAAATATTTAGTTACTAAAATCAAGGTTGTAAAAAGCTCAAATATCACCTAAACTCAAATTTTGAGATAGTTCACAGTTCAGCTAAATACTTTGAAATTAATAACAAGCTCATATTTTAAACTTGTGTACTTAGCTCAAAATTTCAATTGAGCTAATTTACGCTTACTTTGAAATTAACAGTTAGCTTATATCTTGAACTTGTGCATTCAGCTCAAAATTTCAATTAAGCTAATTTAAGCAATTTTGAGACAGTTCACAAATAAGCTAAATACATACTTTGAAATGAATAACAACCTCATATTTTAAACTTGTGCATTCAGCTCAAAATTTCAATTGAGTTAATTTAAGCAAATTTTGAGCTAGCTCATAGTTGAACTAAGTACTTTAAAATTAATAGTTAGCTTATATTTTGAACTTGTGCATTCAGCTCAAAATTTTACTTAAGGTAATTTAAGCAAATTTGAGGTAGTCCACAATTGAGCCAAATACTTTGAACTTAATAACAAGCTCATAGCTTAAACTTGTGCATTAAGCTCAAAATTTACAATTGAGCTAATTTAAGCAAATTTTGAGTTAAACAGTTTGAAATTAATAAGAAGCTCATATTTTAAACTTGTGCATTCAGCTGAAAATTTCAATTGAATTCTGTTCAATTGAATTGCATTCTGGAATAATAACCATTTTTAATGAGTTAGAAAAAAAAAAAAAAACAATTTAAAGACATATCTTGTTTCATAAGTGGAAATAGCAGTAGATGAGGACTATATATTCTCAAAGAAAAAGGCTAACATTCTTTTGAATATTTATTTATATTAAATAAAATAATTAGCTCCGAAGCTTATTATTTATTTGAATTGACTGTAGCAAAAAAATAACACAGGGGACAACAACTTGACTTAACCAAGTTTGTTTGATTTTTATGATCTGGAAATTTTTCGTTAAATTTCATCTAAGGCTTAAAGTTAGGTACTTTAAATGAATCTGAATTTGGCAAGTTGATTATTAAATTGTTTAGAAAATTACCAATTATATAGTCACAAATATAGTCTCAATAATATAATTTTATCATTCAATCAATTCATCTTGTTGTCACTTTAATAATATTCTATCATCAGAAAACATTGCAAAAAAATAAATTTAAAGCCAATAGCTCAAGTAGAAATGGCAATTCAAAGGTAGTATTTTACAATAAAGGTTGTGCTATATTCAGTAGGTATCTATTGCGCAAAAGAATAGAGTGAATAGTGGAAAATTTAATCTAGTATTCTACAATAAACGATTTACAGTTTAGGTATTGCTAAATTTAAATATGTTTTTTATTTTCAACTCGTCCAAATGAAAACCCACTAAAAAAAAAATTCCCCTTACAAAAAAAAATACTTTCCTTTATTTACTAAGTTAATGCATGCATCGTCAATCAATTTTATTAAAGAAAATTTCCATTTAAATTAATTTAAACATATACTCAAAAGCTTAAAGTCATATTACTATTATTAAGTTGATTTAACATTAAAATAATATATTATTCATGCAGTTCATTAATTAAAAATTGAACAACATGCGCTTTAAACATTAAAAGTATTATGCATTTCATACTGTGTATTTAAAACTAATGAATTAATTAATTTTAAAATCATATACATACATACATACATATTAATATTATAATTTTCTTCGAATTTCAAAAACAAAAATATCAAAATTTTACTTAAAAAAAAATATTGAAAAATTCTATTTCTGTTATTTTAGAGACGATACATCACTATTATACAAAGATAATAAAATGTTAAGAAAGGATTTAAATTATAACTTACAACAAAATAATAAAACACCCACACGTCAATTACATATTACCATGTATATTAGAGACATCTTTTTGTATAATTTCCTTCCTTATTTATTTAATAAAAGAAAAAAAAAAAATCAACAAAATAATAAAAAAAAAATAATATAAAAAACAGAGAATAAAATATATTTTTATAAATATTTGTATATAAGTATAATAATAAAATAATTACATATCAATATATAAAATACACACCCACACATTCATACTAACATAAAAAAAAAACAATATTGTTAGAGAAGTCAAATGAATATTCTTTGTGAACACTCGATAGTCTTGTTTCCATGTAAATATTCTTAGAATACATAATATAGTAATTTAAAGGATAACACAATAATTATAATAAAAACATATTTTCATTTAACATATATACCGTTATTACATAAATAATGCATAACTGTATAGGATTTTCATAAAATTTATATTTAAGCTATAATACAAAAGGGAAAATAAAAATAAAACGAAAAAGCATTGGTGTTCAATAATTTTGAAGGGAACATACATACATAACATATATACATACGTTGATATTATACTTGTGAAGGTTAGAATATTATTTATAATAATAATAATAGAAATTGAAGTCATCAATACTGTTTTACTAAAAATAAATATAAATTTTTAATCAAATTGTTTTTTTTTTATGAATTATTATAAAATAACAAATATTTTTATTAATATTAAATTTGTTATTATTTATTTTATTATTTAGAATTATTATATTATAATTTTTTTTTTAAAACAGTATTGTTTATCGGCTTCGAATTTTCAGACACCGATGTGAAGAATTATAGTTCTAAGGGTTAACTATTTTTTTTTTCTGTTTTAAAATTATCAGGCATAGTTTTAACGATTATTAAGATAATTTTTGTAACATCTATATGAAGAATTAAAGCAATTTTGTTAATGTAATTTTTGGAAAAAAAAAAAAATAGAAAATTAAAATTAAATAATGGCAACTTATTCTTATTAATATTAATAACATTTTTTTATTTAGTTTTTTTGATTAATTTAAATTAAGATGTTAATTATGTGTTTTCAAGAATATAATATTTATTAATAGACAGATTTGACTTAATTATATACAGATTTTTCATTAGGCAGACTTGGGTTGCAACAAATGAGAAAAATGTAATAGAATATAACAACCAATAACAACAAATAGGTCAGTGGAGGCGTGGCATCAAAAGGGCATAATTAAGTGATAATAGGTTTTCCAGACTTCTACCTACCCACCTACCTAGATTGTAACCCTTTAATTAAATATATAGTTATTATTCTTCAAACTTACAATGTTATTAATTCAGAACCTGTTTTAATAGTTTTTATAAAAACTTGTTTTCTAGCGTTAGAGTAAATTTTTTTTGTATAATTGTCAAAAATAGTCGAATATTTTCTTTTTAATTTTACTGATATGCTTATCATCGACAGTGAGGACATTGTACGGTTTGCAAAGGCCCAAAGACTAAGATGAGCTGGCCACGTAAGTCGAAAGCAAGCAGTGGTGCTGAATAGAAAGCCTGATAGTAGCCGTGGTAGAGGAAGACCAAGAAGCAGAAGGGCAGACAACGTGAAAAACGATGCTCAAGCCTTACAAATCCCAAATTGGAGGCAAGCGGCACAAGATCGATCTTTTTGGAGGAACATAGTGATGAAGGCCAAAGTTCACCCAGATATGTAGCGCTATAAGATGATGATGATGATATGCTTATCATACAGATACGCGTATTATTTTATTATTTGACAACATTTTAAACATTTTGGACGTTTTAAAAACACTGAAGTATATAAATACTGAAACAGTGTAGTTATAGACAGTATTGAAAAATAAAATTGAAAGACATAATAAATAGATAAATTAAGTCGCATCAAAAAACTTATATTAAATTAGAGTGAGTTTGCAATCAATTATTTAAATCTATAGTAATGGTATAAAAATGTTAATATAGCTTTTGTAAATCACTAGTTTTTAAAATCTTGCTTTTTAGAAAATTTTTCTATTTAAAATCTCAATTTTGTAGATCGAAAAATTAAGCTTTTTCTAACGATTTTTATAAATCAAAATTTAATCAAAGAAAAAATATAAAAATCGAAATTTTAAAAGAGTGCGATTTTCTTTCAAAAGAAGAAGGATTACCTACGGAACGTGATGTAATTGTTCAAAACAGGTTCCATATCTCTCGAAATGAAAAAAATAATCGGATCGAAAATTGGATAATTTCAATATCAAATTCAGAAAATGAAGTGAAATAAAAAAAAAGAACGCAGTACGAAAATTAAAAAAAAAAATACAATTTGCAACCTTATTAAAATCTAAACAAACTAAAACTAATGAAATTATTTTATCATTGGAAAGGTATTTAATAATTTTTTTTAATTAAATAAAATAGTGAATAAAAAGAAAAAATAAATAAAAATACTTGTCATTATTTTTGGGCCAACAAATCATAACCAAATATCAAATATAGTAAGTATTACCAATTACGCTTGTTTTCTTTACTCTACGAGAAAATAAGAAATTAGTAATTGATTGCGCAAATTTTCATATTATAAAAGTTGCTTCATTGATAGAAAATTGGCGTTTGGAGCAGATTAGTACATTTATAGAGTAAAATGACCACTCTGTAATATTTTAAATTACAACGGACAGAAACATTTTGAATACAGCATTTTTGAAAATGCTTGAATTGAAACATATGAAAGTACTTTTCAGTCAAAATATCGAAAAATGATCAAAAGAGTATTCAGGCCGACGTTATGTCAACAAGAAAAAATAAATACCATTTTCAAAATTTTCCAAAGTATTTCCTGTCAAATACAAAATTCTTTGATTTCCTGCCTGTGACAGAAATTGATTGTTTGATTTGAAAGGATCGTTATTATTATTTTTTTAAACTCTAATTTCAACTTTCAAATTGATTTTACTCGAAACATCAATTTTAGACATATGTAAGTGTATATGACTTCTTGCCCCAGCTTTTATTTTAAGATAAAAGTTAATTTTCTTTAATTTTATTAAATTAAAAGTGGAGTCAACATATGAAAATGTTTAATCAAGCGCCAATAATAAAATTTGGTGATTTTTTAATAAATGAAATAATATTGAAAAAATTTAATATATAAATTTTTTGAAAAAAAAAAAAAGTTTATCTAAACATTATCTATTTGTTCGAGTACCAGGGTATCCGAGATATTGAAAAAAAAAAATATCCTATTTGTATCCTATTTGATTAAACTCTACGAAAGAAAGAATATATTCAAGTGATATAAAATTGAGTAGAATTATTAATAATAAAAAATTAATAAATCTGTATTGGCATTAAAGCAAGCATAATGATTCTCTGTCATAAGTTCGATACAAAAAATGACGTAAGTTCGAAATTGTTTTTAATTTTAATAATTTTTGTCGAATTTTATGAAATATGACATAAGTTCGACACAAATTATTAAAATTAAAAACGACATAAGTTCAATTTAATTCAACTTTCGAACTTATGTCATCTTTAATTTTAATAATTTTTGTCGAACTTATGTCATATGTCATAAGTTCGATAAATTAATAATAACATAAGTTCGAAAAAATAAACAAATTTAAACTAGGTTTAATTATTATTGCAATTTAAGTGAACAATTGAATAGAATTTTCAACAGGTCCTCTGCAACATGGGCAAAGATACTTATTTTCGTTGTTTGTAATTGCCTCAATTTGTATTGACAATTGACATTTGCCATATATGTCTTAAGATTCCGGCACGGCAAAAGAACAACGTTTGACAACAAACAGAGCATAAAACAAACAGAGCATATATTTTCAACAAAATTGAATTCGGTTATAGACTGCATACAATAATATAAAATATTTATTACCTTTTTTAACCATTGTTTTTCAAAATACACAATAAATGGTTGAAATAGATTCTCGGTGTCAAACACTTCAATATTTAATTTCAGTTGATTAAAACCAAATAAAATATCTTTCGCTAGGAGCAATGGTGAAGCCAAAATTTTATAATACGTCGATAATGCAACTGGATTAGTATAAATAGATTTAGTCAATAACTTATATTTTATTTTTATATTACGCCTAATTGCTTGGGTATAGTGAAACCAATACCCTAGTAATTTGGCCATTGGAAAAACTTTTCCTAATGTCTGTCGCAAAGCTGATTCATAATCACTAATTATAATATTTGCTTTCATGTGAAAAATATTATTGTTTCAGTTTTCTTATCAGTTAATTTAAAAAATATTGGAAAGATCTAAAAAAAACAATTTGAATTTAATATTTTTATGGAAAAACTGCTACTTTTCAAAAAATTGTTTTATAAAATTTGTTTTAATCTCAAATTAGCTCTTGCTTAAAGCAGCTAATGATAGGTAGGTGCAGTAGCGTGGCGCAGCGGCTGATAGCCCTCGCAATCGCGCGTAGCATTACCACCTGGTTTCACGCCCAGCACCAGCATAATATACCTATTGAAAATATTCTATCTGCACAAAAAAAAGTTACTTAAAATAGTCATATGTCATATGTCATAAGTTCGACAAAAATTATTAAAATTAAAAATGACAAAAATTCGACAGAAAATTTTGTCGAACTTATGTAATTTTTGGTATCGAACTTATGACGTTCGAACGTATGATAGAGAGCCAAGCAAAATTGTTTGGTTCTTTTCATATGTGAGACGATTGGTCAAGTCAATAGAACTAAAATTCGTTTAATTAATTCGAAATCCAATGATTCACTAGTCAAGTAATATAAATTAATGTAAATCGTATCAGAATATCATCATAGAAGGTCAAATAGACAATTCCAAGGTGCATTATAATATTTTAGCATTATAAGTTATGAATTAGAATGAAAGAGGGCATAATTTTCACAATTAGCTATTGTACGATAATAATAAAGAATAGAAATAAGAATAATTGTTGTTTAATTGTTGTTAATAGGTAAATTGTTTTTGATAATCAGATATTCAGCAGTTTTAAGTCAGAAGTCATTTTATTCATAAATTAATTAATATTTTGCAAACAACTTACATATTTTATCAGTGCTTATACGACCTAACAATTTCTTTCAAATCAAAATAAATTCTATTTTTAATTGTAAAATTTAATCGATTAAAGGAAAAAATAATAGCAGAATAATAATTTTTTTTTTAATTTTTAATTATTGAAATGTTATCATACAATTTTTTATAAGAATGAGCTGCCATTATTTATAAGAATTTAGTTATTTGTGAAAAATTTATGTGATACAATATTGAAAAATTATTTTTATATATTTTTTTTTTTTTGCACATACAAATTAACAATAATAATGGTAAGTTATTGAAATTTTCACAATATCTATATAGGTATATTTTTTTTAACGGTTTATTTCTTTACTAATTTTTTTTTTTTTTTAATTTACACCGTTTTTACAATAATTATAGTTGCACGTATAAAGTACGATTAAAATGACACAACATCAATGTATTTGTAATTTTATATGAAATTTTTATAAAGGTAGATAAATATAATAATAATAGGTATATATATATATATATATATAATAATAAATACCGTAATCTTTTATTTATTTACCTGAATATTATTATTTTTGTATTTATTTATTTTTTATTATTATGATTTTTTATTCTTATTAAAAATAAATTAAAATTAAATGCAAATAAATTTTTTTTTAATAATATTAATTTTATTTATTTATGAATTTAATTACGCGTAATTTTTATCGCAAGGTAGGTACAAAAAAATATAATTTATGGTAATCAGCTCAATATGTTATAAGATAATAATTATTATTATATTGTTTGAGTTTTTTTTTTTTTTTTTTTTTTTCTTCTTTATCATTTACTTTAATAATTTGCTAGTTTACTATTAAATTCTATTATATAATCACATTTATAATTATTTTATTAAATTATTAATTATATGGTATTAATTTTTCTTTGACATAAAAAATGTTTTATTGATTTTTTTTTTATTATTATTAATGTGTAGGAAAATATCACTAAAACAGTAACTAATGTTTACTTTTTTCCCCTCCGTTTTTTGTTTTTAAGGTAAATTATGGTAAATTGCTTTAGGTATAGATGTAAATTATATACATTTATATAATATATAATACATAATATACGTATATATTTCTGTATAGACTAAAAAAATTGGAAAATAAGAATTAATTGAGTTGTATAGCCTTGAAGGTATATAATATAATATTTTTTGAATTAAGCTGATTTTCTGACAATTTGAATTCGTTGTGAATAGGCAACACTGAATTTTGAAAAAGATATTTTTATGCATTGATCAGATTTGCTTAAGACGCATTCTATTTATGGATTATTAGGTTAAATTCATTTAGTTAAAATTTTTATATGTGATGTGTGACACACATTATGTATACTATTGTATAGGGAGGGATCTGTAATTAAGCTATCTATCTGTAACCGAAAAACATACCGCTTTGCAACAACAAGCATACCTAGATATGAAAATCACATATTTTTCATACAAAAAATTAAGTATAAAATTTAGGAAATATAGGTTCTAGAATCAATGACAATGACTTAACTATGGTATACAATCACATATCTTCTGGTTCTGGTTCTGGAAATAATGAGATAATTTTTCAACCAATTAAGACAGGATTTATTATAGCTACTTTATCTAAAAAATTTAGAGAATAGTTGAACTTAAGAATATCCAAAAATGCAATCAATTCTTGAATGCATTTCATCGAAATTCAAAATCACAGGTTCATATGTGAATTGTATACTAGATCTCCTAAAACTTATTTTATTTTACTTTTATATCAAATTCTATGACTTTGAAGATATTTAAAACAAATAAATGAAGTTTTTAAATGTTTCAATTGTAATTGTTTTTATTTTGGAAGTTGTGAAAAATGATGGTAGTGGTAAACTTAAACATTAGACTTCAAAACAATTCTTATGGATTGATATTCTTTATTTAGAACCATCTAAGGTATTTTTTTAAGTGATTTTATCATATTAAAAATAACTATGATGAATATAAATTATTAAACAATTTACAAATTGAATGAACGCCACAGGTGGCTAAATTATATACTAACTACAATATGATTCAATATTGATTTTTAATTTTTGCTTTTTTTTGTTTTGCTTCAAATTTTGTGAAAGTGTTTTATTCTAAATACACCCAATTCTGTTTTTACACGGTCTTTTTTTACACGGTTTTGATTTAACACGGTCTAGAAAAAAAAAATTTTTTCCGTTTTTACACGATTTGATTCGATTTAGCACGATATAAAAAGCCATTTGATTTAAATTTTAAAGAAAACTATTTTTATTAACCGTAATTTTCTAGATTGTTTTTTTCTATCTGTTATTTATAAAATAGTTAGGGAATTCCCCTTTCTAAATTATTTTCATAGCAGCTTAAGTATTATTTTAGTCTTGTGTTTAGTTTCAATAAAATTGGACGTGTTTTTATAGCTGTTGACTAAGTGAAATAAAAATTCTTTTTAAATCGATACGAGTACCAGGTAAGCTATATTTTATTCGAATTTATTGTATCTTTATTAACTTTTTTAATGCCCTAAGAAAAATGTCGAATACTACAACTCCGAAACTCAAAAGGAAAGGTATTTCTTTGGAAACTAAAATTGAAATTTTAGATCGCCTCAAAAATGGAGAAGGTTCAACGTCTTTAGGTAAGATTTTTAGTTTGAACGAAGCTACAATAAGGACCATTAAACGAAATAAAGATGCTATTAGGAAATCGGTAGTATCTGGAACGAAACTATCTGCTAAGTTATCATCGTATACAAGAGATTCTGTTAAAGAAAAAATGGAAAAAGTACTGGTAATATGGATAGAGGACAATACACAAAAAAGGATACCAGTAGATGGAAATACAATCAAGCAGAAAGTAGTAGAATTTACAAGCAGATAAAGGAACTTGAACCATCTACATCCTCTCAATCAGATAAAGATAAGCGCTATATATTTTCTGCAAGTACAGGATGGTTAACAGGATTTCTCGAACGGCACGCACTTCATAACATAAAAATCAAAGGAGAAATTGCTTCTGGAGATGAGAAGGCTGCCAAAGAATTTATACCGAAACTTGCTGAAATAATTGCCGATGGTGGGTACAGTCCAGATCAGGTCTTTAATGCAGACGAAACTGGACTCTTTTGGAAAAAAATGCCAAACCGCACATATGTAGCAAAATCCCAAAAGAGTGCTGGTGGTTTTAAGGCAGCAAAAGATCGGGTGACATTTTTATTTTGTAGCAATGCTTCCGGAGACCGTATGCTGAAGCCACTACTTGTTAATCGCGCACTTAAGCCACGATCAATGAAAGGTGTCGACTTTAATAATTTACCGGTTTATTGGATGGCGAATAAAAAAGCATGGGTGACAACTGCCATTTTTACTGAATGGTTCAATATATGTTTTGTCCCAGAAGTTAGAAGATATATGAATGAAAAAGGTCTGGTATTCAAAGTTCTTCTACTTGTGGACAACGCTCCCGGCCATCCAGTTTTGGACCACGAAAATGTACAGGTTTTGTTCCTGCCACCAAATACGACATCGATAATTCAACCACTTGACCAAAGAATCATTGCTACATTTAAAACTTACTACATCAAGCGAACTTTTCAGTATATTTTGGACAATATAGATAATGATAAAACACTTACAGTAATTGATGCTTGGAAAAAGTTTTCCGTTAAAGATTGCGTTAAACATGCTGCGTTGGCATTATCGGAATTACGATCATCAACTATAAACGCCTGTTGGAAAGCAATTTGTCCAGAATGTGTCAAAAGCAAAAATTATGTGCCTGAACATACGAACGAGTATTCCTCTATAATCACTTTGGCACACGCAGTTGGTGGAGAGGGCTTTGATGACTTAGCAATTGATGATATTGACGAACTGTTAGCTGAGAAAGTTCTAAGTGAAGACGAAATAATAGAGGTTGCCTTAGATACTGTTGATTCTACAGAAAACAGTGATAGTGATGAACCAGTTCAACTAACTGCAAATTTAATTCTAGAAGGTCTTCAACTTGCTAATAAATTAGGAAATCATTTCATCACAAACGATCCTATTGGCGAAAGGGCTACACAGTTTCAACGTGACCTGAAGTCTTGTATGGCTCGTTACCATGAATTATACAAAGAGTTAAACGAAACTGGATCACAACGGCTAATAACCGATTTTGTTGTCAAATGCGGTGCTATCCAGTCGGGAAGCGAAAATCCTAATCTGGTTAAAGATACCACAGACAGAACCTCACAATTGGAACGTGATAATGACGTACAAAATATTTCAAGTGATGATAGTGATGTTGAACCAGTCTTACGCAAGCGATCACGTATGATATCCGATTATGATAGCGAATAGAGCTATATTATTTTCATCACCTTGATTTTTACAATTTTTGTTAATGAATTTTTAATGATTTTTAATTTGTTTTAATTTACTTTAAGAATTGAATTATGTACTCTTTGTTTATTCATTTATATTGTTTTTTGTATTAGTTTTCAGTTCCTAAACTTGCGATAATTTTATAATTATGTTACTTTAACTGTAATATGTAATTGAATTGCCTTTTGTTTTTATGAAATAAACTGTGCATGAATGCACATACAAATTTAATTTGGCTTTTATCAAGAGTTTTTTTTGTATGAATCATTTTTTTTAACTATTTTTTCAGGGTATAGAACTATTCCCCTTTTTTTTTATGTACTTCATGTCTTTTTTTACACGGTTTTTTTTTACACGGTTTTTTCTGGAACGTATCTACCGTGTAAAAACAGAATTAGGTGTATTGTGCTAATTAAAAAAAAAAAAAATACTAAAATTGAAGTGCAGTGATCGAAGTCTATTTGTTTTAACGCTATAATTAAATATTTTGTTCTGGAAAAACTCACGACATTTTAAAAATAATTTTTTTATTATAATTATTTTTGTAATTGATATCCACTTCATTACTACACCAGAACTACAACGAATTCAAAATGTCATAATTATTTTAATATTTATCATAATTTTATTAATTGAAATAAAAAATTTATATTATTTAATAATGTTTGTGTTCCTTTTACACGAAAAACTGTACACCACAAAGTACTTCAGAATATTTAGTATCGGAATGTTATAATTTTTTGTTGTTGACGTATTTACTTTCTCAAGCATAGAAATAGTTCAGAGTAGATAAAAATGGTATAGGTAATATATTTTATATAGAATATACAAATTATAAACTCTAGGTATGTTTCACTACTTTGAATTAACATATAGATCTATTTTGGTTATTACATCATCATCAGAAGACTGATAAAGAAATATAACACTTATGCTAACAGATTGTTATAAAGATATTAATTAAAATTTAGTAAAACATATAATTATATTTTTTAATCCTTATTAAAAGTAGTATGACTCAGTAAAAGGAACACAGACAATACAATACAGTATGTATTATTTATTATTTTAGTAGTACATTTTATTATTAAAAAAATTTATTTAGTAATGTATTGTTTTAGTATTGCCGTACCAATTATACCCAGCAAGCCAATAAGCGATCATTCATGTTGATGGTAAGTAATTCCACAGAAATTTTTATATAGGCGATTGATCGAATTATTGACCAATGTTAGATAACTATATCAGCAAATAGTGTGTATGAGTAATTCAGGAAGAACTAAATTTAAATATTTGCTAAATATTTATGGCAAAAAGTCATTAACTGCTTATGTCTGAAATTGATGTTTCGATTAATATCATTTTTAAATTTTTAAAGAAGATTTTAGAAGTATAGTAATGGGACTGTACCAGTTTTTGTTTTTTTTTTAAATAACTTGAATTATGTAAGCATTTGAAATTCAAAATATTTATTTTGTAAAATACGTTTAAATTGTTGTAAAATGTTAATATTAATAAATAAAATTTGATTAAAATAGCTTAAATAAAAATAATGTTCCAAATTTGTAAAAAACGTTTATTAATTTATAAGTTGGAATATATATAAAATATTTTAAGTTAAATAAGCAATTATGGCAAATACATTATTTTATATGTCATATTGACATAAGTGACCCTTGGAAAAATGTGACTTATAATTGCCACAATCAAACCAAATGTTGGCAGGAAAATTCCAATATTATAGTTTAGAAAATTCTAATAATGATAGTTATTTTATTGCGATTTTCTCTTATATTGACATAAGCGGTTTTGATTTGCTGATAGTGTTATCAAAACGTTTGGTGAATAGAATAATATGTGAGTCTGTTTGTTATATTATTGTTGAACGAGGTCTTATACATTATGTTAGCTCGAATATTATTATTGACTCACTATTATAATATTCGCTTACTATTGAACACTACTTATAAGAAGCCTTAATATCCTATTTTTTCTATTACATCGCATTATAATATCTATTAGATGCATAAAATTTTCTTCTATCAAAATAGCGTTCATATTGATAAGATTACAAACTCAATGAGATTCAATAAGGAAATAGAGTTTTCCCAGTATTGGATGTCAACACAGTCACCGAAAAAATATTGTTATTTTGCTTATAAATTTTACGTTTTACAAATTACATATGGTTTGCTGGGTATTGCTTAATAATTAATGTAAGATTTTATTATTTTAGTATATTAAATGTTATTGAAAATTTTGATAAAGTTTTCTTTACCTTTTAGACTATCAACAAGACATTCACACATACATTTATAACTATTATTTTTTTTCTATATTTTTATTTTTATTTGTTGTTGTATTTTTCATCTATGTAAATTATTATTATTTTATCTATCGAAGCAGTAATTTTGGATTTTTTTTTTTTACTATTTTTATTTATTTTAATTTGTTTAATTTTTTTTTTTTTTTTACGAAATAATTGACGTTGTAATAAGGTTTGATTTAAGTTTAGAAGGTTGTTTTTTTTTTTATTTAATTAAAAACAAAAATAATAAAAAGATATAAATTAATAATTTTTTTTAAAGCTTTTAATCCATTTTTCATGTTAAATTATTTATTTAATACGGTTAGAGAATATTCTCAAAATTATTTCGCAGCTGTAGAATATTCTTTATTTCTTATCCATTTAATTATTTATAATTTTTTATAAGTAAATAATACTCTTCAAGATTATTCGATACTAAAAATATTTTTTTTAGTTTTTTATCTTTAAATTTTTTAAGTAAAAATTTAATTTTAAAAATAAAATGTAATAATAAAAAGAAAGTTTTTTTTAAAGATGTAAATCCTGGAATGTTTTCCTGATATTATATATAATAAAAATTTTGAAGGACGAAGGGAATAAAAAATAATCCCTATGATTCTATTTTTGCTGTTGTCCTCTTCATAGGATAAAATTTATTTATTTAATTTGTTTTCATTTTTTTTTTTGTTTTTGTTACATTGGTCCACACGATTTTTGTTTGGTTGTTTGTTTTTTTTTTGTATTTAGTAAGTGGAAAAATAAATTAGGATTTATTTATATATGTGTTTGTATATATATATATATATGTATATATATACGTCATTAAGTATAAAAAAAAAAAATGTTTTTCTTATATATTTTCCTTATTTATACTTGGTTTGAAATCTCATAAGAATTGGTACGGCTGTAGTTTATTATATAGTTATATTTATATAATAATAGTATAATATTATTATATATATATATATATAGTATATAATATATAATGTAGTTAGTTTTCTTGTTGTATATAAGAATAATAATAATAATTATTTTGTTGTTGTTGTTTGTATGATTTTAGTTCATACAAAATTCCCTAATTCTTTTTCTGTTCTTATTTTCGTTTGTTTTTTTTTTTTGTATTAGTTGTAGAAGAAAAATGGTCCTAAAAGAAAAGAAAAACAAATAAATAAATTTTAATTTTTTTTTAAAGAAGATTAAAAAATTGTTTTGTACACAATTATTTCTAAAAACCAGACAAATTTAATCAAGTGTTGACCTGGAAGTTTTTTTTTAAATCTTATTTTTTTTTTTTTACTAAATTTTTTATATTGTTGTTGCTGACATTTTTTTGTACTTTTTATTTTGATTTTGATTGTATTTTTAATGTTTTTTTCTTTATTTATTTAATATCCTTTAATTATTTATGTTATATTTAACATTAAAAACTAAAAATTCAGTTTTGTTAAAAATCAGTTTTGTTTTAAATTTATTTTAAATTATATAAAAAAAAATAAAAGTGTTGTTATTGTTATTCATTCAAAGTGTATTTTTGATATTAATCGCTCTTAAATTTTAGAATGCCAAATAATTTTAATTTTTATCAAGTTTCATTTTACCAATATTTTTATTTTTGATTATAAATGTCTATATACTTTTCAAACAACATACTACTTTAATCGGTTCTAGGGACTCACTTATAGAATGCCATATACACCACCAATTAGACTTATAGAGAAATAGTATTAGACTTACATTAGAGAAAGAAGTGGAATGTGTCTCGTTCACATCAGATTTCAAAAATCCATCATAAGCATACTATATTCATACCCATTCTACAGCAAATTGAATCTATTTGGAGCTCAGTTGGAGCTATTTTTGAATCATGAGTCATTTATTCGCACACTATAAATATCTAAAAGATAAAAAAAGTGAAGCAGTGGTAAATTCTTGCGCGAGTTGCTGTCTCACTCGAATTTATTACAAAAACCTACCATCAGAGACAACTAATAGCGGATTTGGAATTAGTTATATAAAAATGTACAAAAGAATTAATTTAAATGAAATTAACGATAATATTTATCATAATGTAATACTTAGAGAATTTCTGATCTTGCCATTGAATTGAATCTCTTTGACATAACATGAATGACATTTTAATATCTTATTTTTTTCCAAGTTAACCTCTCTTTTCATATATCATTCATTTCCATCTCAAATCAGCCCAATTATGGCTCGTTCTAATTTTTTGTTGTTATTATCGTCCCAATTATGTATGTGAATATTCACCAACCAATTAGCATTACTACCAACTAGAGATTTTCAAACATAGCACAATTCATGCCATGACTAAAGTTTCTTCAGATATTTGTCGCCAAATAAATGACGAAAAATGTGTAGCAGCATGCTTCATTGACCTAGAAAAAACATTTGACACCGTGTGGTTAGATGGCATTATTTACAAATTGCTTAAATACAAATATCCCTCACACTTAGTATTTTTGATCAATAACATGTTACGAAATAAAACTTTCAAATTATCTTCGGGCAATTTGAAATACTCTAACGAATTCCAACTAAAAAACGGGCTCCAACATGGAACGGTTACCTCCTCAATCCTTTTCAATTTTTATTTAAGTAATCTGTTAGACTCACTAAATAAAAAGTTAATCCTGTATCATAGCACAGCTTTCGCAAACGATCTCACAATTTATACAGCAAATCATAAGGTGAAAATGGCCCAATATAACCTTCAGTCAGTCTTCAACGAAGTTGTTCGTTACTGTAATCGTTGGAAACTGAAAATCAATTTTGATAAGTGTGAAACTATACTGTTCCGGAACAATATAAGTAATGTTAAATATAATATTAAAAAGAATTGGAGACAATTTCACTTAAAAAGACCCGATCAAAACAAAATTAAAAACTCCAGCAGCGTAAAATATCTAGGAATAAATTATAATTACCTACTCAACTTCAAGGATAATGTCAACACACAAATCAAAAAGGCAAACATTGCCTTCATGGCCTTAAAAAAGTTATTTTATTCCAATATACTATGAAAAAAAGTAAAACTTTTAAGCTATAAAACATTAATTAGGCCTCTCCTTACATACGTACAGTATTATTTGGTTCAATATTAGTGCTTCTTCAATGGAAAGACTAAGATTATTTGAAAGAAAGTGCATTAGAGCATGTACTAGGCTACATAGAAAACCGTCATCTAACTTTAAACACTATTATTCAAACTAAACTATTTATGACTGTTCTCAAATAATTAGAATTGATAACTTCTTAATTCGTCTCATACGCAAAGAATGAAGTGAAGTTACAGAAAACTCATTAATTTGTCATCCTTGCTACCAAAGCGATGACTACATTATTAAATCAATTAACTTAGGATTCATTCAACCTGAAAGTTTTATCTTCTTAGATAAAAACAATTGTATTGATAACAATAATAGTATACCATTGATATATCACTATAAAAGAAACGCTTCTAATAAAAAGTTGCTTTTAAATTTAAGTGTATTAGACACAAATGACTTGAACTTATTTAAGTACGATAATTATATTCCTCTTAAAGATAAAATAAATTCCATCAAGCCTTATTTTTGGCAACAAGTTTAGGTTAAGTTAACATAAGAGTAGGTTAGTTTAGTATATTTTTTTAGGTTTAATTTTTTTAGGTTAGTTTTAAGTAATTATAGTTTCTTTATATTCAAAATTGGTTTATTTATCTTGTAACAAACCTATTTTTTCCAATAATCTAAGAAATCAAATTACAATTAACTGTAAACATTATTCTTATTATTATAAACTTAATCAAAATAAAATTTCTAAATTTGACAGATAACTTAAATAATAATAAATATAAATGTGCGCGCTTCTACTTGTTACCCAAGAACAATGAATTTATTTAGTTTTATTTGGAATTACTATGTATATATTTTGTCAAAAATAAAACATTTAAGAAAAAAAAAACTACCAACTATAGCTAAGCTTCCATCACTTTATACCACTTTATCAAATGACAACAAAAATATGTCAAAAGACAATAGGAGCACCCTATATCAAATTTATAACTATGCATAAATATTTACAATTTATAGTTATGCTTAAATATTTTAAACTTTATTTTTTATTCAATTATCTAGCCTTGTCAAAATAACTATCAATGATAATTTTAGAGTTGTTTCGTTTTAAGTTTTAAAAACTATTTATTTTTTTTTCGAAATAAACAAAAGTTCTATAATTAATTCATATATCGGGAAAAATCAATTTGTTGCTAAAAACTTATAATAAATCCATAAATGTATTACGAACAACATAATAATAATAATAATTTTTGTTTTATTAAATGACGCAAATTGAAGTTTATTTTAATAATATGCGATAATATTTCTGACTAAAATTTATTAAAATCAAGGTAAGTAAAGTAATTTACCAAAAATATTTCAAACTATTTTTAATCTAAATAATATGATTATAATAAATTTTCATATGGATGAATCATGATTATTTACAGTGACTAATATAAATTCATGAAACGATTCAAACCATTTTTTAATA
This sequence comes from Argyra leucocephala, assembly GCA_963942445.1. Lineage (NCBI taxonomy): Eukaryota > Metazoa > Arthropoda > Insecta > Diptera > Dolichopodidae > Argyra > Argyra leucocephala. The sequence continues at coordinate 150,495,614 of OZ012678.1, forward strand.
ATTTTCCATTAAAGAATTATATGTTCCCTAATTAATATGGAAAATTGAATTTATGAAAGGATAGAAAAATTTTAATTTATGCAACAGCGACAGATAATAACGATTATAGATAATCATGAAAAATGTAAAATAGCAATAGTGTCATGATAATATTAGAAGTATACAGTTTTTAAGATTTCTATTTTGTTATAGAAATGCAGTGTATTTTAAACAAATATCACTACAGTTCTGATGCGCTTTCAGTAAGCTTTTCTATCTTAGTTAAAGTTTTGGTTCTAAATTTATATATGTATGCAGGATGAGGCTGATTTATGACTCGTAATAGCTTGAGTAAACTAACTATAATTCATACTTCTAGCTTATAGTCAATTTTTTATAATACTTCTAGATTGTTTTATTCAATAATTAAACAGATATTCTGCAAATTTCGACTCAGAGTAGACAAAAATATAAATAAAGTAGATTGCGCTCTTATTAAAAAGCACTGATGCATCATATTTGATTTTTCAGTTATATTTAAAAACCATAATACCTGTTCGTTTTATTAAATCTTCATCTATGAGTATATGAAGTAGATCAAAGTAAATTTTTTGTTTTGCGACACAATATATTTCGTCATGCAATATACAGTTATATAGTACAATATCAAATTTTTATAAAATAATAAACATAAAATTAATATCTCGTAATAAAACTGAGTAATAAATTTTAATTCAATAGGTACCTTAATAAAATTAGGATTTACGACATTTTTTGTTCCTAAAATAAACCAAAAAAAAAAAACAAAATATCCCGAAACACTTTTTCTACCCGATTTTATATTTAACTCGTACAGGCACAGCATGAAATCATATAACAGCAAAACTGTGGTTTAACACATTTTCATATTCAGTTAATATGTAACAAACAGAATGATGCAGTTATCATACTTATTATTTTAGTGTTGATGGCACATTCGAACAATATGTCAGCAGATCTTCAAAGCACAAAAGCCAAATCAAAGCGAAAACTTAAAATCCAAAAAATTAAGTCCAATTAATTTATTTTTCATATACTATAACCTGCGCTGTCAATATGAAATTGTGATAAGAGATTATATTTAAATATAATATATATATTTTATAACAAAAAATATTCAACAATTATACAAATTTTACTCTACCTTTAAATAATAATTTTTTCTAAAAACAAAATATATTTTTTTTTACACATCAATCAAAATATTTCTAGCATACATAATATGCCACATATTCATCGTGAGGGTTAAATAACATTTAATATCACTATCATCATAAACCACGAAATATGGAACTATGTTTATATTACCACAAATAGATACTTGAATATTATTACGATATAAATCCTTTATCCTTCAATCTTTTAGTTTTCATCAAAGATCGACAATCATCGCATTGTCATTATTACTGGAATTTATTAAAATAACAAAAAAGCAAAAAACGGCTATCACTGTATGTATGGTGCAAGTAAAAGTGATTTTATGATTTTTGAGATATTGATGTCAGAGCATAAATCTGCTATACATACGGAAATCTATAATATTGTTATAGTAGTATTAGTACGAAGGACTTTTTTTTTTATTTTTTTTCTTGAGAAAACTCTTATCTATTATGGTGGGAAGTATTTGTTGTTGTTGTTCTTATTATATTATATTCTGGAAATTTATATAATTCCAATTTGGTAACATAACAACAAACAAACATTTTTACTATTTTTACTTTCGTTGTATATCCTTGATACATATTAAAGATATGACTAGATGCAATTTGTGTTCATGCATAAATTTTATTCTTAAAAAGGAAAAGTTTATAAGAAGACGAAAAATTAAGATAGAAGAAAAGAAAAATATAGTATTCTTGAATACACCACGTAATTGGATCAAATTGAATATTTATTTTATAGTACGTAAATGTAATTTCATTAAAGAATATTATGGTAAGTACACTCAGTTCAAAAATTTTTAATATAAATTAGAGTCAATATTACTTGGGTGATGCTATATTTCAATTGTATAGGTTTTTCGGTTTAATATAGGATGCTGTCAAATTTATAAAATAAACTCTAAATTTGGAAATGATACTTTTATAAATATTTCATAAATAAACAACTTAAGCTTGGACTTAACCTTAATATTGGTATTACAGATATGAATCGTAATAGCTTCTGTAAAGTAACTATTTCCATTTACAACTCTTAACAAACTTGTAGTTTCATTTCTGAATAAATTGTACTATAATCTATAGCAAAAAAGTTAGTCCACCTTTAAACTTATCATCACAATAAAAAAAAGTTTTGTAGGTAATTAATTACTATCTATAAATGATTTGATTTTATATTGCATCTACTGATATTTTATGAAAACATGAGAACAAAATGAGAAATCATTATGCCAGCACTTAAACGGGTTTAAAATACAAATAAGGTATATGTAAACTTTTTTGCAATAGAGTACTATTAATCTAGTATCTAATGGAGTATAAACTCTGTATTAATTAAATCAATAAAAATGTGTCCAATGTGTCAATCTTTACGGATTGGTCAAAAACAAATAATTCAGTAGGATACCTTTTAAATGTAAGTATACTCAGCTGAATTGTATTCTATATTGAAAGCAGTTGATTATGTGAGTCGGAACCGTAAAGGGCGCAAATTCATCTTATGTACTGATTCCCTAAGTAGCTTAGAGGCCCTCTAATCTTATACCACCACATATCCCACAATAATATTAATTCAGAAGATACTGCATCAAAATCTAAATGTAGTATGCAGGGTTTCTAAATATTCGGTTTTTAAAGATTCATCGAATCAGACCAAAAAAATTCAAGTATTCGTCGAATCCGAACCCGAATGCGAATAATGCGATAAAAACAAATTTATTCTATTTAAAAATATTTACTTTAATCATTTTTTATTTTTTATTGTTTATTATTGCGTTGATAGATTTGTCTGACAATATTTTGATCGTATTTTTGTACAAAAATTATCAGATATGAAAAAAAACGATTTCCGCATCACTTGAAGTATCATAAGAGTTTCATACATATTTCTGGATAAGATAAACTCTTGCTTCAATTTGTTGAAATTATTTTTTACGTCCGGTTCTATAATTGAAATTTTTAATATGTTTTCAAATTCTTTTTTGTTGGAACTGGGAGATAAAGATTTTCCGACTTAATTAAAAAATCATTTTTAACACATTCATTATTATCTTCGTATGTATCGTTGTTTATTATAAAATAAAAACAATAATCTGACAATTCACAGTCTAACAACTTTGAATTGAAGCAATATGAAATGTAACGACTTCTATGAAAAAAAATTTAAAAGTCACCATTAAACACTTGATTTTGAATATTCGTTATTCGATATGATTATTAATCCGAATATCGTATCGAACATTTTAGCAAAGATTCGTTTCGAATCCGAATCCAAATTAGTCGTTTCAGAAACCCTAACTAGTATGTAGACTTTCTTTGGCTACCTGGGCAAGCACATATACATATTAGCGAAAATGAAGAGACTGGCGTATTAGCTAAAATAGTTGCAATGGCACTACTTTATATGGAACACAAATTATGTTATCAGTATTGAAAATATCTGTGCAACAAAATTGTGAGGGACAAATATGCTTTAACATGGCAAAATGAACCTTCTGCAAATAAACTTAAGACTTGTGAAACGAATGTATTCAAATGGAGAAGCTTTCAAAAATTAAATCGTAAAGTATCCGTCATAATGGCTGATTACAGCTGCCACAGCTACCTCTTTGATAGCCCACAAACAAACAAACCAACATGTAGTTGTTTCATAGAATCCATCATCACAATACACCATATAGTTGAGGTCAATTAATTTATTGAAAATATTGTGTTTTTAAAATTTGAAGAAAACTTTCAATCATCACTTAATTTGTTAGGTATAAATTTTGAATGCTAGAACAATAATTGTTCAGTACAAGCTCACCTATCCACTTGAGACCTGATGTAATAACACCGAATGTAGAATAATTTAAAAGTTAAATCATTACAAATTGTATATGTATAATAATATGCACCTGTCTATGACATTATATCTGTACAAGAGGACAGACCTAAGACTAAAAACTAAATCTATATCACTATTGTTGAATTTATATTCTTCAATTTGAGTTCTCGTTGAAGTATTCACCACATATGGGGCATACGCGACCTCTAATGTACTATTAATTATAGAGTTTCAATGACAATAAATTGATAATTGTTGGGGTTGTCACACAAATAACCTTTGTAAGTAAGCTAACATATACAAACGAGTTCGAAATTAGAATAGTTATGCCATAAGGTCGGCTGATGAAAAATTTTAGTATTCAAATATTTTAAAAACGTATATACTACTATAGAAAACTTCAAGCATACTTAAGGTTAGCAACCTAGTGCGGATAAGAGTGTATTCATGTATAAATACTCAATTAATGCTTTTTCCAAATGTCCTACCGTTTTCTATATTCTCAGTTGTTTCGATATCTCAAATCCAAAAAATTAAAATAAATTTTGTCTTGATTCAGTTGGTATTCAATATAGTCTAATTAACTTACTATCAAGGTTTAGGTGATACATATAACACAATAAGGTAAAAGCAAAACTTTTTAAAAGCTTGAAAACAGCTTAAAGAAATTTTAAAATTTAGAAATTCTAGGTATATTTAACAAAATTAAATGTTTCACCTAAGCCTATAGCTCTGGTAGCCGATAGCCATTGTAATTTTAATTATAGTAAACGAAATAATAATAATAATAAATATGTTTCACCTAGACAGCACATATTCGATACAAATATTTTTCGATGATTTAAGACATCTAAAATCTGTTGGATTCGTTAAAAATCCTGTATACAAGTATTCTTGAACTCTTCTTGTTGCTTTTAAGAATAGGATATAATTTTTGAAAAGATTATAATTATTAGGGCCAGTAAAAACTTGAGCATTCAAATTTTGATAAGTGTTCAGTAAAATATTTATCCTAATTGACTTGAGTTATATTCTTGGTTAAATAGGTCAGTTCTAAGTTACAGATCTATACAAAAGGTTAAACCAGGATAAATGAGTTTAAATATTTTTGGTATTTCGTAATCTAACCTTACATATTATTCCGGTCATCAGGTAAACTCTAACCTTCTTCAAAAAATTAATTTATACTTCAGGAATTACACAAATAGTTTTGTTGATATTAAATGTATTTTAACGATTCAACCTTTTTTTTGTTGTTGTTGTTGTGCTGTTAAAATATATACTCTTAATACCATTTTAGTTCTTATGCTAATCGAGTTTTTTACTAAATAACAAAATAGAAATCCTGAAAACTGTATACACAAATCTTTTGAATTTTTTATGATTTTTCAAGACTCATTTATAATTTTTCGTATTTTCTTCGAAAAGTACATTGATTGTGATCTGAATTATAAAAACAGTTTTTTTATTTTTTTTTTTACTCTACAATAAACTGGAAATCATTTAGCAAACAAATGACGTACTCTCAATGAATGTCCATATAAAAAGAAGAAAGAGAAGAAATGAAAAAAGGACTCTTTATTTTGTCAACTTCTAATCTGTATAAAAAATTAAGTGTGGCAAGGTCGTGATTGCAATTTTAAGGAACAAAAAAAAAAAAAAAGAAAAACCAAAATATTTAAGAAAATTTTGAAAAAAATAAAATGCAATGATTTTGTTAAGATATTTTCTTTTCAGATTAATTGGTATTATCCTTTGTGTAAGGGATAATAAATTTTTTTTAAGGTCAAAAGTTAAAAGGATATTTATGTTTTTATTTTTGCTTATATTTAAAAAAAAATAATAATAAAAAAAATAAATAAATTATCACTTAATTGGAATATTCAAGTTTACTTTTTTGCAAACAAAACAAAATTTGTAGTAGTGGATATTGCCATTAAGAGTAACTTCAAGATTTTTGCAATAATTAACTTTTGACCAATCAAAAGAGTTAATAATTATTTTTGAATAATTTAAAATAAATTTGAGATATTTTTATAGACAAAAAACAAAACAATGGAGAACAATATGGTGCTGATTTAAATTGTTTTTAAATGTATTTCTGGAAACAGCTGATGTGGAATAGAGATATCTAATTTTACTGTTTATATCGATTAATTTCTACCATGTTCAGTACTGTGTTTATTTTAAATATTTCGTGTTTCTTATTAGTCTAACTTTATCATTAAGTCTAAACTTGTTATATTAAGAGATTTGATAGCAATACTATTTTCCAAAATGTCAAAGGAAAATATGATGAAAGTATTTGTCTACATCAGGCACGAAGCGTCCATATATTGAGTTGAATGAGTGCTTCCGCAAATAAAATATTATTTTATTATTTTTTACAACTTAATATAAAATATATAAGTATTTAATATAAAAATTACTTAATTAGGAAAATTGAAATCGAATGAAAAAAAATTTGAAGCAAAAATTGTATGCATAGATATTAACTATGTACGCTTAGAAATAATGCCTATATAAACATCATTATTTTTGATCATACCACAAGAGATTTTCAACAGCCACAAATTTAAAATATTTGAAAATAATACCTATTGAAAATCATTTTTCTCTTACCAAACCAGCTATAATAATTATACATTGCATAAAATTATAATGACAAATTAGCTAAATATCATTATCCTTAATTACCTACACTCAAACACAACGTTTCGATTTAATTTCCTAGCAACAGCAAGAAATAATAAATGAAGCGAAAGCGACAACAAAATAAAATCTTAAAAGGAAAAAAAAAATTAATAAGTCGCTGATATTCATTCTAAACCTAACTGACATAATTAGAAAATATCTGATAGAAAATAGATTATCTAGGGAAACAACAACAAAATATCGCATGACACAAAATGAATTTACAAACAAAAAAAGTAGCAAGGAATAAATTAATTTTGTGCATTATTGTGATTGTTGACTTAAATGAGAATTAACATTTATATAAATAATGTATTTAGTTTTGGGTTTTTTTTTTTAGAGAGTAAGAGTATTGTATTGGTTTGTTAAGTAATTCTGTAGTTTTTTATTACTGAATGCTACATATAAATTGTTTATTTTCAGCCATATTTTTGTTTTATGCAGTTTCGAAACAATTAATTTGTTAACAAGTGTAAAAATTTAAAACAGTTTTTTTTTTTATTTTTTATAAATAATTAAAATAGTTAATTGTAATTGTGTCATTGAAATCATTTTCTGCTAGAAGTTTTGAGGAAAAACTATTGATTGTTAAAGCTGGCAGACCAATGCCTGCTCTACTAATAACAACAACAATAAAACGGTGTAATCAGCATTCTTATATTAGATCTTATAATACGTATACTTAATAATTCGTATACTATATCATTAATATAGAAAATTCATATTCACACTATTTTTACATTGTTTTCTTAAAGTCAAAGCTTAAATTAAGGTTATATTTTAAGATGAAAATTTTAATAACACAAACAGTATTTGCGATATTTTAACATTTTTAATTGAAACAGAATTAAAGAATTCTTTTATTGAATATTCCGAACTTTGTAAATTTATAATAACACTTCCTCTATAACAACTATTTCAGTTGAGCGATCGTTTTTCTGACTAAACAAAATTAAAACTACTTTGAGAAATAGATGTGAACAATTTTAACTACCGAAGCAAAAATTTCATAGAAAAAAACAGCTAAAGCAAACTGATATTTTCGTTTATAGTGCGCCTCTAGTGTAAAATTTTACGCTCCGTCCCTGATCTACATAAGGATAAGGGAAGCATATTTAAGAATTTAAGTTTGATTTTGTTCCTAGCGAGATTTGAAAATTCTGAAGGGTTATATTGGTTTCTCAATGCAAATAGCAAAAACTATTTTATTTGAGTGAACTTGAAAAATTGGATTCCATATAAGGATTGACCGTATTATAAAGTTGTTCGAACAAGGGAACAATATAGATTTTTTGTTACAACAACTTAAGTCACAAAAATTCTTAGCTCTTGACTTAATGAAACTCAACATTTTATTTACTCTTAAGTGTTTTTAGTGGTGACTGAAGTTAAGTTTATTGTAAATGAGAATTATGAAACCCTTTCAAGTATAATATTATTTATTTTATAGTTGTATACTCAAGAAGATCGCCTATATGGGTAAAGTTAATTACCTTACATTTCTGCATATTAAGTTCTAATTTGTTATTTGAGCATAAATCTTGTAATATTGATAAGATTGATTGAAGTAAACATGTATTGGAACTATTCTTAACAACGTGCTATATTTTAAGGTTATACGCAAATGCAGTGTGAGATATAGTATCCATTCTGAAAGATCAGAAATTGATATGATAAGCAAAAGTGACCCTAAATGGCTACCTTGTGGTATGCCAGATCTAATCACAATTGCATTAGCAATATACCTTGAAATTTAACTTTTGGGTCCTTTCTGAAAGGTAGGAATGAATACAAGAAAATAATCCGAATTTTCAAAACTAATGACCGTTTGCAGCGTCAGTAATGACAATACTGCTCGTTCATTACCATATTGTATAATTTATTTCCTACCTTTGAAAAATTTATCGAAATTCGTACGAATTCGGGATATAAGCATTTACGTATCACTAAACTAAAAATCAAATCATCGAAAATTTTGTTTAAACAACTCATTTACCATTTCGATTTGTTCACAAATGCATTTCCATTAATCCTAAAGAATTTAAACGGAAATGTTCATCTTCTGGGATTTTTGTTCAACTTTTTTAAAGTGTTTATTGTTAAAAAATTTTCTTTTTTAAAACTTAAATTCTTATTTTTCCTTTTTTTATCAATTTTTATCTTCCTTAAGGGATATTATTGATTTCTTTGTTGTATTTTGCTATATGTTCAAAAATATTTTAAAAATTCTAAATTACACCTTAGGGGTTTTAATACAGAGTAACAAATTTTTTTAACTTTTTTTTTTTTACTTTTTTTTTTTTGTTGTTGTTTTTTTTAAGGGTTTTTTTTTTTTAAATGTAATGTATTATCCTTGATCATATATATATATTGTTATTATTCTCCCAGACAATATCGTGTCCAATACATTAAAAACACTTTAAGTTCAGGAAAATCTAAAAGTAGGACACATATATATTTTGTTTTTTATTTTTCATTGAACTCCTAACATTGAATATTGTGTTATTTTAGGACCATTTATTGAAAAATTAATTTTTGATCCTTTTTTTTTCTCTGAAATAACTGAATAAGCTAATTCAATTTATGTTTAAGTGTATAATAAATAGATTAAAGAACATATTATTAAAAAAGTTAAAGAATTTTATTTTTTTTTTCTATATAATACCTGTGATGTGTTGTTAGTGATGCTTTAAGTCATACATTGAAGTTAAGGTTGTAACTAAATTCCAACATAATTGAAAAATATATGTAAAATTTAATATAAATGTTTCATCCTTTTTTTCTGATTAAAATTATCGTATTTGATCACTTAAAAACTTAAATTTGACAAATACACCATAATTTTACTTACATCGTTGTCGTTTGATTTTTGTGTATTCATATTAAGTGCATACCATCGATAAATTCACTTTTAAGTTTTAATTTATGTTCTTGTAAAGCCTGAAGGATCAAAATTGATAGTTCCAAGGATTTGAAGCGATTTTCAGAAAAGAAAGAAAAAATGAAAATTGCTTGTTTTTTTTTATTTTATTTCGTTTTTAGTTATACAAGATTTGGTTACATATGTTTTGTTGTGTAACATATTGAGAGTATGAATATTATTCAGTGGAGGGTGAATTTAATATAGGGTGGTAAATAATTTTTTTCAATATAATCGGATGAAAAATAATAATTGTATTATTTATGTTATTTTGTATTTGGGTAACAGAGGGTTTCAATAAATTATTTGTGTAATATACTTTGAACCAAGTATATTACCCAGTCTTCTCAAAGTTATGTATGAGTTAGTGATGTACGATATTCATCGCGTTTCCGATATAATCTATGCTTTGTTTACTCGATATTTTTTTTAACGATATTTGAGTACATCGATATTATTTTATTGCATTGGTCTTTTAATATATATTTGACAGCAAAATAAATGTACATTGTGTTCCAAATATTATATCAAATAATTCTGGTGTATAAATGCAACAATATTAAATGACTGGCTTTTTTATAGAAAATAGTACAAAAGTCTAAATCCCACATATAAGTGTATCTAAGTTGGGTTTCGAATACGTTACTCCACGTTTCATAGAACACAATTTTTATTAAATTAATTTTCTTAAAATAGAGGTATTAAACACTCCAAAGCTCCATCCCCTGATTCCCTAGTATATATATTTGGGTAAAACTACTCAAAAATTTAAGAAGATTCAATGTATTGGCTCAAATATGATGTAAACATAACACTGTTCTTTATGTACAATCAGTTGGCCAATTTTTTTTTTTTTTTCAATTTCACAATGTTGTAGTTTGTATTGTACTTTTGCGCCATATGATTTCAATTCTTGCCTTGGATTTTAAAATAAAAATAAATTTGAGTAAATTTAGATTGATAAAGAGTCAAATTCGATTTAATACATAATTTTTATTGTTTTCTAATATTTATGATAAAAAATAATAAAATTAATTTTTAAATTTATATATATATTTATATATAAATCAATTTAAGTTAATTAAGTTGGTTGGTTTTTTTTCATTATTGGCTTCGGCGGGAAATCGTATATTTCAATCCTGAACTCAAAATCTATAATTTTTATTTTTCCAAATTAAATCGATATATTTGTAACCGATTTTGATACGTATAAATCGATTTGTTTTTTGATATGGTACATAATTTTTTGGATATGGATATGTATTAGTTAGTAAACAATTATAAATTTAGATAAAAAAAAAAAAAAATTCAAATTCAATCAGTTTTCCTTTTTTTTTATTTGTGTTTATTATTTTTATGTTTAAAATCGGCTGAAAATGTTTATGTAAAACACTTTGATTCATTTTGCATTAACTTAATTTTATGAGATAACGTATCCCAGCACAGTTATGATATTTCGAACAATAATATCTACATTTCATACATAAGACACTAGGTTTTGTAGACAAATAAAATTTATTGCTACTTTAAACAGTTCTCAACAAATTTTAACGTTTATTCAGTCATTAAAGAAAACGTGTAGTAAATTTGTTAGTTTCACTATTTTTGTGGATTTTTGATTCGTGTTTGATGTAGCAGTAGTCGGTTGAATCAAAGTCGGGTTATATTCAAAAGTTTATTACAAATATAGAAACATATGAACATCAAATGTCCTTTTTCTATTATACAGCGAGAATTATTTTTAGATATTATTTCTCAAGTTAACCTAATATTGATGGCATGAATATAATAATGTTATATTAACAAAACAAAATTATAAGCAGAAACTACCAACCATATTACAACACTCTAGTTGAAGATTGATCACAATTATAATGTGGAAACATAACATTTTAAATATATACTATGCAAATCCTTGAATTATTTAAAATTTATTTTGTTGTTGTAAAATTCTGCTCTAATTTTTTTTTTTGGTTTTTTTGTTTGATCATATTCTCAGCAAAATTATATTAGAACATGTTGTTAGGTAGAATTAAATTTCCGTATACATTAAGTATATGGTACTGCAGTTTACTATACATAAAGTGGAACTAATATTGTTTGATTAGTTATTTATCAATTTTAATGTGAACTAATTATGTGTGGAAAACTAGTACTACCATTAGGAACTATATAGCTCTATTTGAATGTTATTTCCAAATTATTTTACATTATTTTAAGATTAATGAAAAAAATAAAAGAAATTTATAAAGTAACATTCCCTGAGTGGCATTCAAGCTAGTGAGCTTCTAAGTAGTAGTCAGATGATAATCACTACACCATATCGGTCGACGAAAGCAGAAACAACCAAATCAACATAATATGATGGTAATGTTGTCACTCTGTACAAGAGTTTAGTTAACACTAAGAATTATGTATGTTATATATATATTTCTGACTTAAGTTCAATTTCAATTGATTTTCAAATAAAATAAAAATCAATATTTGGTTTTAAATTTGTTATTTTTGTTTTTTGCAAATGTTATGTAATGTGATATATTATTTGTATACAAGTTTTGGTTGAAATTTCATTGAATGTAAAGTGTTTTTGTCACAATGACTAAATATAAATTTAAAATGTTGTAAATCTTCTTCTTTATTACCTACATGATTTATTTTGATAAATATTTTTAAAAATTTATTTCATACTTTCTATCTCACATAACATAGGTATACATTTCTGACTTCATAGAATTTAGCTCGTAAACTAAGAAGATGGATAATATCGTTTGATAACATTTTAAGAGCGGAAGATATATTTCTTAAATTATAATTACAAAATATGAAAAATTTGTTCTTTTATTATTATTATAAGTAGTTTGTAGCTATTCAGAAGGCTGTTACAGTACTTTGATCATTAGAATATATAATCTGTATATAAATTCTGTTTTCAATTCAAATTTTTCGGCATTATGCTAAAGTCGGTAAAAATTTTGATAAACGAAAATTTGAATAAAGCTATAGATAGTAATGTCCATTTCAAGGAACATTTTGTATAATTCAATTAATAAAATATTTTGATATCCCATGATGCAACTAAAATTCCACTTACATTTAAAATTTTTTAATTAAAAACCTATCGCAGTCATCAACATCTTATATAGATTTCTAACATACAAATGACTGATTGTTATATGGCAGAAGTATAGAAGAATAGTAATATAATTTTTGTTGTATATTATTTACATTCTACACACATTTTGATTTTTAACAGTTTCAGGTATTAAATTTTTGGGATAATTACTTTTGGGCCAAAGACATCGCGGGAATCCTTTATACATAAAAATTTATTAGCTATTCCTTAACCAAGTCCAAATATATTATATTCAACTTACCATCTTAGACTGGTACTCGCTAGTTCAAACAGTCGCAGAGAACATATTCGATACCCAGCTAAGTATCAAAACTCACATAGATTCAACAATTATCACAACTAATAATGCTAGGATGTTTTGAAGGCGTATGAAGCAATTAGTGACCACTATTAAGCAATTAGGGTCACTAAACCAATTATTGTTTTAAACTTTTTTCTTTTATAGAAGAAATGTTCATTTTCTCTTTTTATCAATTTTTGTCCATAGGTTACTGAAAGTCTAGCATTATCTGATATCATGTCAGTTAGAGTTTATCTGCCATCAATGTTGTTACAAATATTTTTAATGTGTAAAAGTACGAATATAGTTACTTCAGTCGATATCGACGACATCTATAACAAAAATGTACTGTATTTTGTTTGTGTGTATGCTAAAGGGTACAAAAAGCTGTACGCTATACCTACTACTGACTCTTAAAGTAATACTCTAAATTTACCTATCAAAAGATTGTGTCCAAATAGTCTTTTATGATTCGGAAAAGATGGTAATCTCCATTCCAAGGAACAGTTTGTATAACTCACTGTCACAAATTTTTGTTGTACATTTACAAATCGTTTAGTGCAGACAAAATATGAAGCTACTATTATTTTTATTGTTTATGAACGATATCGACTTCGATATTCTTTAATCTTATCATTTGCTGACGATACTAAACTTTTTTTGGTTATTAAGTCGGATGAGGATTGCCATCTCTTCCAGCACGATCTCGACAAATTCTACTATTGGTGTAACATTATTGTCTTTACCATAAATATTAATAAGTGCAATTACATGTCTTTTTTTAGAAGAAAAACTCTAATTGAATTTTATTATAATATTAATGGTTCTATTATTGAACATGTGTAACAAAATATAAAAAAAAGGCCTGATTATCATTCTCGATAATAAATTAACTTTTAATGCTCACATTGATCGAATTATTTTTAAAGCTTTTTCCATGTTATGTTTCATTAAGCGTAACTCACAGCTATTTTCTGATCCTTATACATTCAAAACTTTATAACTATAATTTGGATGCCTTACTATGGTAAATATATTAAGAGAATAGAGTCTGTTCAAAAGAATATGATTAGGTTTTGTCTATGTAAATTCAACTGGCAACTTTATATTACTGGATATTTAGTTAAATGTCAACTTATTAAGCTTTCTACTCTTGAGGCTAGGCGAAATGCTACTTCCGTAATGTTTTCCTATGATATTTTATCTGGCAGAACAAAATGTCCATCATTCTTCGTCTATTATAATATCTGTGTTGTAGTGCGCGATTTCAGAAGCCAAAGATTTTTATATGTTCATGTCATAAAACATTTTATAGGTAAAATCTGTAAGGGACTGCCCAGTAGATTAAAAAAATAAATAAATAAAATTTGTAAATATGTATATACCTATACTTAAACAAAATGATAATGTAGAATGCATACATTAAACTTAAATTGTAAACGTAAACTCACGGTTGTAATTCTACTGTGTGTAAACGTTGTGATATACTTACAGATATAAAATGTTTGTGTTTATGTTAACTTATAGTTATAATGTAACTTTACAGATCATTTACTAAGTAAATGTGTATGTTTACAGTTACCAAATGTTTACAGTTTTGTAAACGTATAGCTATAATGTACCTTTAAAAATCGTGTGTTAAGTAAATGTATGTTTACAAATACAAAATATTTACATACATATTATGTATATCAATATTATATCTAAGTTGAAATGTCAAACCTGTACTATTAAAAAACAATTACATAATAAAGCAATGGCACCGTTCTTCGTCCACCTTCCTTATATACCGTTCAGTTAATAAATTCGCTGTATTTTTGGTTTTTATTGATCAAATGAATTTTTTCTTGTGCAACAGGTGCGCAACAGTTCATATCTTTAAATAGAATTATATTGATTTTGTTGTTATATTTTCTATTTTCTTTCAATGTCAAAATAGACCCACTATAATTTTGATATTATTAAGAAAACAAATTTACAAAATAACAATATAAGCAGATATCAAGTACTACATACTGAATTTTAAATTTAACGGTCCATTTAATAGACAATAATAATTATTGTTTTTCTTTATAATAAATTGTTAATCGAAGTTTAAGATAAATTTAAGCAAAATATGGATGAACGAATCGATCCTATTATGTATAAAAATTATTTTAAAATCATAATAAAAAAAATTATAATTATTTTGTAACCAATATTATGGGGTTATTTATTCTATGAATACACATTTATTTTTTTGTGTGGTTGTTTTAAATTTTTTTTTTTTTTTTTTTAAATTAAAATAATAAAATTTTCATAAAGAAAAATGGAAAGTTTTAAGAATAAATTGATTTTATTTTTATGATATTTTTTTTTTATTGGATTTTATTATTCACCACCATAAGGTAGAATAAATCGAGATTCACAAAATCGTTTGATGTTATCTAAAATTAACTTAAATTTGTAAACAGGTTTCGTTCCAATATTACACTGTCTAGACAATAACTCGCAGAAAATCGAACAAAATTTGTTTTATAAATTTCTAGAAAAATTTTCTGATACCTAGCAATAAAGTAGGTGTTTAAATAATAATTATCACAATTCTTATGTTTATAAACTTTTAAATACTTTACACCTTAATTTAGTTTAATTTAAAAACTTATCTATTTACATTCTGTAATTGAAACTTGTGATTAAAATAAGATTAAAATTATTCTTGTTTAATAAATGAATCTCAGAATAGCTCAAGGACATGAAAATAAAATATAAAATTTTATTGATATTCATGATAAAATTAGATTAACCGTTAATTGTGTAATTTTTGATATAGAAATTTTAAGTAGAATAATTTTACAGTATCTAATATATTTTGTCAATGTATAGTGTTGTATATTGTTGTATATTGTTTTATTGTTTCAATTCAGCATAAACAATTTTTTTATTTCAAAAATTTGAATTAGCTTTTCACTGTGCGTACAAAGTATGTACGCATGTTAAATTCAACAATAAAACAAAAAATAAAATGAAAAATGAATAAATAAATTATTTATAAACGAAATTTTATTTTGAATAAACTTGTTCCAACAAAAAATCTAAATTTAGATTTCGCATTGAATTGGCAATAATTACTATTCGTACTTATTCATAAGTTACAAAATTTTGAAATGTTAAAAACAAATTTGAAAATGTAATTTTCCGATTGTGGTAATTTACAAAACTATATTTCTTAGTGCTTGTTGTGATAATAATACTATGAGCAATTTTGTTTTAAATACCTAACAAAATGTGCTTATAAATATTTATTTTCATCTAGCGAGAAACAGATCTACCAGCATATTGTAACTATATGATAACAGTGATGTAACAATATAATAATATTACAGATTGTACAAAGGTTTCAATAAAAGAAGGAGAATAACTTGAACGCTGCAAAACATATTTCAAGAGAGTTGAAATTAATGAAGAAGGCTGCACTCTGTTTTCTGGTTAAACAACCAACAACCTTGCTTCGTATATTAAATTACTTTAAATTCATCATCATCATCGTTGTTCTGCAACCCCATCCGTGGGGCATAGGGCCGAAGTAAATTCTTTCCATCGGCTCCTATCTGCGACTAACCTGATCAATTGTGGCCACGTTCTGTGCTTGTTTCAGTTAAGACAGTTGTTCTCCACGTTTTTCTCGGCCTTCCGACGCGATGTCTACCCTGAAGATTCTATTCGAAACATTGTTTCACGGTGTTATTGTCAGGTTTCCTCAAAGTATGTCCGATCCAACGCCATTTCCTATGTCGGATTTCCACGTATATTTGTGTTTGTTTCGCTTTTTGGCACAGCGTTCTGTTGGAAATGGTTTGTGCCCAACGAATGTTTAGGATGCGCCGGAGACATCTATTGATATACGCTTGGAGTTTCCTGGTGATGTTTACTGAAACTTTCCATGTTTCGCAAGCGTACAAGAGAACAGATTTTTCACTTGCGTTGAATATTCTTATTTTTGTGCGCAGAGATAGGTTGCTTGCCTGCCATATTTTTGAAAGCATCCCGAAAGCAGCACGGGCTTTACTGATGCGGGCTTCAATACCCAAATCGGTCCCTCCATCTGATGACATGATGCATCCCAGGTAATTGAACGTACTCACCTCTTGGATTCTCATTGCTTCATAGAGGATCGGATGTTGTGATGCGTGAGTTGTGAGCATGATTTTGGTTTTATGTCATACAGCTTTTGGTACATATCGTTCAAACCTCCATTCGTATGTGACAATAAACACACATCGTCGGCGTAATCTAAGTGACTGATACGTTCGAAAGGACGCCACTGGATACCGTTGCTCTAATTTACACCCACAGTAGTAGTTATTATGTCATCCATTACTACTAAAAACAATATGGGTGATAAAATACAGCCCTGCCTTACTCCGTGACACACCTCGAAGCAATTTGTCAGCTGTCCACGACGTAAAACGCGACATCTTGCATCTTTTTAGGATTCTTTGATTATAGCTATAATTTTCTCTGGAATGCCTCTTCTACTAAGCGATTCCCAAATATACTCTCTACTTACTCTATCAAAAGCTTTCTCAAAGTCTACAAACATGAGATTTAGCGGTGCTTTAAATTCAGTGGATTGTTCAAGAATTATTCGTAATGTGTTGATGTGATACACACACGAATGGCCACTGCAAAAACCTACTTAGTGTTTTTTAAGAGTAAGCTTTTTATTCTGCCTTTAATCCTTTCGAGTATTATTCTAGCCATTAATTTCGAGAAAACTGAGAGTAGAGTGATACCTAGCCAGTTATTGCAATGATTTAGGTTACCGTTCCTTGGTATTTTGACAATAACTCCGTCCTTCCATTCGCTTGGATATTTTTGTTGTTCCAATATAGCCTGGAACAACGGTAACAAAATATCGGCTGATAAATCTGGATCAGCTTTTAGGAATTCGGCGGGTATCTCATCTACTACGGCTGCTTTGTTGTTTCTTAAAAGACGAATTGTTTAAAATTAGTTTCTTAAAATGTAATTGTAACTTTTTTTAAACTCAAGAATCTTATAAGAAAATAATACTCTGGAATCAGGATGTTCATAGTGGTCGCGCTTGCGCAACAAAAACGATGTTTTATTCATAGTTGCATGTTGTAAAAAATCTGCGCAGCTAAAAAGCAATTGTTATTTTCTGATACGATGGCGTTATTGAGATACCTACTGTTAGATTAATTTTCGGTTCATATTATTTAAAGCTATTGTTTCGTAAAACGGAAAACTAAATCTAAATATAAATCTAAATATTTGTGTCTACTGAACATTTAAATAAATTCGTTTAACTAGCTTTTTTAACTGTCGATCAATACTCAAACCCGTAAAAATTGCAATATAAATAATTGTGACACTTAGTGTTCATTTTTTCACATTTTTCAATCCATTCAAATCTTTCAGATCCTATACTTTTACTTTTACAGTTATCTTATTGTAGAATCTAACTTTTATCACTGCGTTCTGAATGAAAAGAGACAAAGATTTGTACGTCTTGATAGTTAAAACAATGAAGTGTAAAACTATAATTCTACCTTATATAATCTAAAAAGTCATTTAAATAAATTTTTGTGATAATCTTTTAATTTGTGTAGCACAAAATTTCAAAAATTTCATTCTTTAGAAGTTTAGATTATGATGCTATATACAAAATTTTAATAAAATTTATAAAACAAAATTTTAATTTTATACAAAGGAAATATAATTTTAAAACTTTAAATAGAAGGATATCCTTATTAATTTTATTTTCCCTTGAAAAGGTTTTCCTGTTGTATTAAACTCAAAATAAAAAAAAAAAAAAATTTTCTTTTTTAAATAATCTTTTTACAAATTCAAACATTTTGTTTGATTTTCCTTTTTAAAGATATAATTTAAATAAATTTAAAAATTTATTTAGAGAATATAAATTTAAAATTCATGTAAATTCATTAAATATCTTTTGATTTAAATTCAAAATCTCACCTTGAATAAAGAATATCGATTCTTTGGATAAAATATTTTTTTATCACATAAATGTACGAGTATATGTAAATACGTATATATATGTATTGCTTAATTAACCTTTGAAATTTAAAAAAATTTCAATTTTTTATCCTTTTATGTTACTTTGTGTTGGTACCAGGAAAATTTTGTTCCATTTTATCAACACGTTTTGATATTTAAGTTTTTTAAAATTATCCGCAAGATTGCATTTCGATGGAATTGAAGCGTTAAAATTTTTTTGTTGATAGGTTCAAGGATTCTTTGAGTGTGTATATCTTTCATACGATATTGAATATGTTAGATTAAGGAATATTTTTACAAAAAAAAAAATTTAATACAAAAAATGGCTTTAAAATAATATTATTTCATTTTTTAATGATATCATTAATAATAAGATAACCTATAAATATTTGAAGTACTTAGAAAATTTCCACTAAACTAAATTTTTGATTGAATAGTTATAAGGATATTCAAGAATTTCAATTGATTTTATTTAACTATATTCAATCAAAAAATAATTTCAATATATAAGTGGAAATTTTTAGTATTAAAAATTGATCGCTAAAATAATATTTTTTAATTTTTACTATTGATATCTCAGAATTTTTGTTAAGATTAAAAATAAAAAATTTGAGTTATTTTATTTAAAAATAAATTTACAGCCATTATTATTATTCTCTGAAGTATGTATGCAACCACTTTACATTGTTCATTATTTGTCAAAATATTTTTATTGACTATTACGTTTTGATTTATTTACCACCAACCCACACCCACCTATCAGTTTTATAAACAATTTCCACATCATCTTTCTCGATTATAATTCAATTTTTGTTTTTTTCTGGCGCTGTCATATTTACTCTGTATATTATGAAAATATATTCTTAGATTTAGGAAAAATAAAATTGATTTTAACATACATATACATATTACATACATAAATCGATTTTATTATATAAAAGTAAAACTTGGAAAAATTTCTGAAAATGATTTAAGTAAATTCAAAAAAAAAAAAAAAAAACAAAATTTGTTTTAAATTTTCAAATATTTTTTTTTAAATATGAAAAGTGCTTTCCCCTAAGTGAATTGATTGTTTTATTTTATTTCGTGTAATTAAAAAAAAAAAAAATTTTATATTAAATATTTTAGTCTATTTTTTAGAAATTTAATAGACTTGTATGAGAAATTATGTATTTTGTCAATTCTCTATACGATTTGGGTAGTAGAACAGTTCATAGGGACTTTTCATCAATATCATTTAATTTTGCTTTCAGTTTTGGTAATCAGACTAAATCATACTCTAAGACCGGTTTTGCAAGATAATGAAAAATTGTATTAATTTGTATTATAATTTACAATATGCTTGATGTCAGATGAATTGTTAACTCGCAAAATTTGTCCACAATGTCAAGCGGTAAACACAATTGCGACTACCGACGAAAAATTCGTGATGCAAAAATTAAAATACATACGCTCTTATGTATATACTCACAATTCCAACTACAATCGCTCAATCACATTTTTTTTGTCGTCGAAATAAGGCTATGTTCTATTTTTTTCGCTGGTAGTTGAATTTGACATTTCTGACAACATTTTTGAACATCAAAAAATAAAAACAAGACAATTATTCTGAAATCTGATATTATAATATTGTAATTGTTCTGTTTTTTTTTTTAAAGTTTTATATGTTCTACAATTTATAATTATTTATTTTTTTATTTAGATACATATATAAACTTAGATTTATTAGCGATGTATTTGGATCTGATTAAATAAATTAATAAATTATTCAAAAGCTTTTTAAAATAAATTTTTAAATTTGGAATTCCGCCATTTGCTTTTCAATTTTGTTTGTTTATTTTTATTTTTCATTTCGCTGCAATTGTGTTTCATTTGACGAAAAATAGTTGAGCGAAGCGAATTTCGTTGGTAGTCGGTGGGCGGTGAACGGAATTGTGTTTACCGCTTCATGTCGGTTAGATGCCATATACCGTCTCGATCATGCCATATATCATCCATCCCGGTCATGTCATATATCATACTGTCCTGTTATGTCATATATACCGTCTCGTAATGTCATATATATCGTCCCGTACCGGTTATGTCATACGTACAACCACAATGTCATATCGGTTGACTAAAACAAAATAGAAATATTAAATTGAACATGAAAATATAGATTTTGATTAGGACAATTAGGACAATTCGAAAAAGTTGATAAGTTTGATAAAATTTGACAGATAATACTTAAAAATAAGACAAAATTATACAGAAAAATCAATATGAGCAGGTACATACATCTTTAAAAAAAAATGGGCGTATTCTGAAATAGCAAGGATCTTATTGATATATCATACATATCAGATTAGATATCTTAGACAGATTGCTTAATGGTGCTTACAGAGCGGCTTTTTAATTGTAGTCCTTTTCAAAAATATAACTATGAAAATATATAAAAAAAAAAATGTTTTATCTTATCCCTTTACACTAAGGAACAATATTCCAATTTACAAGTTTTATCAAAAATTTGATAATTATAAAAATACTTGTGAATAAAACTTAGTCTAACATAATTATAATTGTACATTATATTAGTAAATAAATAATTAAATTTAGGTGAATAGCAAAGTGCAATATAGTAAAAATTTTAATACAGTTTTTACAACCAATTAATTGTAAAATAAGATATAATAATCCTTTTGCTACATTTATGAATATCATTTTGAATATATTCAGACATTTTAACATTTAAATTATAATTTTGAATTTTTGTAACATAAATCTGTAATAATGTGACTTTTGGTTTATTTTTTTGATAAATTTACTTCGATTTATCTTTCGTTATATGAAAATTAATATTGTCAGATCTTCATATTGTGTCAGCATATATTTTCGGCTGAAAAATATATTTTATTGATATATTTTGCAAGAATCTGGCAATAAACTTATTTTTTCCACCGAAAATATATGCTAACCTATAATTTAATTAATTCTGATAAATTTATATATGGCATGTATACAAAATGTAGTCTAAATTTTTTCGTTACATACTCTGCTCTTATTTAACGTAGCCACTACGCATTTTAAACATTTTAGAATAGTGTACAATGTTATGAGCTTTTGCTATACATTTTGGAAGATGCTATATTGTTAATTTTGTTATATCACTGCATTTTAGAACTAACGGTTTATGTTTATGTATATTAGACAGGCTTGTATGTTATTTTGCTGACTTGTACTAGTTAAATTGGTTAAAATAAGTGAACTCGTTAAGAGGCATGTTTTTTGTAATTGTTATGTTATGAGATATTAAGTCAGAAGTTATCGGGTTTGAATCCCGATCAGGCCATGTTTGCTTACTTATTTTATTTATTCCATCTATTTCTATTATATGTAATTATTTTTTTTTTTTTTCTCCTATTACTCCGCGTGGTAGCATAGGGCTTCGATAGTGAAGCTCCATTCCTCTCTGTTGAGTACTACTTCCTTAATATCGTCCCAGGTATAATTGTTGACTGTTAATTCTTGATCGATTGTGCGTCTCCATGTGTTGTATGGTCAGCCGGGTCTCCTTTGTCCTTGTGGATTCCACTCTAGAGCTCTTCTTGCTATATTACTTTCTGATTTACTTAGTGTAGTATGACCTATCCATTTCCATTTTTTCCTATTTATCTGCCTGTTGATCGGTTCTTCTCCAGTTATCATCCATAAATCCTCGTTGCTAATTCTTGCCGGCCAGAATATACTGCATATAATTCTCAAGCACTTGTTGATGAATACTTGTAGCTTCTGTTTGATTCTGACCGAAGTGAGCCATGTTTCACTGCCATATATTAATGTTGACTTAACACATGCTCTGAATATTGTTAGCTTTGTTGTTCTCGATATTTGGTTGCTCCGCCATATCTTCATTAGGCTCCCAAATGTTCTTCTTGCCTTATTTATACGGCTGTTGACATCTTCTGTTGTACCTTCTCTTGATGTTATGATTCTCCCCAGATAGTTGAATTCTTCTACGTATTCTATCTGTTGTCCACTCACTGTTATTGGCTCACTATAACTGTTGTTTGTCCTCATTGCCTTGGTTTTCTCGATATTTAATTCCAGTCCCGATTTCTTTGCTTCTTCCTGTAATCTGTTGACTTTGTTCTGTAGGTCCCTTTGATTTCTTGATATGAGGCATACATCATCTGCGTAATCTAAGTCTTCTAAGTTGCCGAAGAGATCCCATTCTATTCCGTTTATTCCAGTGCAAACTTCTCTTAGAATGTCGTCTAGTATTGTGTTGAAGAGAAGTGGAGATAGTGGACATCCTTGTCTAACTCCTATATTGGTGTAGAATGGATCACTGATCTTACCTCTGTGTTGAACTGTTGTCTCTGCATCTTTATACATCGCTTTGATGATGTTGAGGAACTCCCTTCTTTGTAAGTGTTCTCCATATTGCGCATCTCTTGACTGTGTCGAATGCTTTCTTAAAATCTATGAATAGTAGATATAGTGGGGCATTCCATTCTACTGATTGTTCAACTATGACCCGTAAAGTATTTGCCTGGTCAACACAGCTTTGGTTTGGTTTGGTCTGAAACCTGCCTGCTCTTTCCGTAGTATGAAAGAATACAATAGAAAAATTTAGTCTTATGTATAATTATGTAGTACCATGAAGTACCATGAAGTAAATAAATAAATACATTTATGTTTGTATATTAGACATGTTTGTATGTCTTTTTTACTATCTATACTCATCAAGCTAACTAAATCTATACTCATCAAGCTAAATTTATTATTAATGAACCTGAAACAACAACCGATCAATCAGCAATTCATCATCATCTATTGACAGTAGCTAACTAGTGGTTAAATTTATTTTTTAGTATTTTGGAAATATAAAAAAAGAAGATCTAAGAAAATTCATTTCATGACAGATTATAGAGTCATTAGTATTTTTAATTATTCATAGTTTTATTTTAACAAAAAAAAAATATTTTTTTTAATTTATAAAAGGTAAGTCAAATTCCGATGAAACTTTTATCATTTATAAACTCAAATCAACTTAATTCAACTCCATTCACTTTTATTAAATTTTTTTTTTTGTATAATCTTCTTCCAGAGGGAATTTAACTTTATGCAAAAGGGAATAATAATACAATTGAATATTAGCCATTGTGTTGTCCTTCTAAACATTTGATAAACTTGAGGGGGGTACCTATTGGCAAATTGATTTTCAACTTTTATTTAAAAAGTTTATTATTTTCAGTTTGTTTCGTTATGTGAAATAAGAAGATTTTGTGACAACTTTAATAATAATAAAATTTTTCATTTTTAACACTTATTTTTTTTTTTATTATTGTCATCTTGAAATTTTAAATTTTTTTTTGTATTATTTTATTTTTTAAAAAAGAATATTCAATTGTTAAGATAATTTATTTCTGTGTATACCTATAATAAATATTTATTATTGTTTAGTTATTTATTGTTGATAGCATTTAATCTTTTATTGTGTTAAATAAAATTTTCAGTTTATTTTTGTATTTGTATTAGAAATCAAATAAAAATGTAACATTTTGAAGGAGTGATATTGAATAACATGTTAAAGGTATTCATGATTAAGTGTAGGAGTGTAGTAGAAAATATAGATTTACAACGATTTACCCTTGTACTTTTGATGTTGTACTCGATTTTGAACTCGAATTGGCTGCGGTTTTTTTACGTATGAATTTAATTTATATTTATGAGAATAAGTGAGCTCAGCTGTCTTTATCTCAGCCATTTTCCAATTATATGTATTGACTTTACAAAATGTACAACTTAAAAAGTACAATGACAACTAAAGTGCAATACACTTTGCAATAGGTTTGAACCTTATAAAAATCTACAAGTCTTGTAAAATATTTATTTATATACAAATTGTACAATGGAAATACACTTCTACACCCAGTGCAAGATTACACCTTCAATATACGCCTATTCGTGATTACCATTGCTTACATATTGAAATTTCTAAAATTTGTTTAACAAATTTTTTTAAGCACAAAGTTTTGTTTATGAAAATTATTTTTATGTAACTTATTTTAACTAAGTTTTTATATTTTGTATATTTATCGTATAGCTAAACGGTCTCCTAAACTATTATCATTAACAAAATTAAATATCAGAGTCCTATATGGTAGGTAGGGCTTATCACAGGATAGATAAGTATATCAGAATGTTGATGTTCTGCTTAAATGATAAAAAAGAGAACCAAACAATTCAACACCTTCTTTTGTACCTGCTTTGATTAAAAAAAACCCTTTCTAGACTCCTGAAGGGATCTTTCAGATTCGAAAATTAAGTACCTCCATTGTTTTTGTAAAATATTCCAATTGGTTGTGACAAATGGAGGAATTATTCCATTTACTTTATTTTTTTTTTTGTGTTTTTTTAATGTGTATACTTTCAAGAAATTTCAGAAAATTTAGAAATTTATTATGTTTTTATATGAAATGAAAGCGCAATATAAAAATTATTGACGTAACAGAATTAGAAAGCATGGTCTTAAGTATTTTTTTTTTCACAGAAATTCGGCTTACACAATTAATAATTAATTACGTACAATAGTTTTTTTCCCCTGAATTTATGATATTTCTACTAATTTATTACAACTTCGCCTTCATACTGGCATAGCTCCTTTTTATTTTTAATAATTACCAAAACTCTCAACTATTTTGTTATCAATTGTTTTATCCCAATGTCAAAAGGTACTGGACCAGGTCGAAACACCATTTTTAGCATTTATAAAGCATTTTTTTGCTTCGTCGGAAATCGAACATAAAATCTTTCGGTTGAAAGACAAGCGCTCTAGCTATTGCGCCACCCAGCGATTTAATAGTAATTAATGGCGAGAATGGCCCATTTTTAGAGGATTTATAGAAAATGTTGCTTTCGTTGGTAATGAACCTGGCACTTTTCGGTTGTAGCTCTACCTACTGCGCCATCCAGCATGTTATTCAAAATAGGTAATGTAAGTAGAAGAATAAGCTATTGTGGGTGTAAAAGAGAGCAACGGTATCCAGTGGCGTCCTTTCGAACGTATCAGCCACTTAGATCACGCCGACAATGTGTGTTTATTGTCACATACGAATGAAAGTTTGAACGATATGTGCCAAAAGCTGTATGACACTGGAAAAAGTGCGAGCCTAAAAGTCAATTCAGGTAAAACTAAAATCATGCGCACAACTCACATATCACAACATCCGATCCTCCATGAAGAAATACGATTCGAAGAAGTGAGTACGTTCAATTATATGGGCAGCATCATGTCATCAGACGGATGCGCCGATTTGGATATTGAAGCCCGAATCAGTAAAGCCCGTACTGCTTTCGGGATGTTTTCAGAAATATGGCAGACAAGCAACCTATCTCTGCACACAAAAATAAGAATATTCAACGCAAGTGTAAAATCTGTTCTGTTGTACGCTTGCGAAACATGGAAAGTTTCAGTAAACATCAACAGGAAACTCCAAGCGTACATAAATAGATGTCTCCGACGCATTCTAAACATTCGTTGGCCACAAAACATTTCCAACAGAACGCTGTGGAAAAAAACGAAACAAACACAAATAGACGTGGAAATCCGACAGCGGAAATGGCGTTGGATCGGGCATACTTTTAGGACAAACCTGACAACAACATCGCGAAACAATGTTTCGAAATGGAATCCTCAGGGTACACTTCGTGTCGGAAGGCCAAGAAAAACATGGAGAACAACTGCCTTAGCTGAAGCAAGTACCCAGCAAAAAACGTGGCCACAATTGAAAAGGTTGGTCGCAGATAGGAGCCGATGGAAAGAATTTACTTCCTATGCCCCATGGATGGGGTTGCAGGACAATGATGATGATGAGAAGAATAAAAGTATTATTATAATGTAAATTGTGAATGCCATTTAAGTTCAAACTTGAAAGCTTGAGTTTCAATTATTTGTTTTGCTAGTCCAATACTATAGAAATGCCTAAGTAACTAGGTCTATTACAATAATTTAATTTAATGAAATTTAGTTCTATGTTTTTTACATTAGAGTTGTAAAATAACTTTTAGAATAAACAATGATAAAAAATTTAAATTAAAAGTTCTGTCTTTATCCAAGTATGCTAACCTTATTTACAGAATGAGCCTATATCATTATCTATATTATATCTACAACGTAATCCATGACTTTATAATATTATGTTTAAATTATGTAGGACATTATTCAGAAGTCTGATAACTATTTATAATTATTATTTCAAGGGAAATAATTTAAACAATATAAAAATATTACCTGTATGAATAACATAATACCTCTCCTATTGTCTATACATACATTTTTTGATGAATTTCGTCGTTTTTTAACTAATCAACATTATTTGGATAATATTTATTTTTATCCTATACTTAAATATATCTTGAAAAATTAAAAATATTATGACAAATTAACTGTATTCACAAGTCCTCTTTTTTATTTTAGTTAATAAAATTGTTTAAACAGAAAAAAGAACATTAAAACAAT
This sequence comes from Argyra leucocephala, assembly GCA_963942445.1. Classification (NCBI taxonomy): domain Eukaryota; kingdom Metazoa; phylum Arthropoda; class Insecta; order Diptera; family Dolichopodidae; genus Argyra; species Argyra leucocephala. The sequence goes on from OZ012678.1 coordinate 150,523,170, forward strand.
ATATTTGGATAAAAAATATAAGCGACCTAAATTTAAAATATTAAAATTATTTCTACATTTAAATTTTTCCACTGAAAATATATTTTAATTTTACAAATGTATTTTACAAAAATTTTTCATTAATTCTCTGAAGTTTTATTTAGATCAAATTTACGAGGAAAAAATTTTCCAGAATATTTTGATTACATAATTTAGCCAGGATATTTTATTATTATATTAATATTGTTCATAATATAAAATTTTAAAATTAGAAAGCAGAAAAACAGAAAAATCTAATTACTTAAGTGTGAGGATTTATTTTTGAAAAATGAAATTTTTAAATTTATTTCAAATAATTTTAAATTATAGGTAGATTTATTATAATTAAATATTGAAATTAAATTTCAATTAAATAATTTAAATAATTTTGAGTAGCCTAACTGTTTCGATTTTTTTTGTGCAAATTTAATTATAAATCAATTTTTATTAATATGTAAATTTTGTAATGAAATTAATTATTTCACAAATTGAAAATTTCCTATGACTATTTCAAAATTGGATGAAATCTAAAATTATATGACAATAAGTGGTTTAAATTAGGCGATTTAGTATTAAATAAATCATTTATACTTTAAAAATAAAAACATCCCAAGTAACAATAATTTAAGCTCTATAAAATCTCATGTGCTGCACTAGAGCTAAATTAGAGGTATTAGCTTCCACATTTACCCCTATATCCGTTCTTAGAGCTTTTACAGAGCTCTTATAGCAACAAAAGTGTCACTTATAGAGATAATTCAATTTTTAGTTTTAGCTCTATATAAAAGTACTTTACGTTCCTCTTTAGAGCACAACTTTTTCAATGTTAACATTCCTTTAATTCAATATTAGGTTCAATAAAAAATGGCTATACAGTTTTTCTACTAATATAGAGACCTTGTAGAACTCCAAAATTTATTATAAAGTTAATCAGTTTTTGAGAGGAAAATAACATGAAATGACTTTACATTTTATGTGAATTCAATGTGTATGATAAGACAGTATGCATATTAAATTAGGTAGCAAATAGCTTTGTATCAATAAAAAAATATTATTTTAGCTCTAACAGAGCATAACAATTTAATTAATGATGGAGCAATGAATAGTAACTGCTCTATTTCAGAGTACTATGACAGTATGACAATGTTAGCTTTCAAACAGCATATAATTACACTCTTAAGGGGCCAGTTGCTTTATAAAAGAATATAATTATTCCAACAGCTCTAAAGCAACATAATATTATCCAAAGCAAAGTATTCTATATAAGAAAGAAATTATTAATTTACCTCTGAAGTAGAATAAATTATATTTTACGCATCTGTAGAGCTAATTATGCTATTGTAGAGCTTACAGTGTATTTTTATACCGCTTTAGAAGTTATTTAGAGCAAATTAATTTGAGAGCTCTAAAATTTGTTACTTGGAATATTTTTAATGATATTAGGTTTCGAAACATAAGTCTAATACATATTATGTGCGGATGTGACAAATTCAGTTTGCTTCTGAAAAAGCAATTAGCATTTAATTGTGTATTTTTTGATACCATAACTTGAATTACCAATTTCTTATTGTTAGTTATTTTAGGTGATCCCTCATCAAAGAAATTCAATACTAAAGCCACCCTGTGCGATTAAGAAAGCCTATCATTATTGCAGGGTAACTTTGATTTATTGTTTTACCGATTAAACGAACAGAATAACGTTCGGATATAAGTACTTCAATCTTTGTTCTCTCATCATATATAATTTTTTTTTTTCTTTATTTTTCAACTATTACTTAAAAACTAACTAAGAACATATTTTATATTAAATTATTTAAATAGAAAAGATTTTAACAAATTTCTAATGTAATAATTAACATATTTAAAAATTAAGACCTAGCAAAAAGCTGTCTGATGGTAGTATAGAGTAAATTTAATATTCACATGGTTTTATGATTATTTTTTTCATATACAAATTTTGTATTTAAATTTGACATTCGAATTAACTTTATACGTTTTAAATAATGTTTTGATTTTCGTTCGGCTTTAAAGTAAATATTGCCAACATGTTCAATTATTTTAGGAATAGAAATAGATTTGATTTAATAAAATTAAACGTTTTCTATATCTGTTTCCAAATTATTTTGAAAACAGATTAAACTGTTAACCTTGCAAATCAGAAATAATTTTCAATGTGGTTGCAAAACTATAACACATGCAAAAGAAAAAATATAATATTTTAAAAACCGTCATCGAATGTATTCTACCACAACATGTCCAACCATTACGGACACATTAAATTAATTTACTTAAACTTCAGCATAATAAATTAAACTATAACAAATAAATAATATCTAAATAATCATCACAGGTAGCGGATCGTGGGGTAAAATTCTAGATGAGTTAGCTGAAATATAAAAATAAAAAACTAGTTCCATTCGTGCAAAACTTGTAAAAATTTGTAAAAAAACAAAAATGTAAGCAAGTTATACAATCGTAATGTTCGATCAAGAAAAAATGATTGCACAGAAGGTTTTTAAATCTAAGAATTTTAAACTATTTTGTTAGTTTTTTTTTTTTTTTTTTTTTTACACTCTACAGTAACTTAGGTAGAATCACCTTTTCGTGCTTAATTAAGTACGGTACTGCAATTTTACACTACAATCTACAATATTTCGAGTATTTATTTAACAAATTACTGGCTTATCAACTCATTAAATGTGGAAAACTACTGCTATTGTCAGGAACTAAGCCTTCTTAAATAGAATAGTTTCATTTTTATTTAATTTGTTACCAGATTATACTCTCAATTATTTTTTGCCATTTATTATATCCCAATGACAAAGGGTACTGGACCAGGTCGAAAAATCCATAAAGCGTTTTTTTTTTTGTTTTTGCTTCATCGGGAATCGAACCTGGGACCTTTCGGTTGAAAGACAGGCGCTCTACCTACTGCTCCACCCAGAGTTTGCTGAATATAACTGGGTGGGCAGTGTCCAACTTAGCCATTAGGTCGCATCACCACTGGTATTCACTACCACCATTATTTTCGCGTAATCAATGGGGCAAAGAACGGAGATTTAAATGATGAATAAGTAATAATAAATTTTATTTTAAAAATAAACGTAGTCAATACAAAATAGAGTATGTATATAAAATATTATCATGACAATAATGTAGTCAAACTTGATGTAAGATTTCATTGTATACTCACACATTGTGTTCATTGTACTTACAAATGATTGGATTATTAAAAAAGATTGATATGTTTTGAATTTGATATGGCGGCTATACTTAAAGTGCTACAAATATCACTGTATGATATTTTCAAATGGTAAACCAAACGCTTGGAACAAGTTTTAATAATTTTGTTTTTAACATTATATTTTCATTAACAAAATTCATATATTTTCATAAATAAAAAAATGCATTGCAAAAATATAGTACCTAAATTTTATCCCAAATACTTTTTGAATTAAAAATGGTATTTTTGAAAATACAAAGCATAAACCTAACACACGTTTTTATTTTTCAGTATCAGACAATTAAAATAATTTTATTTTTTTATATGAATTTTCTTTTGTACAGATGTATTAGTGTACATTCCTACAGCACATGATTTAATAATACCTAGAGTCAAAACATTCTGTCAATTATTATGTTTTGCAATTCATCAAAATTCAATAAATTTTCGTTTTTAATCCTATCAATTTACAAATATATTATGGCAGTAAATCAACAGAATTAACCCGCTTTTATATAAAGACATTTTCGTATTATACAATTCTTGTTTACAATTTTATATATTTATTTATTACACACACACCATCCCTCACAAATATAACCACATTGTATGCAAAATAATATGTTTAAAATTATTTCGCATTTCACTTATTTTAAGGTTAATTTAATAAAATAATTTTATGTAAATCTAAATCGATTAATCATCACCTGTCTTACATTTTATACTATATATTATACAATCCTAAATTAGACCTGTAACAATTTAATAATAATGAACCATTTAACAATCATTTTAAAATCATCGTTATTATAGTATTTAGAAATAGCTGTGAACCACGAATTTAATAAAACAAATTAATTTATTTATAAGATAACTTTGTAAAGGGTTGCTTAGGGTTAATAACATGTTAAATTAGTTGAAGTCAATTGATTACACTATTTGGTTAATAATTGGGTAATTTGAACTTGATATTCAACAGTCATGTGATGTTATAATGAGAAATTTCATCGCGTAACCACATCGACACACACATAATAAAGCATTATTTGACTCTCATTTGTTGTTGTATTTAAAATAAAATAAAATATCAAAAAAAAAAAATAACAAAAATAAAAACAAAATATCCTTCAGAATTTGATTAATGATAGAACATTAGATATCCATTGAAAGAGAAATTTGCTGAGAAATTTAACAAATTATTTAGAGTGTTTTTCTGTGTAGTTGGGTACAATATTTCTGATAGCGATGATAAAATCAATTTTTTTATTATTGCCTGTTGGAAAATTTTACAATACGACGAAAATAATTTCCGTTTCTTTTTTGTTAAATCAACCCCACGGTGGCGCCCATGAATAAAAATATCATAATATAAAAGTGCTGATAATATTATTTTATTTTTAAAATGTCAAGGATAGCTAGATTAGAATTTTTTGTTTGTTTTTTTTTTTTTTTTTTTTTTAATATTAAAAAAGTTATCCAGTTTATTGTGTGTTAGTTTTAATTTTTTCAAAACAGGATAAATACATGATTTCTTCTTTGTTGAATGAATTTCAAGATTTGGAAAAGTCTTAAACAATTTTTGACAGATTAAACATATTTAAACATATTGCACAAGCGATTCTGTGGTGTATTTTCAAAACCGTGATTAATCAAAATACACATTTTTGTTATTTAATTTTAAATTTTTATTACTTCGGAAAGGGAGGTTTAAGATTTAGGTTCAGTTGGTTATCTCATATTTTGATGATTTATGTTTACTTGATTGTATTTAACTTTTTAAATTAGAATTTTTTTTGAATCATTGAATTTTGGTTTAGATATATCAAAATTAGATATATTCATATTACTATTACGAGCTAAATGTCCCACGGTTACGTACGGTTCAATTTTAAATAAAGTTTAACGTGTTTTAATATTTTACCTCTTTTTATCCCAAAATAATAGCTGAAAAATAATAAGAAAAGAATAACTGCACTTACCCAGACCAATTAATTCTCTTTCACAAAACAAATAATAGGCTTATCAGAAAGAATAAAGAGATAATTGGGACGGTAAGAGATAATAAAATTTTCTATAATTAAATTACAGAAAAAAATAATTTATTATTAGTAATTGCTATTTTCTAACATGTAAAAAAATTTAAATCCGTTTAAGATGACGCTTAAGATCCATAATTGAACAATTTAAACGCTTTAAATCCTATTTTGATTCAGTACATCCTTACCCATCATATAACAGAGACAGAAAACATGCTTTGTGAATTTTTCTTTCAATTTTTTAATTTTTTATTTGCCGGTGACCCTTGTCTCAACTAAATATAATACATTTTTAGTAAATTATTCTGTTCTAATATCAATAGTTTGAATTATATTGTGTAGATATATTTTAAAATAAGATCTAATGGGATGGTGTATATGAACACACTTGTGCCTATTCTAAGATATTAAATAAATACACATTGTATTATTTAATAAAAATAAACACATGTATATGAAAGTAAACTTAGATTAATTAAAAATTGATCACCAATTCAACTGGTATCGCAGAAAGGACTAGACTTATACTTTAATTGAATTAAAAATATTTTCCATATATCCTTCTGTGAATTATGAAACAGAAAATAATTTCTAAAGATAAATTTTGTCCTGTTTTAGGAAAATTGGCTTACATTTTGTTTGAGTTTTAAGTTCGATGCATTTTCATCAGTCCTTTTTTTTGTTTCAATTCGTCAACAACTTTCAGCAGATTTGATGCCTAAAATACTTAAATTTTTCATTTCTATATAACCCACGCAACAATTTTATTGCTATAAGACTCTAGCGCACTCTTATAACACTATTATAAACACTCCTATAGCAGTATTAGTGTTTATTTGAGTGCTCCGCAAATCTTGTGAAACGTTATAAATACGTTATAGCACTAAAATGGAGAATCCTATAAGGCGCCGGAGCAAGTGCTGTAATATTATTATAGGATTAGTATACATGCATTAGTGTATAGATTTTTATTTTGAAATGACATTCATTTGAAATAATTTATGTTATGCGAGAGTGACAAAGGTATTATTTTTTATTTTAAAATAATAATTTTATGGAGTTTATATTTATTTCATGAGAAAGGGAGATAGATATTAATTAAATATTTTTATATTTGCATGTAAATAATTTATATCAAATAAAAAAAAATGTCTTGTTTAAATAATATTTTGCGGTTAAAAATTGTATTAATATTTATAAATTATTGTGACAAAAATGCATAATTTGGCTGGGAATGAAATTTCATTGACATTTATTATAAGAATACCGCGAAAAAATTCATTTGCCTTCAAAAATAGCTAATTTTTAATTAAATAAAAAAAATATGTTTTTAAATTGCATCTTTAAAATGTTAAATAATGTACGTTAATTAATGCATAACATCAAATTTGATATTTAACATAATTATTCTTTTAAGTAAAAATGATATTTTTGCGAAAAGAATGCAAAATAAAACTTTTTAGTTTTTGTTTATTTAAAAAAAATTTACCATGTTTGTAGAAAATGATGGTCGTCGCAAAATAGTTATTCAAAAGCTACAGTATGTTTATTAGTAACATTATAGGAATACAGTAAAATAATAACACCACTAATGCTATTTTAGCAATTCTATTCTTATAACAACACTTTAACTCTTAATATAGGGATTACGCACTTTTAGCCTTATAACAACATTGCTGTATCACTTGCTGAAAATCCAATTATAACAACTCCCGAAATTGCTATTAAAACATTCTTATAGCAATATTAATCACATTATTCCCATAAAAACATCATTATAACACCTTTAGTGCTTATCGGGAGTCATATAGAAGTCTTATAGCACTAATTTTGTTTTTATAACAATAAAATGTTACAATAGAGCTAGTAGTGCTTTATTTGGCAACATTACATATTCATTCAAAATGTTTTTTGCTCTATTTCATCACATAATTTTGAACTTAATAATTAGTTAAGGTTTATTTACTTGTCAAGAAGATAAGAACAGACTATACAAAAATACTAATAACATTGAGGTCAGCACGTACAAGCTACACAAGTGCAATTAAACAGTTGCAAAACTAAAAATTGCATGTCTAGCTTAAATTTTCATATTGTTAAGTTTTCTTAGTTTTATATAATATTCAAATGGTATTTAACCTTTTTACTGTTTTGCTAGCCCAATGGTGTTTTAATTGTATTTCAAGGTAGTCTTTCAGCAGTTGTTTTGTTTAAATTTAAATATATAATTATGTAAATAATATTTCAATGGAATTTTATTCAATATATTATCAAATGATTTCAATTTTATTTAAATATTTTAAACATTTTCTTCTTCAAATAACTGAAATTGTTCATACCCGTAAAAATTCGAATATACAAGAGCTTATTTTAATGAATTTTAATTCTTTTAATGAGACAAATTTAAGAGACAAAAAACAAATAAATTGTTTTCAATAAAAAATAATAATACTATGCCATAGATAAAAAATAAAATAAATACCGTTGATTAAAGGACTTCATTAATTATTTTAAAAATATATTTCAATCGCATCAATATCAATATCCTTCCACATGTGTTCATAATATTTAATGTAAAAACCTTAGAACCGAAAGCATTATAATTTTTTATGACTATACAAATAAATAAGAATAATGTTGTACACCAGGTCGGTATTAATATTACTCAATCAGAATTTTCATTTTTATTTATAACAAAGGAGTTATAATTGTAAATGTTCGTTTGTAATTCGTATGGTAATAATGGTGTCGGAACAAAATTACATAAGACAAAATTACATATTGACAAAATTACCAATCGATAAAAATGGACAAATAAAACAATATGTAATTTTGTCTTATATAATTTTGTGCATGTAATTTTTTTCTTATGGAATTTTGTCATGTAACATATAATAATATAGAATATTAAAATTTTAATTCTTTATGCAGGTTGAAAATTGATATTCTTCTTTTGTTTAAGTGCCATATCCACAAAATTGGTAGAATACAATAGTGTTAAAACAACAGGACTAAAAAAGGAAGAACAATTTTGATTATATATTGCCAGTTTATTATACATTACTTTAGATTTTGTTAATATTTTATTGTTATTTATATTAAACTTAAAGCAGTTAAATTAAAATTTTCGAGATTTTCTAATTTATTTGTTTTGTGATAATCCAATACGGTATTATTAAAAAAAAAATTTATTTTTCAGATTTTTCCAGTGAAAATTTTAAATTATTTCATCTTTGCGATACTGACTTCATTCCTAAATTAATTTTTGAAAGTGAAAAAATGTCTCAAGGTTGATTTTTTTCTTCCCACTTGTGTAGTAGGTACATTTTTACTGTACTGTAACGATTTAAAAATATCAATATTTATTTTTTTAATGATTATTATAACCGCACTAATGTCTTAGAGTTGTGCTGATAAATGAAAATGTATGTACAGTGTGTATATATGTGTACGTTACGTATATACGTATATTTTTAAATTTTATTGGAAAAATAAAATTTTTTATGCTATCTAAACATTTTTTTTTACAATTTTTGTAAATGAAAACTCATTTTCACACCATCTGCTCGCTAATATCATATAAAGTACCATGTAAATATTTTGTGGGTTAATATTTGAAATTTATTATTTTGTAAATTTGAATTTAAAACAAAAACAAAATATTTCGTATTAAATTTAGATATTTATATATTTATTTAGTAATAAAACAACAAAATTGTATTAATACAATAATTTGTTACTGGACCTTTTTTCTTTTTTAATTCGAGATAATTTTTATATTAAATTTTGTAATTAAAAAAACATATTATGGAACACCAGAGAGCTTTCTAGACTTTTAAGTATTATTTTTAAGTACATCTAAATTATCTTTTGAAAATAGTCCATTTTTGATTAGATATACAAAATAAAAAATGGATAATTGGCTTACAATTTAAATATTTTAAAATTGTAAATTTTAATTGTCTGTTTTTTTTTTGAAGTTATGGTTAATTACTTAAAGATTTAAATTTGTATTATTTGATTTGTGTATGTATCGAATTGTAAAATTTTAACGAATATTTTGATTTTTTATCAATTTTGTTAGGCTTAACTTTTAAAAAATTGATCTCTTTAAAATTACTGAACCTGTAAATCTGTAATTAATTTGTTGTTTTGTATATACAAGCACACTATACGATCTAATACAGCGCTTTGAGCCAAAATAAAATAAATGAAAACATACAGAGTTTTACTAATGATATTAAACGATGGATGTAAATGGTCAAAAAATGTTAGTGATATATTTTTTTTAATTATTTTTATTTTTACGTAGATTTATACTGACTATTTACGTTATAGTATACTGAAAAATATGTCAATTTTAATAATTTTTTTAATTACCTCATTATTACTCAGATGATTGGAAATTTTATTGCTTATTTTGAAAATTTTGTACTGAACCACATATTCTCCAGGAAGAGTTTTGATGCAACTTGAAAAAATGGGATTCGATTAAATTAAATAATTGAATTTTCATACGCAATAACGGACTATACGGTAACTGTTAATTATAGTTTTTTGTATATATAAGTTTTGGTAATACAAATTGATTATAGTTTAGAAATTGGTATAGTCTAAGAAATTATATATCTGACTTATGCCGTTATTCGTAAATATTTCACTATATAATTTGATACCTTCTAAACATACAATGACATTGCTAATATCATAAATAATATCTTATAGTCTTAGAAAATTACAATATATACATTACAAAATATACAATATTTTAATTCAGAGCAAGAACAAGCTTAACAGAACCTGAATCAAGCAGAAAAATATCCCAATACAAAAATTTGCTTAAACAATTGGTAATTGAAAATATATTTAAAAACCCTACAGTACTTTTAAATATTTTCCTCTAAGCACATGCTCAAAATACATATAAAAACCTGGTTGAATCAAAGAGCCGAGAATTTTTGGTCTAAAATTTGCAATCGTCAATCAAAAATATTAATACCAACAAAGCCGCTGCAGAAAACTGATGTTCTTCCAACTTTCAACATGAAACAAATATGTGCATCATGGCAGGAACAATAATTGGTTGAAACCTAGTAAAGAAGCATCTTTATCAAATTGCTCTACCTGAAAAAAATATTTACAGAATATGTAAAGTAGAAGAAATATCTATTAAATATGTGTTCTGTGAATGCGAAGATCGTATTCGTCATATACTTCACCATTTGGATAACGGTATTTTTCGTACAATGGGACCTACTCAGCATACCACTGAAAAATTATCTTAATGTAATCCTAATCTTTAAAACAGAATTTAGGTTGATAATTAATACGAAAAATCACAATAAGCCTACATTGTGGCTTAGCTTGAGAGATAGTGGGATCAAGCCTCTATCCGTTGTATGTATATAAATTTAAAGTATAATAAATTCATTATCATTTAATATAATATTTTTTATGTTTGTTTTTTTTTTACTCATTAATGGTAATATTCTTGACCAATACTAAATTAAATTGCAATTAACCTCAAAATAATATTTATTCTCATAAAAATTTAGTTTTACCCATAGGCTCGTGACTCAGCAAAACTTTCAAAACAAAAAAATTTCGAATTCATATTATTGATTTTCCAAGTCTATTGGTGTAAAAGGTTTTTTTGTTCTCTTTTCTAAAAGTCAATTAAATTTCATAAAAATGTTTTCATGAAAAACTTTTATTCTCTTTAAAAGTCAAAAAGAAAACCTAAAAACAAAAACAAAAAAACTTTTTGATGACTTTTAATCGAAAATTTTGTACTGACATTCATTACCCATACCATATATTATCCTACCATATCCTATATCCAATTTATCACCTTGGATTTAAATTAAAGACTTGAAACTTTCTGTTTCAAAAAAAAAAAAAATAAATAAATAACAACAACAACAACATAAACAAGAGAATAACAAATAAAAATTTATAACCTCAAATCTGGTAAAAAAGAAAATGAATTTCAACTATTTTCTTTTTGAAAATTAAATCAAAAGAAAAAAGAAAATCATTTATATTTTTCTCTTATCTCTGGTAATCTCTGGATGAGGAATGAGATCCACAATTTAATGAAAAATTCTTCAAAATAATTCAAGATTGACTTAAGCTGATATTTTGCCACACAATTTATTATTATTTGTCATTTTTAATGTTTTTTAAGGTGTTGTTATGAAGTATGGTGAAGTTTTGTGGTTATTTTCAATAAATTTAAAATTGAAAAGGAGCAAAAGGATAATGGAAGATAATGAAATGAAATGATGAGAAATTCTCAGTTTTAAAAATAATATAATTTTTTTTTTTGTCGTATAAAATTAAAAATTTCATAATATGTCTTGTTAAGCAAAGTGAGTTTTTGTAATTGCTGTTCGTGACAAATTATTAAAAATTATCATACTAGAGGCGGATTTAAAAAGGAATTTTTTCTCAGTTTTTTTACTCGTAGCATATTAACAAAATATTATTTAGGTATTTTTATGTTAATGTAAGAATATTTTGTATTGTAGGTACTTGAAAAGGTTAGGTTATCAAGTTTAGTTAGGTTAAGTTTTATTTTAAATAATACGAGAATATATTGGTTTTTACATCCTAGGTTTTTTTCTAATAGATTTGTATAAGGATTCAAGTAAATTAAAACTAAATAATAACAATAATAATAATTATATAACATTTTTTTTCCTTACTCCTTTTGGGAGCATAGGGTTTCCACTTGACATATTCATCGTATTAGAATTCCAGCTGCTATACTATGGTATATTTCTATTCCGACCCAATGTTTAATTTCGTTTTTAATCTGTTTATATACTGTCTAGCACACTTTGATAACTCTATCTGCGCCTATGTGGTAAGACGACGTCATATTTTCTGCAAGTTGTCGCACCAATTTTATCCATCTTTGATGTTAAGATGCCCGACGTTACTATGTTTTACTGGATGGGCCATGTCACATACTTTTGGCAGTTGTTGACAATTATTGTTTAATTATTAGTAGTGTTTGTCCAATATTTATTTATTGTGTTATTTATATTGTGTTTTATGAGATATATGAGTATTGATATAGATATTGATATATGTAATATTTTTAGTTATATTTTTATATATAATATTTTTCTATTTTTTTAGTTATATTTTATACCCCCACGGGAATCGAACCCGTGACTATCACATGATAACTCAAACACATTTCTGTGCTCCAACCGGAAGCATTAGGCCACGGAAGGGATATTATATAACATAAACTAACATAAAAAGCGCACTTTTACTTTACATGTTAATAATAATATCACAAAAGTTTTTGTTCTGTAAAGTGTGTCTAGGGTAAGTAATTATAAGATTGTACAATGGGTAAAATAAAGTTTTAAAAATAAAATAAATACCTTGAAAAGAGTCTATAAAAATTTGCTGAATTTTGAAATATTAAAACGCTTGTAGTGGATTACGTTCTTTATTGTAATAAAAAACTACCTTTGTAGACGACAATGTGGTTCTTGCAGCCGACGTAACAGCAAAACTTCAAAATGCAGTGAATAAAATAACATTATGAACTCAACGATGGGGCATACAACTAAATGAAAGCGAATCAACTCATATAAACTTTACATATAAGAAATCAATCAACAACAAAATAATATCCCATATGCCATATGCTCGATGCTAAGCTAAGATCGGAGGAAAATATTTAAGAAAGAAAAAAGAAAAGCTAAACATCAGACACAAAAACTTTTACTGACTACTTGAGCACAATTATGACTTATCATTACACAATAAAATGCTAGTTAATTTTTTTTATTTAATATATAAGTAATGACATAAAAAAACCTGTATGGGCGTACCAACCTACATCGAAATGCTACCAAAATTTCAAAATAAGTTACTCCGTGGAATGCACTATAGTACGTATGTAACAAAGACCTCCACCGTCACTTTGACATTGAAATAGAAATGAGATCAAGAAACATGCAGTAAAACATGAGTAGCGCCATATCAAACTTAGAACTCATATAGACAAAAATGTTCGTCGACTCAAGAGAACGAAACCCAACGAGCTGGTCACTCTACCCAAAATGGAAAATTCTACGATAATAGTTTTTATTACGAAAATTATTATATCAAAAATTGTCCTTTGTTAATATATGTAAATAATCTTCCCACGCAGAAAATATTGTTATAACTATTTGCTTTTAGGGAAATATCACAGTGACAAGTTTAGTACACGGAAATTATTATATTGAGAGCGATGCACGGAAACTATTACTATAATAACTTCCTTAAACGCGATAGAAGGAAAACGAAAACGATCTACGAAAAAAGTCATTAGTCGATCTAATGTAGATACGATTGGTGGGATTTAGTAAGTTCGATTGCGACCAAAAGCCACTCGAAGCTGAAGTCTTGATTTGCTTCGGAGTTCCCTCCTATGGAATTAAAATAAATATTTTAAAATTTATTTTTGTTAAATACTTAAAATCATGCTTTTTTCAGTACTTGGGATTAGGGGAATCTCATATTTTCTGTTTTTCTTTATATAAATGTTCACTATATGTACTGTGTACTCCTAACCTCTTCAGTAATTTTCTTTATTAAAATGTTTTTAATAATGTTATTCATTTTAAAATAATAATTATTGTTCAAATTATTTCTTATATTGCTGCTGCATCGTTCATTAATTATTTTCAGATTCTTTTCAAACCTTAATTTCCAAAAAACTGTACAACAACCAATCGTCAAATTGCTTTTTATAAACGTCAATGACAAATACAAAATAATTATTAAGATCATTGACGCTAAAATCTAAAAATAGATATGCAAAAGTGTTCAACAAATAATTGACAAATCCTGAAGTTGGCTTATTAAACATCAACTAAATAAATAAATAAATATATGTCATCAAATTGTTGAAGTTGACGAAAAGTACCGACATCCTTTAATAATTCAGTGAATTATTGAAATTTAAAAAATGAAAATAAAAATTGTGTTTAAATATCTCATTAGAACTTTTGTTACAATAATAATAATTCTACCATGATATCATCTCTTCATTATTTTCACCTTTTTTTAAATTTAACTTATTAAATTGTGTAGGTACATATAAAATTTTGGGTGTATCAGGAAATATATATCAGAATGATTTTGTTCTTCTCCAACCATTTTATTAACATTTATTTTTATATTATTTAATGTCTACTCTAATCGTGAAACCTTGAAAGAAAAATAGATAATGTACATATTAATATGATTGTAAAGCTTCTTATCAGTAATTTTCAGTTTTTCCCCTATGACAAAAATATTTCTATTCATTTTTTTTCTTTTTTTTGCTTTCATTTACAAAATTTATATTATTATACTGGCGTGTTGTATATTTTTTATATTAAACTATTCGGGTTGATGATTCACCTATGGATGTCATTTATTTCATAGAAAATATGTTCTAGTATGTTAAAGTGGCAAATAAAAATAAAAATAAAAAAAAAGAATAGTAAGAAAAAAAAAATATTATTACGCAAAATTTACTTTTTTCATGTCGTTAATTCCCAAAAGTGCTACAGTAGTACACTACCATTCGTACACCTTAAAATACTATTGAAATCTCTGTTGAAAATGGGATATAATCACAATTTGTATCATTTGTAGAGACATTCAAAATAGAATTTATTATAGTGGAGGTTGAGGTAATTTATAGTTATTATTTTTGATAGAAGAAGACATTTTTTTTAAAGCAAATAAATGTATGAAAATTATTAGATAGAGTTATTCAGAACACTAATTTAAGGTGTTCTTGAGTAAATAATAATAATATTGAATGAAAAATGAAAATTATATTATTTTTTTGGATTCTTAGACGGTAAAAGTGGGAAGAGTAAAAAGACATAATCAAAAAAAATTAAGTCAAAGGTCAGATTATCGTTATCGTGTTTATATAGGTTTAATTTCCAAACATTTTCTTTTTACTCCTGATGGTAATATTAGTCAGATCATTTGGATTTTGAACTTTAATAAAACGTAATTTGATTACATGATCTGATATTAAATATTTAATTTATTTACTCGTTCGCTTAATAATAAAGATTTAATAAAAAAAGGTCAATTTCTGGAATTATAAATTAAAAATGGAACTGCAGAATGATACCAGAAGGTTAACATTGAAAATGTGTAAAAAGTGTAAGAAGAAGAGGAATTAAATTAAATTAAACTCAATAAAAATCTACCCAACTGAGGGACTGCCAATATCTACTCAAGCTCCAAATATAGAAGAAATCAAAGCTACAATCAATATCCTGAAGCACAACAAAGCAACAGGTGAAGATGGAATTCCAGCAGAAATAGCCAAACTGGACCCTGACTTATTCGCAAAAACAATTGAACCCCACATCAGGAAAGCATGGATAGAGGAGAATATACCACCATCATGGAAGAAACGAATGATTGTCAAGATACCTAAGAAAGGAGACTTGGCAAATTGCAGCAACTGGAGAGGAATCACGGTTCTAAATACTATTCATAAGATAATAGCAATTATTATAAAGAAAAGATTAGAAGAAGTACTAGAACCAATACTACGGAAAGAGCAGGCAGGTTTCAGACCAAACCGAAGCTGTGTAGACCAGGCAAATACTTTACGGGTCATAGTTGAACAATCAGTAGAATGGAATGCCCCACTATATCTACTATTCATAGATTTTAAGAAAGCATTCGACACAGTCAAGAGATGCGCAATATGGAGAACACTTACAAAGAAGGGAGTTCCTGAAAAAATCATCAACATCATCAAAGCGATGTATAAAGATGCAGAGACAACAGTTCAACACAGAGGTAAGATCAGTGATCCATTCTACACCAATATAGGAGTTAGACAAGGATGTCCACTATCTCCACTTCTCTTCAACACAATACTAGACGACATTCTAAGAGAAGTTTGCACTGGAATAAACGGAATAGAATGGGATCTCTTCGGAAACTTAGAAGACTTAGATTACGCAGATGATGTATGCCTCATATCAAAAAATCAAAGGGACCTACAGAACAAAGTCAACAGATTACAGGAAGAAGCAAAGAAATCGGGACTGGAATTAAATATCGAGAAAACCAAGGCAATGAGGACAAACAACAGTTATAGTGAGCCAATAACAGTGAGTGGACAACAGATAGAATACGTAGAAGAATTAAACTACCTGGGGAGCATTATAACATCAAGAGGAGGTGCAACAGAAGATGTCAACAGCCGTATAAATAAGGCAAGAAGAACGTATGAAGATATGGCGGAGCAACCAAATATCGAGAACAACAAAGCTAACAATATTCAGAGCATGTGTTAAGTCAACATTAATATATGGCAGTGAAACATGGCTCACTTCGGTCAGAATCAAACAGAAGCTACAAGTATTCATCAACAAGTGCTTGAGAATTATATGCAGAATATTCTGGCCGGCAAGAATTAGCAACGAGGATTTATGGATGATAACTGGAGAAGAACCGATCAACAGGCAGATAAATAGGAAAAAATGGAAATGGATAGGTCATACTACACTAAGGAAATCAGAAAGTGATATAGCCAGAAGAGCTCTAGAGTGGAATCCACAAGGACAAAGGATATCCGGCAGACCATACAACACATGGAGACGCACAATCGATCATATTAAGGAAGTAGTACTCAACAGAGAGGAATGGAGGTTCACTATCGAAGCCCTATGCTACCACGCGGAGTAATAGGAGAAAAAAAAAAAAAAAAACTCAATAAAATAATAATACAAAGCTTAACGTAAGCTAAAAAATGTTGGTCTGATACTATAAATTTGTAATAAATTGTTTTTGGACTTCAGTTTTTTTGCCATTCAAAATTTGGAAATATTCAAAATCAGTACAAGACAATGGACACTGTATATAAACATGGTCAACTCTCCCATTTGCTTTAATAAAAATCTACATGATCGACATGGAGGATGTTAAATTTCGCTAGATCACAAACATGTTTTTTACAACCAAAAAATTTAAATTTTTGGAACAGATTATGATGCTTCAACGATCTAAAAAACAAAAATTTAAAAAAATTAAAAGCGGTGAAAACTGAAAACATTTAAAGTTATACAAAAATTTAATAAAAAAATTTTCCAAGTTTTTTTTTTTTTTTTTTTTAAATATTAAAGAAAACTTTCAAGTTTTCAAAAAGCATATTTCAAAATTTAAAATTATTTTAGATTTTAAAACTTTGAAACTTGTAAACATGTTGCATTTAATTTATACGGTTTTTTTTGTAAAGATCTTCAAAAATTTTAAATTTACCTCCCACAAAAAGTTTTCTATACAGATAAAATGTGATAAAAAAGTTTCTTAATTATTTTCCTCTATTAAAAAACTTTTATTGCTAGTTTTTTGGTTTTACATTTATTTTTTTCGTTTTTTACCAAAGATGAGTGATGTGAATGTAGAATAAGGAATAATAAATTTAAATATTGATTTTATTTTCATAATTTTGAAAATATTTTATAATAAAATTTAATTTTTAACTACAAAAATGGAATAAATTTTTGTTTCATATTTGAAATTGGGTCAGTAATGTACAATGAATTGTAGGAATAAAAAATAAATAAATGTAATGAAAAATAGTTGAGATAACTTAGAAATTAATTAAAATTATGAAGAAAACTATTTTTGAATGAAATGTTGAAAGTGTGGTGGTGAATATAGCAATCAATTTTTTATTTTAATTTTTTATTCATTACAAAATTTACATTAATTGATATTATGACACGCCTGGTGGCGTTGGGAAGTCTTGATTTCATAGACTTTGAATTATAAAATAAAAAACTTCCGAGGCTTTTCTTTACTCTTTTATAACTAAACTATATTACCCACCTAAAATCTAGCATTAATACAAAAACAACATAAATATAGATATGTAAAAGAATTTAGTATCTTTAATTGGAGAGAAGCCATTAGAGAAGTCAATAGAAGAACCAACAAAATTGTAGGACGATGATGATTCAGACCCAGGACTTTCTTAGTCAATGGTCTGCATGGCCTTGCATAGTATGTTGGTGTGTCACCTAAGTAAATAAGTAAGATATTATTTAATTACATTATTTTAGAGCTTAACTTCTTTTCCACTCAAGTTCGGTCTACTATCAAGTAATACAAACAATAACAACAAACGAATCAGTCAAGTCATGACATTACAATTTATACTGTTTATATTTTTTAATTTATGCAATTTACATATACAATTATTACTGTCTTTCTAAAAGCAATTGGAAATATCCGCTTTCCTATTGTACTATTCAAATAATAATAAAATTTTTAAAATAAGCTTCCTCTACTGCTTTTTATAATTAATACGATTTATTTTTTGAAACAAAATAAATGTTAACTATTCACGTATCATACTGAATAAAATAATATCCTTAAACATTTCAATACTCTTACTTATAATTGAATTATTGAATTACACTTAATAACTACCAAATACAACTATAATGCTTTTAAATTATTTATTTTCTGATAAAAGTACAATAAAATATTTGAAAAATATTCTGTTAGATTATAAATTTAATAGATACCTACTTAATATTTCATATTTTGTTAATATTATTATAAAAAAAAAAATAAATTTGAAAAAAAAACGAAATTACAAGAAACTACAACTTTATCAATTAAAAACTTTATAAACAAGAGATTAACAATGAAAGTAACGAATATTGTAAGAGACTTGGTAGATCCTTAAAAAGAAAACTCAATGTGAAATTAAATTATTTCATATAATAATATTTAAGGTTGCAATTGTTTGAACAGTAAAAAACAAAATAAAATTTATTTATTTTTTTATTGTAGCTACTAGAGACGATGATAATGTTTTAAAATATTTTCTGAAATTGAAACTGTTCAGAAAAAATCTGAAAAATATTTTCCTGCTTTTATAATAAAGTATTAAAATTTTTGTATGGGTTATAATTATTAAGCTAAGCAAATTGTATTGGATATTTGGCCGCAACTGGCCATTGTCACCAGAAAACAAGCTACTGATGTATAAAGCTGTCTTGAAACGATATGGACCTACGGAATTCAACTGTGGGGAGTAGCCAGCAACTCCAATATTGCAATATTACAGCGTTTCCAATCAAAACTATTAAGATTGATAGTTGGCGTGCCTTGGTTTGTCAATATGATGTCATACATTGTGATTTCAGCTGAGAACCATTAACCCATATAAACCCAGAGTGTCGAAAACGAAACATATGACGTTTTCCGGCATAGTGGTCACCCGGTGTGTATTTTAAATCAAACTAAAATTTATTATTTAATTTAAAACAAATATCTAATTTACGTTTTTTTTTTTTTTTGAAACGTGACAAAAAGCATGTTTGCCGATAGGTTGAAAAGTCCGAATTTCAAGTTTTTTTTTCATTCTTGTTAAAGTAAAAAAAAAAAATACAAAAAAAAAAAAATCCATAGTAATAATTTAATCACAATATAAAACTAATCCAACAAAATTTGTAGCTACAGGGTGACTTTTTCAAGCAGTGTATCGAAAACGAAACATCAGGTTTAAACGATATCATAGAGTAATCATATAAGTAGAGTGTTCACGTAGAACAAAATTTGCTAGTCACTTTTTCAAATATCAAAATTCTGTGTTCACTCAAAATAATATTACTCAATTTTTAACTGTTTATAAGTTGAGCGCAATGTATTTTGTAATCATAAATAAAAAAAATTTGTGTACCTACTATCTATGAAAATATTTATTTGTAATTATATGCTGCCAACAGTGTCAACGATATAAAAGTTGTATGTATAGGTACTCAAATCTTGTATATATCGAATGTGCATGCTACGGTATATACATACTTCTTTATTTCGCTGTTCGCATTTCTACTTTACTTATGTGATAAAAATTTTTGTTCTAATTTTTGTTTGATAAAAATTAAAAATTACACAATGTGTGTATAAAAAACTATGCATGCATTTAAAGTCCTTTCAGTAGGTAAAGTATTCACCACAAATAATATTACAAATCAAAGTACCTACATATTCAATTTTTTTTTAGAAATTGAAAGAATTCAAGATTATTGCTGTATTTGTTGTTATTTTGCTTTAATTTTTAAAATTTGAAGAATTAATATTTTTATTTGGACTTGGTCAATGTGATTTATGAAATTTGTGATCAAACTTTATAGAGGAAAGGGACAACAAAATTAATCTTGGTTTTATAAAATTAAAAATAATTCAAATAGATTTCTATTGAAAAGTATATTGAAAAGTAGGTACCTACATCTATTTTTAAATTTTCAGCAATTTTGATTTTGTTAATTTTGTCTGTTTCTTACCGTAGATAATAATATGAATAGTATATATATGAATACATAATATAATTATTATGAAAACAAACAAACAAACAAGCTATCAAAATTTAAAAAAGTAAGTAAAAAAACTAAAACTGGACATTTTATTCTTTATATGGATTGTTGGCTGTTTTTATTTCTTCAAAAATTATTTCATCTGAAATAGAAATAATATTTTTAACCAAGTTCTGAGAAAAGAAAACAAAACGGTATTCCGTACAAAGTTCACGATTTGTAATACATAACTAATCAATTTTATTCTTTTATTACTATTATTTTTAGAATTTTTTTCTTGATTATGTGATTCTATCATTGACCTATTATTGTATGGATATAATTTCATTCATTATCTTTGCGATTAATTGTGTTTTTTTGTTTACATTTTTCTATATACATATATTTTTTGTATTGAATTAGATATATAAATGGTGAACACATATACGATATACACTCATCATATAAATCAAAAGTACATACGTATGTGTATACTCTTCAAATTATCAAACAATGCCTCTATACTCCCAACCTAGTCACTGGGAGACCAAAACTTTATACACAAAACTAAAACAAAACTTAAAACGAAATCATAATTCGAAAAAATCCCGAAAAATCATTCTGTGAATAGGCTAGAAGTATAGAGGCATTGTATGAAATATTCTCCTCAATAAATACAAAATTTTGAGTAAAAATTGTTGAGTTTCGAAAATTATATTTGAGTGTTTTGGGGTATTGAGTGAAAATGGGACGGCATTTTCGTGTTTTGAGTAAAAATGGGACGGCATTTTTAGAAGAAAATGATTAACAAATATTGTTCTACGTGAATACTCTACTTATATGATTACTCTATGACGATATCTAAAAATTTTCATATAAAAAAAAATGCTAGATTTTTTTTGTTGTTTTTTCCTCTTCCAAGCTATAATTATACCAATACTGTCTTTTTTTATTACGGACCACGTATTCTGCGATAGACTACTTGGAAATTCAATAACAAGTTATGCTAAATCGGCGTTAATAGCTTGATGATAAGAGATACCTGAGTTTGAATTCTTGGAAACACAATAGGAAGTCACGCTAAAATTGGCGTCAGTAGGTAGCTTACAAGCCAAGAACTTAATACCTGTTTTTTAATTCTTGGAAATATAATAGCAAAAACACCTTTAAACGAATTTATGAACAAAGTGTTTATGCAATTTGGAATATTTTCTCACAATTTATCTATAGATAAGCAAATGGTTGCTTATTTTGGATATCATTCCTGCAAAATGTTCAACAAATCTAAGCCTATTCGATTTGGCTTCAAGTACTGGTCTTTTTATCCTGCCAAAGGCTACTTGTTCTCATTTATACCTTATGGAGGAGATTCAGAGGAAAACGATAGCCTATATGGACCTAATGTTAGCCTGCATGGAGGAGAAAACGTAGTTTTGCGCTTATTAGCAAATATATAAAATCAACACACCGTTACGTTCGATAATTTTTTTACATTACACAAAATAAATAGTCTTTCATCACTTGCTTATTTTGCAACTGGTAAGGTTTATGGAAACTGCGTTGTTTACTAAGAAAAATTAAAAAAAAATCATTATACACCAACTTGAATTCCGAGTTTTTTTTGTTGAGTGGTTGGTGAAATCCGCCGCAAAAATACCTTTAAGAAAAGTATTAGCATTAAGAGAGAGCGTACAAAGCTCAGGTACTTCAATTAGATATGACCGTGTGGATCACAATATCATCCATAGTGAGAAACGAGCTCGATGCCGTCACTGCAAAAATTAAATTGTTTTTTCATGCACCAAATGTGGCGTTAATTTGAATACGAAATGTTCTTTGCCATATCACAGCTTGCCTAAGATCTGATAATTTTTTAAGATTAAAATTTATTAAAACAATAAAATTCTATTTTTTTATAAAATAAATTGTTATTTTTTTTTGCAAGGATATTTATTCATTTCAGGAAGTTCTTATTGTAGATTTTTGAAGAAATTTTTTTTTGGAAAAATTATATCGTTTGATCCTGAAGTTTCGTTTTTGAAACATGAAATATCTCCTTTCCAGGATGTGATATCAAATACGTTATTTTTTTCTTTCTTTATTAAGTTAAAAGTACTTTATGTATAAATTTTTATGACTCTGGGTGAACTGGATCTAGGTCCGGGACTATATGGGTTAAGGAGGAGATTAGAATCATAAGCGGAAAGTACCAGATAAGATTAGCTGCGCATCCAAACCAACTGGCAAGCAGCTTGTTGGCTACAAGTGATGTAAGTCGTCATAAGGGTCCTAGCATCTTGTAACTATCCAATAGACAATAGAACCAATCAAATGGGGGCCAAGATATACAATAGAGTATAATATTGGGATCATGGATGGTTGACCACTGGGTTATCTCATACCCTAGTCTGCCCTAGTCAGTGAAATTTAATTGCATAAAAATGTCATACAAACTACTGAATGTCTCCTTCGAGACAAATTGCACTGTTTCATTGGGAAATAAAAAAAAAATATATTATTATAATAATGTGATACAAATATAAAAATATATGGCCTACTCTTCATTTTTTTAATAAACTATTTGCTATTGTAAATACCATTGAAATTGTGGTACCGTTGTGGTTTAGTTATTGATATCGGCCTTCTGGCAATAAACTTACTCTTAAATGTTTGGAAGAAATACTACAATAATAGTTTTTATTAACATTTCAATCCATACGTCTATAATGATTGAACCTAAAGTATTAACATATTGCCTTTTGGTCATTATATGGGCATTATATTTTCGAAATCCGATCTTTTTTAACCCCAAGTTTTAGAGTGAGTATAATTTTTGTAATAAAACAATGGAGTCCTTAATTTAATAATTAAAATTATAAAACACAATATTTAAAAGTAATAAATTAAAGTAATGGTAATAGTAAAATTAGCAGTACGCTGCTTCGCCAGTACATTTTAAATGAATACACACACACATATAGGTATAAATTATAGCAGTAGTTTTAAGAATAAATTAAGAACAGGCAGGTAAATAAAAACTATGAAAATAAATAAAAAATATTTTTTAATTAATCGAAGCCCATGTAAGTATTTAGTTTCGGGTGTAGAACAATAATATTTACAACATAAAAACATTAAAATTTTGAGGTGAAAAATATATAGGAAATTGAACAGGTAAATACGAAATTTTCGAATTAGCTGAGCAAAACATTTTTATTATGATGCAAAGCCCTTCAGTTGCGTAAAACTTAGGGATTTGTATGAAATCTGATCGAAATCTTATTAGAATGAATTGATTGAGATTTATTTAAATAAGACCATTAGACTCTTATTATAAGAGATAAAGAAAAAATAATTATGTAAATGCATAAAATGTAAAAAAAACAAAAATGTTAAAACTATTGTAATACAAATATAAAGCCGATAGCCCTGGTAGCTAGTTCTTACTTTTATTATAGATTTAATTATAGTAAATAAAGAAATAATAATAATATTTAAATAAGATGATTTTATTTCCAGTACTAGTGTTGAAATCTCAAAATGGCTATTACATTTTGGTTGTTTTCCCCTAATTTTTATTTTTATGTTTTTCTTATTTCTTACTTTGTCCTAGAATACAATATAAAATTGATACCGAAAAATTCGGCTTCTACTGGTGTTATTGGTAAATGAAAACAACGATACCATGTCAGTAAAAAAAAAATTTGTGAAATTTCATTAGTAAATAAAAAAAGAAAATTTATAGTTGCGTTTTTTTAGCTTGCAGACTTGCTCACAACTACTTATGAGTAGTTAAATCTGCAAACAAGTCCGCAGCTTACACAAATGTGTAGATGAAATTGCGGACAACAAAAAATTTTCCAAAAAATTTTTCCGATAGAGATTTCGAAAACTTCTAGCGGAATTTTTTTAAACTTATAAGATTACATTAATTTTATGTCAAAAAAAAAATAGCAAAATAAAAAATCAATAGATGGCCATTGAGCTTTGATAGTTAGGTAGTATTATAATTTCTGTTGAATATTTTGTCCATATTTATAAATAATGTTTTTTACGTTAAGTAGAAGAATTCTTTAAATTTCTTTTAATTACCCATGAGTTTGTTCTTTATTATTTTAAGATATATTATTCTGCATTTATATGGTTGTTTGTAAGTTCGACGGAACGCTCCAACACATATACAAATTGCATATGTATACAAATGCATATATATACAAATTGCTTTGGTGCTTTTTTTTAACCCCTGTCTACCATGCTGAACCTTAACCTGGTAAAATTGATTGCATGAACTATATTTTTTTAATTTAATGTTAGTCTTCTTCGCAAATAATAAGGAAAAATAATAAATAATAATAATAATATAAATAAAACAAACAATTTTTTTGATTTATAATAATAAGGACTAATAGAAATTTAATCAATAGTTTAATATGGTATAATAACCAAAAGGCAAACAGCATTTAACACAAAAAAAAAACATAATTCACTCAAAGGTTATTCTTATTACTTAAAATTATACACATTAATATAAATGTGTATCAGCATATTTGTATTGTATAATATTATACATTATACTACTTTATTGCTTCTACCTTTTATTTTTGTCATTATTGTGTGCGTAACTCACTTCACTCAAAAAAAATTATTTTTGTTTTTTTTTTGTTTTTTTTTGTTTTTTTTTATTATTTGCTGTATCTGTATTCTGTATGTTCTATATGCTCCATTCCAAAAATATTATTTTATTTTCAGTGTTAAGTGTTCACTTTTCACTTCACTGTTCAGGTTCACTGTTCAATCAATAGAACTTGATAGAAGTAGAGTAGGATAATTTACTCTACTTCTACGCCGGATAATAAAACATTGTTTTTTTTAAATTGAAAATTATTGATGAAAATGTTTTTGTATTTTTTTTAAATTTTACCAATTTAGATACAAAATTTTGAATATTTTTTTAAAAATAACACAGTACCATAATAACAGTTTATTCATATAGCAAAATAAGATCCCTATACATTATACAAAAGACAAAATTTATATGAAAATAAGATCCCATTTTTAAATTTGCTCTTCCAGAGGTCACAATAACGCTAATACGGTATAATTTATACTAAATGGAACCCAACTAACGAATTATAACTAAATGAAAGTGAGTACGAGTATACCATACAAAAATACAAACATTTTATACAAATTTGCTGGTATGGTACTTCTTTTTCTGTTATATAAAAAAAAAAGATTAGTGTTAGGCCAATATAAACATAAATAAAAATAAATAAAGAGTGATATAAACATAAGTACTGTAATTTCGGAATAAAGAATCTAATGAAAGAAAAAAAGAAAATAGGATTTATTTTGCTTCCGTCATTTATGACGGGTTACAAAGCTAGTTTTAAAATAAAGTTTTGATTTTTCAAAGAAAAACATGAATTTTACACATCAGAAATTAAATAGTGAAATCCCGAGGTTATATTTTACTCCTAAATTTATTTTTTTTTTTCATTTTGTTTAGAAACTACTCATAAGTAGTTGTGAGCACTTCTACAAGCTAAAAAAAACGCAACTATTATGTATGTACTCATTGGTATGTGAACTTACCACAGTTTCTATATATCTCGACAAGGATATGCTTCAGTCAAAACATAGCTAAAACAGTTTTAGTATGTCTCAAATCATATATATACATTTTTTAATTATTTTATTTATTTTATTGATTTTATCATTTAGAAAGTAAAATTTTTAGGGTCCTGCGAAAAAATGAGCCTCACGTGTATAGAGGGACCGAGAACAAAATTATGCAAAATTGATGACAAAAATACTCAACGTCTTCGAATAAGTACATATGACATATTTCTTTTATTGAAGGTTGTGCTACGTTCAATTAAAGTGTTTGTAAGTGAATTTACCGCGTGGGCAGTAATGGGTTAAGTGATATAGTTATATTAACAAAACTGAAATTAGTAACATCAAACTTTATACAAGACCTATTTTAGGTAGTTAATTAGAGCTAATTCATGGTTGTACAGTTTTGTGTAGTTTATTTGTTTACTTTTTTATTTATTAGACTGTGGACGGACCTGCTGATAAATCCATCGGTCAGTTTAAGGTCTTTTTGCTTTCAGGAAAAATTATTTTTTAAATTTGTATTTTATTTTACCTTATACTAGAGACCTGCGCTAATTCATGGTTGTACGGTTTGTGCAGTTTATTTATTTACTTTTTTATTTATTAGACTGTGGACGGACCTGCTGATAAATCCAGTTTATGGTCTTTTTGCTTTCAGGAAAAATTATTTTTTAAATTTGTAATTTATTTTATCTTATACTAGAGACCTGCGGCACCTTCGCGCCTTCTACACCATGATGCCGACAAAGCACTTACTGTAGTAAAGCTAATCAGACCTATTAAAATTTTTTATAAATTATTTAGGAGGGTCAAAATTTCGATTCCTGGAACCTTTCGGGAGAAAACGGTTTAAGAAAAGAACAAAAATTCGACTGAAAGTTCAACTAATAAATAATAATAACAAGCTTTCAACACAAAAATTAATGATTTCAATATTTTTTTTTTAATTTAACAAAAATGTACATATATTATAAATATAGATATGTATATATTTCTGCTACATTAACACTTTCAATTTTAGGCAATAAACTGTTCTAGAACGCTCTAGAATGATCTAGAGTAGAACACTTTTTTGTGCCAATCCAGTTTGAAGAAGGTTAGGTTTAGTGGCATTCTGGGGTGGCAGCTTTATTTGTATTGTTATAAGTGCTAGTCAAAGATGACACTAAAAATTTTTGGTATTCTGTAACGGGATCACTTGAATAATTTAAGAAAACGTCAGCATTTTAAAAAATAAAATTTAGAAATTTAATTATTTATTAAAACTTAAACATAAAAAACATAACATAAAACTCAAAAAATCTTGAAACTACTTAAAACAACTTAAACTTTTCTTTATTTTTATCATGAGTGACCACAAATTAGCTGTCACCCTAAAATCACAAAAAAAAGTGGCTGTCACTGCGGCAATGACCATATAGAATACCAATTATAAATACACTATAACTATGATATTTGGTTTACTATATTCAGAAAATCAAAATTCAATAAAAATTCAGACAAAAACTCAGATTTTCAGAAGAAAAAAATTTGACTCAACAGAGCACTTACACAAAATTTGCGATATTAACATGACGCTTTCAGCAACTGAGCTAATAACCGATTAAAATTATTTCATCAAAATGCAAACATAAAATAATATTTTGATCTACAGAAAATTCAATAAACACACAAAAACACAGCAAACACACACAATCACAGTATGTACTCGTACACATACTTAAAAGGAAATTGCATATAAGTTACGTAAACTCCCATAAATATGCAATAATAAACAATATTATTGTTATACTAATAATATTGTTTATTATAATTAAGCATATAACAGTAATTACCGCCACACAGCGGACGATAGTGGAAGCAATTAAAAGATTAACAAATGCAAAGAATCCACTATCGTGCCTGTTGGCTGGTAAATATAAAAACCAAGTTTTGCAGTGATATCCGGAATAGCGTTGAGGAAAACCAAAAAGCTGAACTGGTATAAAAGGGATATCCAAAGAAAAACTTGCTCTCCTTCTTTTTCGTGACGTATCATAGAATAGTCACACTGTAAGTAAAGAAAACCTATAATTATAATTGACAAGCATTTAAGGTCCTGCGCAGTAGACACCTTTTTATTTTATTTCGATTCTCCTACTCCTTAATGAATTTCTAATATATATAATATATAAGATTGTATATAAAACAAAAATGCGCACATAGTTGAAAATTTTGTACTCATATGATTTTATTATTCGGCAAATACATTATGCATAAGTGAGATCTTATGAAAATAATAAACAAAAGTAAACAAATCAGTTATTATATTTTATATTATGTACTTGCAAATGAATTTATGTACATATGCCAAAAAAAAACAAAGAAACAAATTCATCTCAAATAAAAAATATAAAAAAGCAAAAACAAAAAAAATCAGTTGAATTGTTCATATGACTAGCAAATTTATTTTTATATAGTAGAGTTAGAGTACTTCATTTTGATATAGTAAGTCACTTGAATTCTTCATTTTTATCTTTTTAAGTAATTGTTTCTAAATTTTTGTTATTTGTAGTAATAATATAGTTTTTATTAAAATTATGTATTATGTAGGTATATATATACGTACCTCTTTAATAACAAAACTTTTTATTTTTAGTAATTTTATCACTAAAGGCTTCTTACTATAGGGAATATATCGGAAACGAAGCAGTATATGAGGGACGTGTATTTATGTGTCCTAAATAAAACTTACTAAGCACAACACTTTTTATTAAACACTAGTGGTTTCTGCTATATCGTGCGAAGTCTATGTCAGTACGTAAATTATTGTTTTTCTAAAAACTTTAAATTTGACTTCAACTTGAAATATAATTACTCAACAGGGGCCCCTAGTAATTCATTATAATCAAATAATAAAATAAAATATTAGAAATAAGTATTCAAATAAAATAAATTTAAATTGTATAAATAAAGTAAAATAAATTAAAATAAAATAATTAATAAAAGAAATAAAATTAAATAAAAAAACAAATAGCAATATTAATAAAATATAAAACATTAAAATTTTACAAAACAAAAATTCAAAAAGGTTTTTCATCTCCAATTTTCCTTTAAATTTATAGTATTAAACTCGAAAACTTCTAAATAAAAAAAAAAAAATACAAATCTACTGTAGTAAAGATAATTATATATCTGTATCTAAGTAAATAGTTTTAAAAGAATTAATTGTACAATTTATGGAGCATAATAAATAAAATAAAATAAATAAAACATTAAAATATTACTTATATATATATATAAGATAAATATTCAGAGAATGCGTATTCTACTCCAATATTGTTATTGTGTGTTGTGTAAACCAATACATGCAGGCTATTTGAAAGCAATTTATATAAATAGTATTACATGTCCAGTTTATATTGTGCAGTAAAAATGGTTGTATCGTAATGGGGTCGTGCAACTCTGTATCATCAAGTAAATACAACTCAAAATGTGCGAAAGAAGTTCTGCATTACTTTAGAGTTACACATTTAAGATTTCATAATTCTACAATAATTATTGTAAACCGTTCTAAACTTAATTTCTTGTCAGTTATAATACTTACATAACAAAGTCAATGAAACTGTAGATATAAAATTTCAAATCATTAAATTTTAATTTAAATGCTTTTTCTGGAAAGATTTTCACTATTAAAAAAAAAAAAACTGTTTTTCTGTACAAACAAAAAAAAAATAATTTCTATTTTAGGAATGAAAAGCAATCCTGTACAGAACAATTATAGTAATATTTTGTTGTTAGTTAGTTCCCAGAACGTTATAGTAGTTAAAAAATGGTAGTTACTCTCATTCATTTTTTAATTAAATCTTTCTGTTTTTTTTGTTTTTTTTATTTATTAAATTTATAAAAAGTTATAACTATTGAAAATAATTAAAATAAAAAACAAAATTTTAAATATACAAAAAAAAAAAAAATTTGCTATGAAAAGGATTCCACTTGAAAAGAGAAGAAGACTGATGTTGGCAGGTGTAACACCATTTTGTAGAAATACGTATAGATAACTTGGTATAGGTATACATAATTTATATATATTTCTATATGTTAACAATTTGTTCAGAATATCTTATGGGAATGAGAAACTATATTGAATAACTTTTTCATTACATTAAATAGAAGGAAGAAATGATTAGTGTATCTACTTTGAAAGTCGGAGATAATTTAAATTTTCATTTAGATCAGCTAAATTGTATCATGTTGAATAAATTACCTAATTGAGTTAATTATATATATATACATTGTTATACATTATGACGTAAAAGTAGTACTCTTGTAAAGATTTATTTCATGTGAATTAAAATTAAAATGAATAAATCAACCAGTTGACACTGAGTACCTACCTACCACTCATTCATTCATACATAAGAACTATACTTCAGTAATGAATAAGATAAGTAGTATTTTTGTTTTTGAAATATTTCAAAATCAAATTCAAGCCCAGAATCAATTTGAATAAGTGCTTTTTAAATATGAATGAAAAAAAAAAATTTGTCATGGAGTAAAAGGGAAAGAATATGAAAAGAAAATTTTAGTTTTGTCAACTCAAACCTTAATGCACTCAACATAGTGAGTTAATTTAATTTTTAAAAGAAAAATATACAAGTTGAAAGTTTTTTTAAATATTTAATTTGTGAAGTTATCTTCGGAAATTAAATGAAGCAGTTAAAATCATAGTTGTATGAAGTCAAAGTTTGTGTTTTTCAAGAAAATTTTCCCCACTAATGAAGTTAATAAAGTTAAGTCTGAAAAAAATCAATTGACATTAATTAAGATGGTTAAAAAAAATTTTTTTTTTTTTTTAAATTATTTTTATAAAATGTAGAAATGTGAATTATTTTGATAAATGTAATGCTTTAAAACTTCTAAAAAAATCTATTTGTGAATTTGAAACTTTGAAAAGTGCATTTTAGATTTCGTAAAGAGAGTCTAGAATATAATTCAGTTAAAAATTTTAATAACTATAAAATAGAGCTTCTCAATATTTTTTCAAAGTATAACGGTAATAGTCAACATCCAGCATTTCTGACTAACCACAAACCGCTTTGGTTTAATTGCTGAATGTTTTTGGCCACCAGTGTACAAAAAATGTATAAATTTATTTATTGAAAAAAGTTATTTTTTATTTAACCTTTTAGTTATAATATCCAGCAGTTTTTTTTGTAGATTTAAACTAACGTAGCTTATCTTAAAAAAGAAAATTTTGTGATTGTCCCATACTAATAAAATATTAATTTGCATTAAAAGAAAAAAATAGATTTCGACTGGTCATCGACACGATTTTGGAACTGTTATATTCTGTTTTTTTAATCTACCTGTATAATCTTAGTTCGTATATAGCCTTTATACATGCACCGTTTTTATTATCGAGGGGTCGGGTGAAAGTTCTAACTCCCTATATGCAATAGGGATATTTTGGATTCTAAGTTAATTTATGGTAAACTCAGTGTATACCAAAATGAAATTTCATAATGACATTTTTCAGTAATTAAAAAACCATTTCATAACCAGCCCAAATACATAAAATATAAGTTTTTATCAAAATCATTTAAAATATTATCAATATTGTAGAAATTGATAGGTATTAATTTCTAATATTGTTCATGTGTTTTACTTTATTTCGTTTAAGTCCTCACACACTGGTATTTGATCAAAAATAAAATAAAGTTCAAAAATAAAATAAAATAAATGTTTAGTGAAAATCCATCAAAATTATCTTTGAATATCTATGCAAAAAACAGAAACTCCAACATGCAATATTTCTAGATCATCTGGAAAGGCGAAGGTACTTTAGCAATATGAGATTATAATTTGGGATGAATGCTCAATGTCACATAAAAAATCTTTAGAGGCATTAGATCGTACACTGCAAGATTTACGACACATTCAACACTCTTTTGAAGGTGCTCTTTTATTATTAGCAGGTGATTTCAGACAAACTTTACCTCCTATCCGCTGATCAACAGCAGCAGATGAATTAAACGCATTTATAAAATCATCACATTCTGGGAAATTTGTTAAAAAAATATCACTTAATGTAAACATGCGTATACAACTACAAAGTGATGCAGCTGGCCATTTATTTGCCAGTTATTAGAGATTGGAATTTGTCAGTTATTACAATTAATAACATTGCCTGACAACTTTTGTGTACTAAATGAATCAGAATAAGACTTAATAACAAGTGTATATCATGGTTGGTTGATCGCGCTATATTAGCAGCAAAAAATAAAGATGTCAATGAAATAAATATAGATATTTAAAACAAAATAAGTGGCCAACAATTACATACAAGTCAATTGATTGTGTTATGGATAATAATGAAGCTGTGAATTACCTAATTAGATTTTTAAGTGCACTTGATTTATCAGGAACTCCACCATATATTCTGCAATTAAAAATTGGTATGCCCATAAATATATTCTAAGCAACTATATTGGCAAATACAAAGGAGAAAATGTATTAATTCCAAGAATACCATCAATCAATCCATCAGATGTGGCATTAAACAATTTCAACGTATATTAAATTTCCAGTTCGATTATTTGCAATGACAATAAAAAAATCCCAAGAAAAACCGCTCCAAGTATTTGGGTTAAATCTTTTAAATGACTGTTTCACATTTTTACGTAGCCAATTTTACGTAGGATATTCACGTGTTGGAAAATGTTCGGCATCATTTATAATATATCAATATCAATTATAGGAAAAACAAAAAATGTTATTTACCAAAGATAATTGTAATAAAATAGTAACATATTTAAAGATTTCAAGCTTTGTAATAATTTAAAATTGAAAATATTAAATTATTATTATAAATGTTTTAATAAAAAATTATAATGAATTTGTACGATTTTTGTATTAACAAATAAAGTTTACTTTAATCCACTTCCTACATGAACTTCCACACACTGTTCTGTGTTTAATACGGATATTTTTATCAACTGGGTGTAGCAAAGCGCACCGGGTCTGCTAGTATAAGATAAAAACTAAACATAAGCTAAATTTCATAGTGATCTAAGATTTGAAAATTTAAATGAAGGGCTAAAAAATACGTCAAGTCTACGATTAAAAGACTAGTTTTAAGTGAAATTAAGATGATTAAAAAAAAAATGAGTGTAATATGTTGACTTTAGGCCCGACAAAGCCCATGAGGTTAATGCGCCCATCACAAGACTCCATAAATTGACTAAAATCACTTCGTCCAAAGCAGAAGAAGATAATATCAAACAACAGCATAAAAATATTATATAATGATTTAAAGACTGGTTTATTAAGTTTACTGCAATTCCACTGATGTTTAGTCTTTTGTTCAGACCAAATATCTGAATTTTTCACATTTGTTCGCAAAATGTATTCCCATCATCTTTTCAAATGTAGTAAAATAGAAAGTTAATACAAAAATAATCTTAAAAACGAGATCATTTATTTTGTACATTCTTATTGTAAGTAACAACATTTAAAGGCAGGTCATTATTTTAATAAGTTGTTAAAGTCTCATCTTTGTATATTTACAACCACACATATAAGTATGTGTGTATTGAATTGTAATATTTAATTTTCTATTTCATTCTAAGCAATTTATATTTATTTATTTTTTACATCTTTTCTTCTTTACTTACATAAAAAAAAAACATACATCTAAGAATATGAAGACTACAATTTATTTATTTTTCTTCTTAACTTAACCAGCATGACTTTGAATTATGACACAGAATACAATTACATATAGGATGACAGGTGTTTAGCCATTAGAGAATTATTTTGTACTTTTTTTTTTAAAGAAAAATAAGCAAAACTTTGCAAATTTTCGTTTAACTTTTGGTATTAGAAGAAGGATAAATGAAATTTTTTTTTTTTTGTAATTTTAGATTGTCTTCTCTAATACAAATTTTGATAGTTAATCTTTAAGATTCCTTTTAAACTCTTTGAAATAAAAAACAATAAAATAGTAGTATGAAAGAAGTCTTAGAAATAGACTAGAAAGTTTTTGTATAGTATAATTTGAAATTCGATTATTTTGTTTAGGTAGGGGTAAAATAGAATATTTTTGCAATTCAAAGCTTTCAAAAATTTTTGTAGAAACTTTAATTGTTGATCAACTTTATTATATTCCTTTGGGTGGTATTCAAAGTTTTATTTAATGAAAATTTATTTCTGCTTCTATTTTACTGATCTGGTTTCTATTGTAGTGATTGTGATCAGATGATATATATAAGTGTGCATTGAAATAGTTTTTCTCTATGTATTTCTATGAAATATTTATATAGATAAAAATTAGTGATTTAAGTAAAATTCGTAAAAATACGATTATTGAAGGATGTTTGTCATTTTGAAGACAATGGACATTGGATTTCCATCACGAATTTTTCAAGTCTATTGAGAATACTAGAAAATATATTTTTCATTTGTTTCTATTTAATTTTAATTTGTAACGGGTGTTTAAAATGACGTAGAAATTTAAAATCAAACAATAATTGTCTGTTTAGGAGGTAAAAAGATTGACATTTATTACATATATACAGAGGATATATTTGTTTCAACTGATCCTTGCTCTTAACCAGATTGGTAAAAAACAAAAATATCTTCCTATAACAGCTTAAATTGATTGAGCGCGTTTGGTGACAATCTATATATCTATAATCTCTATATATATATATAACAATATATATATATATATATATATATATATATATATATAACAATGAATGTATGTGTTTTTGTCCTTTATGCATTATTACACCATTCATCCATCGCCATTTAACTTTGAGAAGTTGTTGAATACAATCCCGCGAAAGTTTATATTTTTTTTTATGATAGATTCGTGCAACTTCCATAAAACTCCTATCATACCTCAGGAATGTATAAAAAAAAACTAATACACTTGCAGATCTAAATATTCGTAAATAGGCAGTATTTTGCCAAAAATTAATGAAAATTTCTGTTACCGATTTTGAAAATTTGGCCTAGGATTAGGAATGTACCTAACAAAAACCAATGTAGGCTGAAAAATTGGTACATAGATAGTTATTCCAAAATACACAATAATGTCTTTAACCATTTTTTTAAAATGCGGGCTGCTGGTTCGGTTAGT
Source organism: Argyra leucocephala (assembly GCA_963942445.1). Lineage (NCBI taxonomy): Eukaryota > Metazoa > Arthropoda > Insecta > Diptera > Dolichopodidae > Argyra > Argyra leucocephala. The sequence goes on from OZ012678.1 coordinate 150,558,546, forward strand.
TGTCATACAAGTCTTAGTACTTAAGATTACATCAAAAACTAATGGTTTTAAACACCTTTAAATTATTACATAGACACTTCCTCAAAAATAAACAAAAATATATTTTACCCTTTTTCATAATTTGGGCTGGTTCAATGGAAACCAGTTACTAATGAGCTACCACACAACTTGTAGCAATTGTCAAGAATATTTCAAAAACCAAAAGCGTTATAGATCTGAAAATTGGAGCTCAGGTATATCAAAATAAACAAACATGTATTTAACAGTTTTCGAAAATTTTGTCTTGTTCGGATAGCTGCCATATACAACTCCTAAAACCAGCTAAGATTTTTTTCGTTTTCTAAATATCCATTTTTAGGTCTGTAACGCCCTTGGGGTTTGAAATATTCTTGAAGAATGCTATGAGTTATATGGAAGATATCCGAACTAGGATAGCAAAGTAAAGCAAAGTCACCAAATAAATAACGATGAAGAAGATAAATAAATATCAAAGGTAAAACGAATAAAGTATTTAACACAACTATTTTTGGAAAGGGGGGAGGACCGCGGACCAGATACAGCTGCTAGATTATAATATTTAAAGTAATTAAAAACGTATGAAATATACATATAAAAATAAAACTGTTATAACCGGTACGTTAAGGAGAGCCAATATAATAGAAATATATATATATCTTATTTATCTCTGTATCTCTGTATATCTGTATATAACGTTGCAAACCTATATTATTTTATTTTTGTTAACTGGCTTACCTCTTCAGTGTGAAACCGACAAATAGTAGTACTCTTCAATTACACAATTGAGCGGAGTAAAGATATATTTTATAATATTTATATTTATTTAATCTGCAATGAGCTCTATGTATATAATTATGTTAATAACTGTAATAATAATAATGCAATATTTTCGTTGGAACATTAGGGTAATGAAGGAATACTTTGTTTCATATAAAAATGACATATTTCTTTGGTCTTTATTTTTATTATTATTATTTCTTTATTTATTATAGTTAAAATTATAATCAAAGCAAGTACTAGCTACCAGGGCCATCGGCTTTCTGTTTTATAATTTTCATACTCATTATGAACGAATACACAGTTATTTATATTTGGAAATGGAAAAGTAACAAAGATAGCAGGAGTAGTGTAAATGTAATCTAATTCAAAATTCATCACTTAGAAGTCAAAAATTGATAATTACAAGTCGAATTAGCCTGCACCGTTACTGAGCTCACTAATTTCTTATACAAATATATTTGAATTATATATACTAGCACAAAAAATTTTCTACCCATTACCACACTGAAAGTGTTACGCTACAGTGATAATGATAAATAATAGAAATTAACGTGATTTTTCACTCTCATAAATTTCCTTTATTTAAATTCTTTTATAATTTTTTTTTTTCCATTAAAGAATTTTTCCCACATTTTCTTCAAATTTTGTATTTTATAATTTTCATCATGTTTCTAATTTAATTAATTTAATTTTCTTCTAATTTAAATTTAATTGAATTCACATTCCTATGTACATATATATAATTTATAATTTATTCTTTTAATTAAGTTTTAAACATTTTGAATAAAAGAGGGAACATTTAAAGGATTTATAAAGAATTTTTACTTTTTTAAAAATTTTTGTTTTTATATTTTTGTTCTTTTATTTCTTTTTGATGTTTGAAAGTTTGTTCTATAACTTACAATACCTACTCTTTCTTGTTTGGCAACCTTAAACAATTTGATTCCGTTGTGAATATGAAACTTTTGTTATTCAGATTGAATTAATGACAAATCTATCATATTTTGTGGTTGGCCATAACATGGTGTGTGCATAACAATTTCCGATCTCAATTTCGTTCATATTTTGCAAGAAAATGAAGATTATAGTAAAGGATGTACATTATCAAAAAGACAGAATTAAGTGCTAATTGGCTTTCTAGAATAAACTGCAATGGCGTTTCTACTTACCTACCTAAAGGGTGTATGTATTAGACTGTTTTCGAAGCACGTTTACAGAATTTTCTGAAAATTGTTTTTTCCTGTTCTTTAACAGAAAACGGTGTAGATTTATGAAGTTTAATGAACAATATTATATCATCATTGTGCTAAAACCTCATCTGTGGGGCATAGAGCGGAACAATATTATATATAGAGTTTTATAATTTCACTCAATAATTTGTGACCTATCACTCATCCTTTCATATACTGAGGAAAAAAATAATTTTGCAGCAGCTACATGTTTACAGATAATATGCAGTATATATATACAGAAGTAAATTTTACGAAAGCTTATTTTAATTGCTATATTTGTAGTTTTTGTGGACTGATTTAGTAATTTCATTGAAATATTGTAAAAAATTATTTAAAGGCAAGTAATAAAACCTTGGCAACGTATAAACTAATAACTATTGTTCAGATTCAAAGCTATAACGTTCTTTCCGTCCCCTTTCTTTCAAGGCAAATTAAATTTAGAAGCAAATTAAATAAATTAATAATATCTCACATGCAGGATGGTGATACTGAAAGGAGACAAAAATAGCTTTATCTTACTTTTTTCTTATATATTTATGTTGATAATTGGATTTCAATTTCAGCGATGTATTTGATATTTTATCAAATAAAAGACTTATCTGTTTTTCACTAAATTTTTATTGCACATTCTACATATTGTTTAAATGTGTGCATTTCTAAGATTTTAGTCAAAGAGAGAGCAAAAACTTCACTAGATACCCTTTATATAGTGATGCTTGCAATCAATAGCGGACCACGCAATCAAATGTAGTACTACGTGGATCAATCAAGTTCATTTGAGTCACCTAGAGACTACTGCCATCCGTTTACTGCCTATCCCATCTATTATTACAATTATAATAGCTATATATTAATATTTCGTAAGTAAATGTATGTTATTACCTCCTTCATTAGTACACTTGTGATTAATTTTCTTTCAACTTTCAATTCATATACATATATATGTGAATATAGAAGTGTTATAAGACCAGTTCGCAAAAAAAATTCAAAGATTAATGTTTCAAATTATAGACATAATATATTGCCGAGCTATCGACTTTAAGTAAAGTGTTTGAGCTGATATGGTATTCAAGACTGTAAATAATAACTTATAGTAAATAAACAATAATCATGGCTTCTCGTAAAAAACAAATCAATTGTAACTAATCTACTTCTACAGTTAATCTCAATTTTTTGGAAAACTATGAGAGTTAATAATCAAATAAATGTAGTTTATCTGCAAAGCAAAGCAAAGCTTTGTAGCAAAGCTTTTCTTCTATTTCCACATTATTGTTATTCTTTTTAAATTTGAAAAATTTGGTTTTCCGTATTTTCTAATGAAATGGATTGACTCTTAGTTATAGATGGTACACTATTATGTTCGAAGCAGACACTTCGGCAACGGAGTCACTTCAGGCCAATATTGTGTATTTTTTCTATGTCACAGATATAATCCAAATCGATAAATGATGATATTAAAATGTACACTGACGTCATGACATTTGTTTAAATATACCAGTTCAACCAACAATTCATCTTCTTTTCTAAATGACTTAAACAATTTTATGTAATGGTGCTAAAGGCGTAATTTAAAACGTTTATAAATATGCCATCATGTCATTTACTCACTCATCAAACCCTACTTGTAATTATTATACCTTTGATGGTTCTATATTTGAGCTTTAGTCACCGAATGTAATGATCTTGAGGTGACTTTTGATATCAAACTCACGTCTAACATACATATTAATAAAATCATATAAGAATAAAGCAAGCCTTGACTAAGCATTGGCTTAATTTTATAAAAACGATCGTCTGAGGAAATGAATGATGTTTTTTTTACTACGCCGTTATTTACGATATTAGTCAAACTAATTGTTGAATATGATGCTAACCGAATTAGGTGACCATATTTTGCCGCCAACATTTTGGATACAACAGAAAGTACTCAAAAAAGTGTTCTTTTCAGGTTTGATTTAAAATATCTGAATTGAAAAGTTTTGTAATAAAGCCTTCTCTTCTACATTGATCATGTTAAACTGCTTAATATAGTTTTAGTTTAGACGATAGTATCAATTGTTTTTTGTCAATTATTGTATCTCAATGACAAAGGTTGCTAGACCAAGTCAAAAAACCAATAACGTATTTTATTTGCTTCATCGGGAATCGAGCCTGGAACCTTTCGGTTGAAAGGCAGGTGCTCTACCTGCTGCGTAACCCAGCGTGTATTTTTTTTATAACTGTAATACTCAATAAACACATTTATTCACACTATATTGACGACATTTTACGAAATATAATTAACAGAAGAGCACAATTTAGGCATATATTTCCTATAACATTTCATAGAAATAACTAGGCCTATAACAAATATTCAAGAATTTAACCTTTTATTTCTTTTTTGCAAAATAAAAAATGGATAAATAATAAATACAAACACAGTTTGTGCTTATTATTATAAGTGTGCTTATTATTATATTATTATTACTATATACATACACAAAAAAATCTATTAATTAATACACGCATAAAAACATTATACATAATGATAATACATATAAAAAAAAAATTTTGTTTTATTTACTTTTATTTGTGTACAATAATAGACTGATTGTGACTTTTTGTAAATGATTTGCAAATGATTTGTAAATGATTTGTATTATACATATATCGTTTACAATAATTCATTACCGTAAACGTTCTGTGTAAAGCAGAATTGTTCCACAAAATATATGTATACTAAGCATTTACTGTATGTTTACATTACGTTTACCATTGTAATTTTACGATTACAAAGTAAATTTACTGTTAACGTTCCGTAAACGAAAATTGCTCGTTGGGGGAAGCCTATTCGCATAATGTTGATAAGCCCAGCTAAATATAATTCAAAAATAAATTTAAATATTATGTGTACAAATGTTTTAAATTTAAATTCTTATTTAAGAGTATTCTTCTCAATTGTGTTTTTAATTTAATTTTATAATTTTTATAATCTCTATTTAGCTTTAAGTTTACTCACTGTATAGTTTTATATTTTGTTAAATTGTATGTTGCTTGTTATTGTAAATTTTTAAATTGTAAATATGTACTAATATTGTAAATATGTTTTAATATTGTAAATAAGTACTAATATCGTAAATAATTCTTAAATACTTAACCTCGCAACATTCACTCATATTCTGTTAAGGCCATCGTTGACGAAAAGAAAAAAATGATCTCGTCTCGTCTCGCTGAATATGCATTTCTGTTGGGCAATGTATGGTTTATAAAATTTTTGGAAAGTATTAAAGTAAATATATTTGTTTTAAATATTTTTTAGTTTAGTTCATCAACAGTAGTAAAACAGTAATTATAGTAAAAATGGTCTTTTTTCAAAACAAAAACACAACTTTAATAATAATGCAAAAAAATAATGAAAAATTGTTTATTAATCTTTACTTAACTATTTTATCTATTCAATTTATTTATTTAATTCAATTTTTTGATAAAAAAAACACAAAATACTTTGACGAGATACTCTATCGCTTACAATTTTTGTAGGAGAGAAAAAATGGCTATCGCGTCTCGTCAAAGGTCTAACAGAAATTACTCACGAGACTGTTTTGACATTTGCCGTCGCGGCAATTTGCTACCGCGTCTGTGGTGTCTAATAGAATATGGGTGATTATTTTTAAATTAAAATTAAAATAAGATCATTTACAAAATATTAGTTTAATATCGTTATTATTATTGGAAATGTACATCATATACATACAACTTATTTTTAAATTATTATATAATAGTAGTTTAAAAATTATTAAACTCGCAAACAAGTACGATAAAACACCAAAAACAAATAATTTAAATGAAATCAATTTTCCACTTAAAAAATTTTAATTCAAACACACCCTCTCTCTCTCTCTCTCTGCCTCGAATCCAAATCAACCAATTCAATTTTATATTTTTAAAACTTTAATTCTCATCTCAGATTAAAGAAACCAAACTCATAATGAGCATTTACAACAACAAAATTTAATTGTAGGACATTTTTTACTCTACTTCAAAATTATTCTCATTTTCTATACTTTAATAATTAACATCCAACTTTTATTAAATCTGTTATCGTATTGTTGCCTTCATTATAATTATTTACTTTATTTTCTTAATTTAGATCGTTTTATTACTTTTAGAGATTATAGAAATTATTTCGAAATTAAGAAAATCTGGGTATAAGGATTTAAAAGGCTTCAAAATGATATGAAAATTATAAGAATAGAATTTTTTTTTGTTTTGTTTAAATGTGGTCCAAATATTTTATTTTATTTTTATGGATGGTTCGGTTCATAACTGGGTGGGTTCACATTTTGTTATATTATTTTATTTACCAATATTTTATGTAAATATTTTTCTTTTTCTTAATTATTCAGAAATGGATTGTTTACATTGTGTTAAATTCTGAAATTATTTACAAATACAGAGATGGAGAGTGTGTAAGTTGATTTCTATTACAATTTTGGGGTAAGGCTTATAAAAGAAAATTCACAAAATAAAAATATAACGATATGTAGAGTTAATGGCTGATATGTATAGAGTTAATGTTTGTAAACATATGGACTTTGAGCATTTTTGATTTACAGTTATCTATAAATTTACAATATTTCTAAAGAAATTTAAGTTAATGTTTTCACAAATCAATAAAATTTAATACAGTCTCTCTTCTGGAAAATAGCTTTCATCATATTGATTATCAGCAAAATCTGATAAAAACAAACACGCAAACTACTATTTATAGGAATGGGAACTCTATTTTGTTGTTTTCAGTTATAATAAATTACTCATAAGAAATCGCAAGAAATAACCTATTAAAAATCAAATAAACTGACAGTAAAATATAAAAGGAACATAGAAAATTTACAATAGCCCTAATAGATATACCAACGACTGTGACACAACAAAATAAATACAACCAGAATTTTGATTTTCATATAAGCCATATTCTTAATTACTTTTTTTCGTACTATAGCTCTTGTATATAGCTTGTTTAGGTCTCCAATGTGATCCGTTTATTCATTTAATCACAAAGGGGCTCAACAATTAATAAATTTCAACATGAGAAACAATTACTAAATCAAGTGAATATAGATATGGAATAAACAATAGTTTTTTACTGAAAACATTTTAATTCAAACTGAGTCGCTCTGCGTCCAATAAAAAAATATAAGTTCTTGATATATCGACAACAACATTCATCAATTCAAACAACTTTGTTTACTTTGTCCTGTCCAATACTAAGCTTATAAATTTTAATCATATGAACTGCGGTACCAATATAATGGAAACGCATATCAGTACAATATTGCATGGTACAGTTAATCGAATTCCCATATTGTAACACAACTTTTTTATAATTTTTTTTTCGTAAAGTGGACATTTCGAAACTATTTCTATTTGGCATGATTGGCCAAATTTTGAAACCGGTCGTTTGGCATAAAACTACACAAAAAGACAAATATATATTTTGAAAACAGGAGAGTAATTAATTCATGTTCAACATTAATTTGACATATATATATATATATGTACGAGATTTGAGCCTGAGATTGATTGTTAATAGAGGAAAAAAAATTTTTAAAAAAAATTGTATCACCTAAACTGCTTTAGGAGGAGAGAGGGTGCTTTATCGATTTATGATATTTTTAACTTCTGGAAAGGACCGGTAATAGGTTTCTTTGGAATACCCGGTATATGTGAAGTAATTAGTTTGTAAAGTTTGATGTTGTGAAAAGTATTAGTTGTGATGTGTTCTATTTTTTTATTTATTCGATTAAATGTACAGAAAAGGCCTTATAAATTTGTACAAATTGAGAAATTACTTAAATCTATTAACAATGAACAGTTATTAATTAATTTTTAACGTTGAAAAAAATAATATGTAAAAGAAGTAATGTAAGAGATAACGTGCAACAATCAAAATTTTAAAAAGTCAACCAAAAAAAAAATAAAAATGGAAAAATAATTAATTTCAAATTAAAATGAGTACTGAAACGAAAAAAACAAATACTAAAGACCAATATCAATTAAGGAAGTATAAAAAAAGCTTGCACTGACCAATAAACTGAATTAGTAAATTGTACGTCCTAGCTGCCACGGATAACGAATTCCATAGCCTTGATAAACCATTCATTTTTGAATTGGAATTTATAAAATAAAAAATTATCACAAATAGAATTAAGAGATACCCGACCTTGACATATATTTTTGTGAACCAGCCAAACCAAACGGTTGCTGTTATTAGTGTAATGCAAGCTCTAACAATGTGATTGAGATTATCCCCCAATGTAAAAGTAAAAATATTAATCATGAAGATATTGTTCTAAATTTTGCTATATTTTAAATGGTATATGGATAGGGTTAAAGAAAATCGGATTAAAAAAATTATGTCTAAGCAATATCCATTACAGATCCGAAGACAACATACAAGATAGTTGTATTCGAAATAGACGAACAAATTGGAGGCGATGTGAAGAGAATGGCAGAAAATCGATTGGCGAAGGAAACAATGAATGGTAAAATTAACAAGAAACATCTAATTTGAGGTCAACCATACAACGAACACAACTACCATTATTTCAAGGAAGTTAGATTAGAAATAATGTAATTTCAGAAGGGAATCTCTGCCATATAATCACCGTCGCTGCAAATGGTATTATTGTGATTAACATGTTTCAAAGATATTCTTCAATGGTAAACTAATATTTATGGATATACTAATAGCTACGAAGCGATAAATTAAAGAAACTTTCACTATGAAAAAACCGGTTTTTTGGTTTTGCTTCAAAAGTATTTTCCACAGAAAATATAATCCTATAAAGATTTCCATCCCAAATGAAGTCTTAACCAAATAATTAATAATTCCTATTCACACGCAAACAGAGTATATAAATATAAATAAATAATATAATGAATAAAAAGTTATTAGTTGATCTAAAATTGATTTGTTATAAAATGTGTTTGTACAGTGGTTATTAAACTGTCATATTATCAGTAAAAACAGTAGACTTTCTTGTCATCTCTAAAGATTAACCTTTATCCTTCACAAAAAAAAAATAATAATTTTGCCATGTTAACTATGGCTTTGGAAAAATTTAATTAATAATCTTTATTTGACAGATCCACAAGATTATTTTTATTAAATTAATAATCATCCTTGATAATTTTTTTCTACACCATGTACACGCACCACATTTTATCTATTCGCTTAAAATTTTTATGACTCTATTATAAAAAATAAAATAAACCAATACACATTAAAATATTGAAATTAACTTGAAATTCTATATTATGACATCTCGGCATGATAAATTTACTAAATCTCAAGCTATACATATATATACAAAATTGCATAGTCCTTTAATTCAAATAAATAACTTCAAAAAATATTATTAGCATCTTTGAGAAATTACAAAGTTAAGTCTTTTCAGCCTACTTACAAAATGATAAATTTCTTTTGAATCTAAATTTTCATATCATCGTTTTCGTATATACAATAGAATTATGTAGTATCAATGTGATTACTGAATTCTTAAAAGATAATAAATATCTGAGATCGAGTCATGCTTTTTAATTATTTTTGAATTGAAAGATGAGAGAGGGGAAAGTAAAATTAGGTGTAAGAGAAAATTAATAGAATAAAATGGGTAAGTTAAGTAGATAAAAAAAAAAAAAAAAAAAAAAAAAAAGAGATGAAAATCATTAAAAGAGAGGTTAATGTAATTAAAGTAAGAGAGGTTAAAGTTCTTCAAAAAAATAATAATAATAACGAGATTTTATGTTCTGTAGTTATTATTCCTGTGATGGTATTTTACTGAATTGAAAGTAAAATTTATAAGTATGCTTATAAAAATTTTTGTGATTAAAATGAATTCATTGGAATTGATTTTATATATATATTGTGCTCGTAAAGGTATGTATTCATTATTATGCAATATATTATTATGTATATTATATAGTAATGTAGGTTAGTGTTACAAAAGTCAAAGGTAAAAATGTGTAGAACTATTTGCATTTTTTTTATATCTAATTTTAACTAATTTTTGAATTAAAATAATGTTGTTGCAGCGCCCATTGACCAAATATTAATCAAGAGTTGATTTGCAATCTAGTTTTAAATTTAAATAAAATTAGATCTTATTTATTTATTTATAAGATCTTTATTATGGGCTTATCAACCACGTGGGTTTTGTCAAGCCCTCATTCTTTAAAGTTTTTTACATAAATATCTTAAGTTTATTTCATTATTATTTTAACATAATGTTGTTTTAAATTTAGATTTTTGAATTACTTTTTTGTTTCTTTTTTTTGTATTGCAATTTCAAATTCAGTTTTTTTTTTTTCCTCTTTAAGTTTATAATTTTGATTTTAGCCTAGTTTATATTATATTAGAAAAATTAAATTTTTTTATTGGTTTTTATTGAATTTTATTATATTTTATTGAAAATGTCAGTTTCTCTAAGGAATGCCATGATATTAGTTGTTGCTTCTATAGTATCCTGTGTGAGTATATCAAGTCCCGTGATTCCAAGCTGGACTCTTACATCAGCGTATAAAGGGCAAGCCTCAAATATGTGCTGCATATTGATTGGGGAACTTATTCAAATATCTATAGTAATACTTGTTTCACTGTATAACATTTTTCAATTTAATGTATTTCACTTGCTTAATTGTCTTTTATTTGACTGGAAATGTTGGATATTGGATATGATAAATGTATATCTATATATATAAATATAACATAATATATATATTTATAAATTATGTGAGTAAAAATTTTCGAATATTTTCCTTGTAATTTTACTAAATATGCTTATCATACAGTAATACAGGGTGGTCTGGCTTAAAGCACACATATTTTAAGGGGTGATTCCTTGAAGTATTTTAGGAAAAACATTGTTCTAGACGAGAGGTCTATCTTTAAATTTAACCAGGGCTGGGCTGGAGAGGGTTAAAGACAGTCGAATTATAAAAATTATGTCTAAACAATATACACTACGACTCCGAAGGAATTCAAACTAGAGCAACATCATCTAAACAATTTTTTTTTTTTTTGAATTAATACACCTAATTAACGGTATGTGTTGGATGAGTATAAAACTTAAAATTTTGCTTTTAACAACAGCTCGCAAATATTTCAGTTTGTGCAGCTATTGTTCAAAAATGGTAAGTCTGATACTCAACCAACACATACGGTTAATTAGATGTATTAATTTTAAAAAAGAGTTATAAAGAAGATATTTTTCTAGTTTCAATTCCTTCGGAGCTGTAGTAGATATTGTTTAGACATAATTTTCAATTTTTTTATAACCCTCTGTAGCCCAGGTTAAATTTAAAGATAGATAAACAAAATTTTATTTATTAATTAACAAATAATTTATTCTAAAAAAATTTGTCTTATAATTTTCGAAAATTCTGCATCTTTTTTTAAAAATTGCACAATTGCTTTTTTTTACGATGTTGCGATTTTCAAATGACATTTTCTGCCAGATGATTATTGTTTTTTTCATTTTCGGTTAGCTGACAAAAGTTTCGCAATAAAAATTAAATGACTTTAGCTTGTTGCGTTTTAGGTTACACTGCAAAGTCATATGATTTGCAGCTGACATTTCCTATTACAGCTTATTTATTTTTATTTATATATATTATAATATTATATATATATTATGTACGGTATATTTATTCGAGATTCTGAGTTAGAAGAGATCTTAGAGTTAAAAAAAAATTCAAGTTTTACGCCTTTTTCCAGAACATTTACGTTAATCGTTTTTATGCGTAGGCGCTGTTGGATACAAACAAAATGATTGAATTCAAAAATACTGAATGAATTAAAGTCCGATTTTGCTGTTTTGGGATTTTAGGGTTTTATATTTAGAATTTTGTATTTGGGACTTCGTGGCCAACCCATAAATTGTATATATAAATACTTAGCCGCAAATGTAATACAGACAATTTATAATACAGGCAAATGAAAATACAGGCAAATTATTACAAACAGGAAGATGAAATACAGGCTAGTTATGAGATATCAACCCAATTATTTTTATATTCAATAATATTTTCATAATAATATGAAAAATATCATTTGAGGAAAACAAAATTCTGGTAAGTAACCTTATCAAATATCGTTACTAGTTTAAAAGAAAATCAAAATTAGTTTGAAATATTGGCGTCAGTTGAAGTGTATAAAATTGTACATATAAGTTTTTCCACAGTGGTATCCACAATAGCGGGAAAAAATTATTTATATTCATCAGTGCGTTTTAAATTTACATCTAACCTTTATTTAACCTTGGAAACAAATTCAAAATATTTTTAATTTGTAACTGCTCATCAATTGATCAGTTGTACAAAAACTTCCATGTTTATTTAGAGTTTTACAGCGATAGATCAACATATCCCATATTTCGGATATGGTAGAAAATTCATTTTATTCTCTAACGAAGAGTTCTGTTTTGGCGATGATAAAATCGCAAACAGTTGATGATAAATTTATGTCTCTGACTTTGTTGAACGAAATCTTTATCCAATTTTTTTTAGTCAAATAAAACTTCAACTGACAGATGACCGCTTTTCAAGTCTGCTAACAAGATAAGCAATAACAAAATACGCTTAACAGCTCACATTCATCTCTATAACATTATGGATATTTTTACATTTGTCTTCAGTCAAGTAAAAAATTCACTTACGAACATACAGTTTAGTGTAGAGAAATTATTACCCTCAGAGATATTATATAATCATTTTTTCTCTAAGAGTGAGTAAATTTTACTCAAGTTATCTGTCTTTAGGGTTACGAGCAACAATTAAAAAATGAATATTCAATTTACAGAATAGTTAAATATTATAAAAATTAATGAAATAATTTCTCGCTAGAAAGTAAATTTTGGTTAAAACTTTATTTTTACAGTCACAGTTTCATTTACACTGCAAAATAGTTTCGTTTAATTCAAAATTGTCTTAGTTAATCTGAAAATGATATAACAAAATTTAAATTAAAAAAGTGTAGTGGATACTCTTGATCATTATTTCAATGTTCATATGTCTTTAATAAAATAAAGTTACGAAATGAAGTTTCCGAGAGCAGAGATCTCAACAGATATTTATCATTATAAGTTAAAAATTTATAAATTTTTAAAGTAGAATATTTATGGAAGCATACCCAAAATCTACTTCCATCCAACGAGTTTTTGTATTATTCAATTGAATATTATGAATTTTTGTACACGCTAAATTAGATAATCTTTCATTTGTTAACACTATATATTTGAATTTTAATTAGAACAATAGTATGGTATATAATATACAATATATTATATACCTGGCATGTCTAGGTGGTTTATAGTATACCATGGTTTACTATATTCAAAATTTAAATAAATGTTAAATATAGACTAAAAATTAAATAACAAGGCAATTATGATGATTGTTAAAATAAATCGGACAAAATATTGTGATGCAGCCATGGAGAATAATATATATAGATTGTAATATTGTATTTCTTTTAATATTGTATTTTGTTAAAAATCATTTTCAGATTAATTTTGTAATTAAACGAAACCATTTTGTAACGTAAATTAAACTATAAGTGAAATTGATAATACAATTTTCTGTAAAAATTTTATAAAATCAAACTGATCCGAAAGTTAGTACCTATTGCTAGTTTTAGAAAATAATAGAAAAAATCATAGAAAAAATCAAATTAAGAATTTAAAGATTAAAGTGAGCAGTATCGCATAATTGTGGTTCAACACAATTAATACAATAAGTACATTTTTGCTAAATTGTAATTTATTATATTAGAAAAAATAATTTTTACTGAATTAAATTTTAAAAAATTTAAAAGATTTAAATAATTTAATTTTTTAATTTAATTTAAAATCACTATCAAAAATATAAACCAAAATTTATAATAACCTAGAAATTTATTAATGCAATTTTCACCAAATAAAAAATACAAAAATCCAAACTTTTCTATTTCTTATTATTATTTTGACATAAAATTGACGTTTATTCGTATTATTTTCATTGGCACTATCCACTAGTATGTTAGTTTAAGATTTTTTTTTAATTTCTTTTAACAAATTTTTAATACATACATCGATTCAACATATATGTATGTATAGTATAGACTAATGTGTATGTAAATAACCATGAATTTTTAATAATTGTATATACTAATACAATTTAATGTACAAAATAGTCACATAAATATTAATAGAAAAGTATAGGTCCTAAACAATTGATTTTTATCAATAAATTTGTTAAAGAGACTATTATAAAGAATAAAAGTGAGGTGGAATAATAAAAAAGTTTATTATAACGTTATGTACCTACATATATAGTATCTCATATACATATTAATTTAATTCTATGTTAATAAGTATATTTTCAAGGTTTTTGGGTGGGTAAATAATTAAAAATCGAATAAATTTATGTTTGTTACCTTTGTATTGATCATGAAAATTATATTTTGAGACAATAATAAAAATTCAATAAAATATTTTTAAAGTTTGTTGTGTTTAAAAGTATATTTTCTTTTGTGTAAAACAAATTCTATTTTTTCTGTAAATTCACATTAAGTTCAAAATTAATTTCAATGATAATGTTTTATATAAAATATCAATTTAGTATCTTAAAGTGAAGAGAAGCCGCCAATAATTGACAGAATTGGAGGACGTTCGTGAGTCAAGCTGTTGGTCATCTGTTGGTCATCAAGTAAGTAGTGTAATTATATTTGAAATACTTTTTTGGGAATATTATATTTTTTTTGGAATTTACCCTTACAATTATTTTCTTTAGTCTTACATATTAAAATTTCTATTAAAAGAAAAAAAAGTATATGCTAAGTCTCTGTGTAAAAGGAGTTAGTGCATTGATCATATAGATTTTAAATTATATACCTAACAAAAAAAATAAAAAAATTAAAATTACAGATATTTTTTTTGTAAGAGGAAGTGAGAAAAATACTGTGATTCTATACTCAATCTATGTCTATAGCTTTATATTAATTTAATACAGATATGGAGATTATAATATATGTTATGAACCTGTCAAATTTGACTAATACTTGTTAATACCAGCATCACTAAAAGTTGTTTGTTTGTTTTAAAGCATTGCAACAAAGTAGTTCATAAAAATGTTTTCATATCTATATGCATGTTTATTTTTTTTTTATGATCTTGACAGTAACTTGGGTAGAATCACCTTTTCGTGCTTAATTAAGTACGGTACTGCAATTTTACACTACACTCTACAATAATTCGAGCATTTATTTTAACAAATTACTGGCTTACTCATTAAATGTGGAAAATTACTACTATTGTCAGGAACTAAGCCTTCTTAAATCGAATTGTTTCATTTTATTTAATTTGTCACCAAATTAACTCTCAATTATCTTTTGTCATTTATTATATATACCAATGACAAAGGGTACTAGACTAGCTCGAAAAACCAATGAAACATTTTTGTTTTTTTTTTTTTGCTTCATCGGGAGTCGAACCCGGGACCTTTCGGTTGAAAGGCAGACGCTCTACCTACTGCGCCATCCAGCGTGTTAGAGAGTTTCTACCGTTATACGGGTAGAAAAGTAGTAGAAATCCACCAAAATTTATAGGTGAGGGGACATTTTGGTAAGGGGTAAGCAAATCTTCCAAAATTTTAAATTTCTTGTAGATTTTTGACGTTTAAATTTTTTTTGTCATGTGTCAGTGTCAATGTCAGTGTCAAAATATTTTTATTATTTTTTATTCACAAAAAATAAGAAAATTGTTGTTGACAACCTAATTTTCGGATCGAATATTAATCAAATAAAAAAATATAAATTATGCAAATAAAATAATGTTAAATTGACACTACCAGTAAATCTACCAGTTTTTTTTTACGTATTAACATGATGGTATATTTCTGCGGCAGATTTGCGGCAAATTCCTGCCTCGTATAAACCTGGGCTATGAGTCTATGACATTATAAAAATTAGTGTTATTGATTATTTGTTGTTTTATCAATTAAGTTTTACACGTCAACAAATTTTTTGAAATTTCAAAAATTATAATAACTATTCTCAGAATCTTTTTTTTATGCTCTTGACAGTAACTTAGATAGAATCACATTTTCGTGCTTAATGTATGCCACTGCAAGTTTATACCACAATATCTACAATATTTGGAGCATTTTATTTATCAAATTACTGGTTTATATCAACTTATTAAATGTGCAAAACTACTGCTATTATCAGGAATTAAACTTTCTTAAAGAATAGCTTCGAAGAATAGCTTCGTTTTATTTAATTTGTTAGCAGATTATACTCAATTATTTTTTGTCATTTATTTTATCCCAATGACAAAGGGTACTGGACCAGGTCGAAAAAGCCTAAAAACATTTTTTTGCTTCATCGAGAATCGAACGGGGGATCTTTCGACTGGTTGGCTCTACCTACTGCGCCACCCAGCGTGTCTTACATATATAGTCGTTTTAAATGTCCACAGTAATTCAGTAAAATAAACAAACTATGGATATGTATATGTGTATAATGTTCGTATATTATTTATCTAATTTTAAGAGTTTTTTAATTAAAACATTGTTAATGATGGTGAGTTTTAACAATAATATTATTAAATAGTACCGTTTTAATCGTTATACAATAAACAATTTTATTATTAATTTTAACAGAGAGTCGGAAAAGGCTAGAAAAAACCAACTTTAATTTTACTAAAACCTTACAAACATATTTTTATTAAAAACTAACTTACAACTAATTGACCTACTATTACTAAACCAGAACTGTAATGTTTAGTTGAATTTAAAATGTAGTATACATTTTCTTAGTAGCATAACCACCAGGATTTATTAATATTTATAATATGGTTTACGTCTTTTGGTGAGAGGCTCATGTTATATCTCCAAATTGTTAGTGGGGTATTGGGGTTAATGTTTGGCTCGACAGTTATCTGTATTTGGGTGTAACGTCTTAAAGCGTGATAAATAATAGGGATATTGCTATAATTGGATTAAATATATTTATTGCGATCAAGAAAAATAAATGCTTCTGGGGGAATGAAACCTGAGCTTAATGAGTCTTCAATTTATTTATTTTCTGGATACGTAGAATGTGAAACTAAGCTATTATCTATTATATTAATTGTTAGTTTAACATAATGCAAAACAAAAACATCAATTTTAGAAATATTTTCCAGGCTTATACAGCGTTCTATGTTTATATTCAGTATCTGGCTTACGATAAATACCTGTACATCCTCTCAGAAATTTCCTTTCTAACTTTCTATATAATTCCATAAGTGATGCACTAATATTATACCAAATTTGACAACCGTAAGATCATGCCATCTATTACTGTATAACTATGCGTGTTTGATATTACGATTGTGGAAAGTGAAATGATCAAAAATGTTTGGTGTTAAAAGTAAAAATACGTAAATAAGGTCTATTATGTCGAGAATTGATAGATTAGATTATACCTGAACCTTAATTTTTTTTTATTTTCAATTATATCAAACTGCAATAAGCTTAGATTATAGCATTTTTGTGTTATTTGAATATATCTAATATAGCTGAAAATCCGCAAGAAAAAATTGCCAAATATAAAATATGCAAGAGGATAAGATCTGCAAAGACTGAATCGCAAAAACAATAATCCAATGAAAGTAATTCATTTTTTTACATCCAAAAGCTGCTACGCAAACAAAATATTTTTTCTCAATTCTGCAAAAAAAGATTTTGTTGTTTTTGTACCATACAGAACAGCTAGGCAAAATAAAATTTTGGTGATTGTTTTGCTGGCGACTTTGAATTTTGGGTTTTCATATATCAAGGATTTTGTATTACTGGAAATTTTGTCCGTCACAAAACACACAAATTAAATGCTCCCGATTTACTTTACCTATCATCATAATACTGCCTTATTATTTAATTTTATTCTTCCAAACATTTACTTAAAATACTACAGACCAGGGATACCAGGTATATCAGATTAAAATATCTAGAATATAGTTTTTATTAAAAAATATATTGAAATAAATCTAATTGAACTAATCTTGCATTGATAACAGAACTAAAAATTCAACAATTTAATTTAGATTAACTTCATAAATTATTAAAACCTGTAGTGGTTCTTGTAGTTTATTTTTTTTTTGCCACCAAAAATGTTCTGTTAACGAAATAAAATATTTTCATAGCCTCAGAAAAGGTATATATAGGAAAATGTTCAACCTTAATAATTTTCTATTATAGAAAATGTTCACATGTGGCAACAGGACGACATACACATTATAATATTGAAAAACGTACAATTTAAGAAAGAGAATTTCTATTTAATATGAACCCACAATTTTCAATAACAAAAATTTATATGGTCAGTCAGTTTTTAATGTTGAAATTGTTCTTATATAAAACAACATTTAACACACAACATTCAAATTCACATAGATTCAAGATAGACATTTACATGAAAATATTATGTTTTTTTAATGTTGTTGTTTTCTATGAAAAACATAAGTAAACATTTTAGTAGGTATCCTCATTGAAAATTCTAATCACAACAGTTTATAGGTTTATGGAATACAAATAAAAATTTCTATTTCAAAAACAAATACATTGTTAGATACAATATGATGATAAATAAATAAAAACAAAACAAAATATATGTATGGTATGTGTATTTAAGCTTAAGATACATTTACTAATACATATACACATATACATACATATAATTATATCGTATTTTAATAAATTTTTCACTACCTATTTAATTTCCGTCAAAACATGAACATGAAATTTTTTTTTTTTGAATTTATTTTCTAGTCTCATTAAAGGACAAAATTCTCACATTATAGATAAATATACAAAAATAAAATAGAAAAATAATAATAAAAAAAAACAAAACAATAAAATAACAAAAACCGAGAAAAGAAGAAAAGGGAAACAATTCAGGGTCACACGTACATTTACCATTATTATTTACTTACGGATATATCTACACCTCACGTATTTTTCAAAGCTTTAAAAATTTTCCTTTATTTTTATTGTTATTTTTTTTTGTGTATTTTTAGGTCAAAAATAAATTATGCTGCAACACTCAAAAATGTTTTATCAAATACGAAAAAAAAAAAAAAATTAAGCCGGAAAAATATGGATATTTTGTCGTAACACTTTATAATCTAATCTTTTGAACTCATTGGCTATAGTGTAAATGAATACAATACAAATCAAAATAAGAGAATTATTTGCCGAGAGAACAGTTCTCAGAATCATTTGGAAGAATATTCCTAAATCTTTAATATTTTTATAAGTTCCAATATACTGAAATTTTATAGGATCCGCTTAATATCCTGTTCTTTCTAATGCTTTTAATTTGTTCTTCTCAGTTCAAATTTTATTTTATTTTATTACCATTTATCATCTGTTGTCGTGATATTATATTCATTATACTATATATATCATCAGTTGATTCAACTGCTTGAGTAAGACTAGATCTCGTTTAGAATTTTTCTTTATTATGCTACATTTTGGACAACTGTCCTTCATCCGTCAACTCCAATCTCTCAACATTTGTCTCTGTTTGATTTTGGTTTACCTCCTGTTGTAGTATTAAGCGGTACCACGTTTCAGACCGTACAAGATTTTCTGCCAGTACCACGTTCCAGATCTTCTGCCCATTTTTGTCTTTGCCTGCCAAAATTTGTAACTCTAGCTGCTTGTTTGATTTAATTTCGTATTTGCCATCGGCATTCATTTTGTAAACAAATATTTTTCTCAGTATTCTTCTTTCGAATATTATTAATTTATTTTTGTCACTAATATTGTCATTGTTTATTGTCCATATTGTCTTATACCATCTAATACACTTTATACAGTGTCTTATACATTCTTAATTTAATTTTTCTCTTAAGATTTAAGACTTGAAAAAGTTTTTTTTGTACATAGAAAATTTTATGAGTTTCTTCAATCCCGTTATTAACTGTCAAACGCATATCAGTTTTATTATTTATTAAGTCACATTGATTTTTCATACCATTTTCATGCTTAAATTGCTTCCAAGAAATTTTTGAATTAGTTTATTGGGATTGTATATATTCTTTCAATATACATTAGGTAGTTTATTGGATATTTTAGTCATAAAACTAAACGTTTACGGAGTCATGTAAAAATTGAACGAAGTCATGTACTTGTCCAATTCGATCGGTCGGTCTGATTTTCGATTTAAAGAAATTTTATGTAATGTTGTGATTCTTTTTAAAATTTAAATTCTTTTATTAACAGAGACAAGACTATTTATGCTCCAACTTATACAGCTAAAATTCTACATAAATAGTTAAAGGGTGTTTATTCGATTATTTTGACGTTAATAAAAAAAAATCTAAAGTATAAAAATAGAGTCTGAACCGAAATCGAACAATTTTAATTTTGTTATCAGTGGTCTAGTATTAACACCTAACAAAACTAAATAGTTAAAAAATAACGAAATTAATATTTTGTTAATTGTATAACAGTTTGAAGATTTTTAACAGGGTAGATTATGCACGCTGGTTGGATTTATAAAGCTTCACAGAATTATTATCAAGCATACCAGAAGGCTTAACTCAAGTGATCTTTGAAGATGAAAGAGAGGGTAAAACAAATAATAAAGATTATTGGATGACATTCATTGCCAACTCGAATTAGTTTAGTGAATAATAACTATGTATAGGTTTCAATTAATTTTGGTATCACACTTTGATGGTTTAAGTGGTTCAAACCTATCATAAATACCTATAAATACAAACCTATCATAAATATAGAACTCGTCCGGATCTGAATAGAACAAAACATTACTCTTAATATAAACAAAGTCATCATTCTAAATTAAAAATTTGTAGACATAATAAGTATAGATCGTCATTCCGTAAAGAAAATTTCATTTCCATAAATTTCATGCTGTCTATCTGAAGATTTAATTTTTGAACACATTTGAACTAAAACAAAAATAAAAAAAAAATTGTTTAATAAAAACACAATAATATATTACCAAAAAATGAAAAAAAAAAATTTAAAACATTTGTTACAGTTATAAATATTTCCCGTTATATTATGCATATACACGTTTATATTATTTTTATCGGCGGCATGAAAATGTGAAAGTAATAACAGAAAAAAAAAGTTATATTTATTCAATTAAATATTTACCTTATGGTATACATAATATGTATTATTAAATTGTATTACTACTTCAATTTCAACATACATTATATTTTCTTACCAAATAGACTATACTATTACACATTACTACCACCCGCCATTTTGAATTTAGACACAAAAAAAAAAATTAATACTCATTTTCTATTATTTTCAGTTTCACTGTTTTATTTAAGGAAATTTTGTAATGTGAAGTGATTCAAGTAAAAAAAATTAAGGTAGAGTTAAGAGGAACATTAAAGGTTAAAATTTAACCTTAGGGGAATTATGTGTTTTCTTTTTAGGTCGTAGTTCTATATTACAAGGACCTAATTATAAAAATAATTTTTTTTTTTTTTAATTTTTTTTTTTACGTTATTTGATAAGACTTGAACAATTGAAAAGTTTTATAATATTAACATTTATAATATTAACAATTGTTATTGACGTATTGAAAAGTCTGTTATACATCAGGACATTAAATATTTAATTGGAGGTATATTCAAATTAAATAAAGACATGCATAAGAGAAAAAATATTCAAAATGTCCACGGAAATATAAATTATATGTTATTATTAATAAGTGCTGCTAATTGTAAATTTTAATTTGATAGGATCCTTGAAAACATATATAATTACTCATTTATGTTAAACTAAATTAGTTGAAAGGTATTAATGTTTAAATTTAATTTTAAACACATTTATTTTGAAACTTATTTCATCAATTTACTTATATATGAATCGGTAGTAGTTGTTGAATTAACCATTGAATTTATACTATGAAGTATATTGATCCTAACTCACAAAAAGTACATTTTATAATCGGTACAAAAAAACATTTAACCAGTACTCTATCTATTAAATTATATTTAATAGCAATTTAGTATTTATTTTATCTAAATAATATTATAAAATTATGTTAAAGTATCCGATATACTAGGTGTTCCAAAACATGCGTACACTGAAAAAAAAATTGTTCGTAATATCAATGAACAGCGATTATTAACATATTTTTTGTTGGCTCAATTAATTATTCATTAATATTACGAAAATATAACATCTCTTATTTTTTTTCTTAATAAACTGTTTATTGATTCAACGAATTAGGATTTATTGACACAAATATGCAGTTTTTAATACAATAATTGAACAACTAATTCATTAATAGTACGAACACTTTCATTAAAATTTGATTAATAACAGTGTTCGTTGTTTTAGCAAATTCGATTGTTAAAATCAATAATTTCCTCTTTGATTAGCAACGCGTTCATTAATATGTATGTATACTTTTATATTTGTTACTTGCATAATATCAACCAAATATAAAATGTTTCGTTATGTCTACGAACTCATACTTCAAAATTCGGATTTTTTTCTGTATTTCAACTAACTAGTTTATTAAAACTAATATTTTTTTTGTTTACTTAATGAAGGCGCCGCGACGCGTGATATTTTCAATTTATGTACTCGTATTTTAACAGAATTTTTCAGTGTAAAAAAGAATTTATAATTATAAGGTCTTATAAATGTGCGTAATTTTAAACTTTTTTTTTTAAAGGTTTAAAATTCTTTATTTTCTTTTCGGTCAATTTCAATATAGTATTAAATTTAAGAAAATAAAATTACAAAGAATTATATAAAAATAAATACAAAAAAACTTAAAATAACTAGATGGTTCTATAATACCCAAAACTAAAATTAAATTCCAAAATAAAATATAACAAATTAAAATTAAAAATCAAATGTGCAAAAAAGAGAATAGTTAGTGACATTTTTATTTAAAAAATAGTGTTAAACGCCACATAAAAAAAAAATGATTCAAAATAATTAAGGAGTAGATTTATTGTGAGAATATAAAGAAAAAATCCAAAATAAATATAACAAGTAAAGAAAATAATAATTACATAAAATGTTATAAATTACTTAAGCATATAACTTAAAAAATGAAAAAACATAATCATTTCATATTTAAAATTAATGAAAATTTAAAACTAAGACAATAGATACATAAATAAAAATTGTTTAAAACATAAAATATAAATAATTAAAATAAAAATACGCAATAAGTAAAAAAACATTTATATTTTTTATTTAACATGTATTTTTTATTTCTTAACAAAACGTGAAGCGACGAAAAGAAAGTGAGTGATAAGTGGCGGAGAGTGGGATGGGAAGTAAGAGTTCAGAAAGCGGGGACAACGATCAAATAAATTATAGAAGTGGAAGACGTGGGAACCGACAAAATGCCGACAAAATGAAATGAAATTTTCAATGAAATATTTTGTTATTTCAACAAACATGTTTATTGGAACAAAAATTTATGTTGTTAAATTAATAAAAAGATTTATTAAATCAATGAAATGTTTTATTATTTCAACAAACATGTTTATTAAAACAAAAATTTATTTTAATAAACACATTTAGTAATTGTTCATTGTATTAACAAAGAGGTTATTATATTTGCCTTAATTAACTTGCCTTGGAATTTATATGTTTGTTTCAATTTGCTTCAATTCAACAAAATACCCATTTCAATAACCATTAACCAAAGTATATCCATAAAAAGAGTATGAACTCATGTATGGATTCATTTGTTTGCACACAAATCAATATGCATATTTGATAAACATTGTCAGAAATAGACGATAATAAGAATTTTACGTGTAAGAAAAAGAAAAAATATAGTTAACAAAAGAGAGTAACAAAAAAAATTGGCTGAAATTAAATAAATAAAGTTTATAATTTTGAAAAATATTTTCGACAAAAATTTTCGTTAAAATATTTAACAATATTATTTTCTAAATTGTATCAACTATGCATAAGATTTTTAGGAGATCTAACTAAAACAGCGTTATCATATTCCTTAAATTCTGTGATTTGTAAATAGTGATCCTCAGTATTATTTTATAATCGTATACCAAAATAATAAATATTTAGGTTTACTAATATAATTAATAAAAAATAATGATGTTTGTAACTCCAAATTATTACTGACAAAAATATTAATAATATTTTATATTATTGTAATGTAATTATAATTTAATATTTTTAATAGGTATATACGAAAATAATAATGTTTAAAACGAAAATATTAAAATAATAAAAGATCAGAATTAATCATCGTATAAGGGAACAGACTAAATTAGAACTAACATTTTTTGCCACCCTGCCTGATATAAATAATGGGAGGAAACGTAAACAAATCCAAAAGAGAATAATGAGAACGCAAAATTACTTTACAATATAAAGCAAAAGGCAAACATCTGTTTTGTACCTTTTCTCTCTCATAATAAATTCGGTATACGATAAGTAAATTTAAATTTTACCTCTTTTAACTAATGATATTTTGCTCGGTTTGATATTTCTTAAAAAATAGGTTGTCGTAAAATGGGAGTGCGTATTCTTGTTAATATGTATTATAGATATTCTTTGCATTCAACTAAGGTGAAATTTACATATGTGTGTCTACTAATAATGAAATATGGATATTTGATAAAGTTAAAATTTGGTTCTCTTTAAATATTTATTGACATTTCTTTGGTGTAAAGAAGCAAAAAAAAAAACAAAAAAGGAATACAAAATAAATGTGTGCAATACAAATCATTATCATTATATTTCAATCATTTTCTATTATTATTCAATTTAAATTATTTTCAATCATCATTTTCATTATATTTTTTTTGTGTTTTTAATTTAGTTTCTTTTATTAATTTCTTTCTTTTATTATTTCTCTTTCTCTCGGAAAAAGCAAATTAGCCGACTTTTTTTAGACTTTTTACCAAATCTCTTAATCTCATCTCAAGACTTCCAAAAATTTCGGCTAATTTGCTTTTTCCGTAATTACAATCATAACTTGCTTTGAAAACCTTATATCAAGCTGCGATTCTAAAGTTTATTTTTGTAGTTTTAGTACGCTTAAATTGAAGGCAAATATTTCTAAAAAAAAAATTTTTTTTTCCTTATTTTATTAAATTAATAAATAGCTATTCATTGGCTCAATGAACAAGTTTATCGGACAAATATTAATAAATTTTTAATTGTCTCATATCATGTGCAATATATCATCGTCCAAATAGGGTTAGTAAAACACCAAAACACCTTAAATTAGAAAGATGTTAAAATAAACTGAACAAGTTAGATTCTGTTAGTAGAGAAGTAAAAATCACAAGTTAATACATTTGTTGGATTGGTAATAAAGCTAGATTGAACCAGTAAATATCAAAGCTAAACAAACAAAAGTTGTTATAGTTAGTCTTAGCTATACGTACATTAAATGTAATTCTTTTTTAAGCTAAAACACTTTGACGATCAACAGACATAGAAACTAGAATTCACTTCTAGTAGAAGTTTGCATCCTAATATCAATTGTTTCGAATTTGTTATACTCAAACTAATTTAGTGTTTTCCACACTAAAGAGAAAATAATGTGGAACAATTCAACGGTTCTGAGATTATTTCGATTGGTTCAACAAAATTATTTCAAATTTAAGGGCCTAACAGGTTACCCTAAATGATCTGGTAAATAAAAGAGATATATACAATCGCTCGACGATCAAACAATGACTGAAAGGTTAATCAATGAGGTTAAATCGATGGGAATAAGGTGAAAGTCGGAATGGATTATTCCACGAAAAAATACAATCCGATTTATGGCAGTCCAGTTAGAGTCCATACTTTACTGAACTGACATTAGACGGTTTAAAATCCTACTAAACACTTAATATACCTCTAATTTTATTGTTAAAATTAAATTTGATAGTTTTTCAAGATTAGTAAAAAAAAAAAAAATTAAAAGCCACAGTAAATTTTCTCTTTGTATTTTCATTTTAGTAAAAAGCTGCCTTCACATTATAGCTTAAGCAGTTGCAGTATTTTCTGCAATAACTTTATTTTTAAGTATTAACCAATTTCTCTCTAAGCTTATGAATTTTATATTGTTCATACTTTTTGTTGCATCTGTCAAATTCCATTCCATTTACAAGAGACATCAAGTGTTACAAATATTGTCTCACTATCTTGAACTCTGCAATCTATTAATTCGATGAAATACTAAAATATCCAGATCCACCTTCTTTGATAATGCAAACACAGGAAAACTATTAAGTATTTAAAACCACAACTACAAATTTTGTATTACATTTAAAACCTAAAAATAATTTAAAGATACGGAATGTTTGATAATTATTTGCGTTAAGAAATTACCGTTATGAATTACTAAAAATTAAATGATAGAATTAATTTAGTAAAATTAATACAAAAAATTTTCAGCTTCATTTAAGTTTAGTAAAAAAAAAAAAAAAATTAATATTCAAAATCTAATTAAATTCTTAAAAATTAAAAGAGATAAAATTGCTTCAAAGAAACACAAATAAATTCTTTTAAGTAAATGTTTTAGCTTAACACATAAATAAATATCTATAGATCTTTGATGTATTTTGTATACATAGACTCATTTACTTGTATACATTTATACCAAAAATTTAAAAACAAAATAAATAAAAGTGAAATTTAGTCGAATTTTGTTATTAAATATATATTATAGCTATGTGTATATAAACATGTAGTCATGTACATTCTTTTCTAAGTTTACCATAGATTTGATTTTCCGTTTCGAATGTAGGTACATTTAGGTTTACTTATTTTAGTTATTTTTATCTTATACCACTATATTTTACCACAAATTTATACAAAACATTGAGTAGATTTTGTCAAGTACAAAACATTGAAGAAAAGTCTGCAGCTAGTAGACGAAATTAGAAAAATTAAAAGCAAAATATTCGATTATTTTCGACAATTATACTGAGTAGATATTTTGAAATACAATTTTTAATTTCTAAATTATTTTTTAAAAGCCTTGCCAGAGATAGGTTTACAGTATTTAATTGGCTAGACTCCGTTTGTAATTAAAAATATTAATATAAAATATTAACATGATATTAGAGTCAATGTAGGAAGAGAAAATGATAAAAAGAGCTTCTATCGTCTAAGTCCAAGAAATATTTTAATCTATTTAATATAAATACATATGGGGTGATTTTTTTACAAACTAAATTAATATGATCAGCCCACGTATAAGATTACTGTCAATTATCATACCAAAATAATTAAAGCTTTTTACTATTTCAATTCTGTTATCATTGTATTGGAAAGTAGCGTTGTCAAAAATTTTGTGTTCAAAAAGTAATATTTTAGTTTTTTTTTTAAATTTATAGCTAAACGATTTTTAATTAACCAAGTTTCTATTACACATAGGTCATAGAGGATAGATGATTTAAGTTACGATTCGCAGCTGGAAAAGTATTTTATTGCCGCGTCATCTGCATATAATTGTAGCGAGCCTTCAGGGTTGAGGCGTGCTAAGTCATCAATGTGCAGCTTAAATAAATCGGGTACTAAGATTGAACCTTTTGAGGCACATCTTTTGTACTTAGTGTTGTATTGCTACATTTGTTACCTATTTTAACCTTTTGTGGCCGGTGAGATAAATAAGTTTTGAAGAAATCAATTTGTGATTTTGTAAAATTCATATTTCGCATTTTAAGAAGTAATACTTCATAGTCCACGCAATCGAATGCCTTTTGAAGGTCGAAAAATATACACGCAGTATATTTACCCTCGTCCATGCTCTTGGTAATGTAATTAGTTAGAACGAGGCATGCCGCAGTGGTGTTCGAATTTTGTTCAAAACCAAATTAATCAGGGTGTAATATATTGCTATGATTAAAAAAAAATATTAATCTAGACTTTATGATTTTTTCAAAAATTTTTGAAAAAGTACTTAGGACTGATATAGCACTGTAATTTGTTGGATCCATTACATTGTCTTTTTTATATATTGGGGTTATTATAGCCGTTTTTAATGATTCTGGAAAAACATGTGTCTCAAAAGAGCCATTGATGAATTTAACTAGAATTGGTATAATCCTATTAGAGATTTTTTGGGGAGATATTATTATAGCCCGTTGCTGTATTTGATAGGAGGAACGATATTGCATCTTTTACTTCTTCATTTGCAGTTGGAGTTAGCTCAAAATCGATTGTATATATTTCGTTCAAAATTATTAAAAACATTTTGGTCTATTGGATCGTTTGAAAAATTTAAATTGTTTGTAACATTTGTGAAAAAATTACTCATGCATTCAGCTATCTTTAATTGAATAATTTCATTACTGTATTCCAACATTTTAATCTGACTTTTGCAATAGGTAGAATTTTCATTGTGGCATTTATAATGGCATAACTTGATCAAAACATTATGCAAATAATTAGGTTCAATTTGTTATCATTTAAATTGATGTTTATATGTAGTTAATATCATTGGAATCCATTAAACTGTTTTAATAAAAAAATTATTACTAGCAGAAATTATGTTACCTTGAGGTTGCAAAAGTAGGTGTGAGAGAAGAAAAAATATTTTTAGTCGTCTTAAGAAATAATATCGGAATATTTTCGTATTTCATTATTAATTTTTGTAATATCTCCAAATTTTTGTAATTTCATATTATTAGAACTACAAAATTGGCGAGCTGAATAGAAACGAAATGTTTTTCAAATTTCATAATATCGCTTGCAATTCGTAAATTACTAGAACGATTCGTATAAATAATGCAATATGCCGAAATTATTTGATTTCAACTACATTAGAAAGTACAATAAAAATTAGCTTTCTGCAACGATAAAATATTTAGAGAAGCATGGTGATGAAGGACATAACAACATTTTGAATATGAAAAACACTGTTGCTATCAGAATAAGAATCTTTTTTTTTTATACAGGACATCATTTTAAAATATTAACAAACATCAGTTTAATATTAAATCACATTTCAACCAGCTACATCAAATGTGGAAAAATCAAAAAAGAAATTATAATTTCCGTGTCTTAAGAAAAATATTACCAATTTTTTTTTTTTTTTTATATTCTTGACAACAACTAAGATAGAATTATCCTTACCGTATTAAGTATGGTAGCGCAATATTTACTACATATACGCCCAATATCTTTCAATTACTTATTTATCAAATTTTTGGTATATTCACTTATTAAATGTGGAAAATTACTGCTATTGTCAGTAGCTAAGCCTTCTTAAATAGGGTAATTTACTATTGTTTTTAAAGTTATTATCAAAATTATACTCTCAATCAATTTTTTATCCTAATAATAAAGGGTCGAAAAATCAATAAAGCATTTTTTTGTATCTATTAGGAATCGAATCTGGGGCCTTTTAGTCGAAAGATAGACGCATTATTTCACACTTCGTACTGATTTTACGAGGTATAGATATCTAATTTATTTATTAACTTCTGTACACGTTTCAAATTATATTGATGCATAGAATATCAGTCTGCACATTGTAACAAACAATCTGCTTACAATACAAGGGTAACATGTTCAGTATCTTTCATGTTCATGTAATGTTACAATACCATTACTTTCATTATCAATTTATTTTTTGGTCTGGTGCGCATACTGTCATAAAAAAAGATTGCAAATTACGCAGAATAAACTACCAAAAATGTTATTGAACCTCCCTTGGTATGACAGTTCATTAGATATCCATTTAAAATCCAAAAGTACGACGATAACAGACAAGATTACTATTAGAGCTAACAAATCTATTTCCAACTGCTCCAGCTCCGAAAATATTTTAATTAGGCAAATGGTCGATAATTACTAAATGTAATTAAATTGTGATTGTTTGCTTTAATCATTTCTTTTTTATCTATTTACATATTTATATATTATTTATATTTTTTTTTTTGTTTTCGATGTCTTTGTTTAACTATAAATTAGTTTAAGTCTAGTCATAAGTTTTTGAGTAAAATTTTTAAAAATACAAGTAGTCACAAGGTTTGTGTAATTTTCCACCATTTTTTCTTGTATCAATTAAAATAAATTGTAAATCAAATAACAGAAGCAATGCAAAATAAAAATTAGAATAAAATAAAACTCGCAGCTGTTAAGATACTAATAATCTAAACTCTAACTTCAGTATAAGAAGACTCTGTCATTATAAGTTATGTATTAACAAATTTTGGAAATAAACGAACTATCTATCTATCTATCAACAGTTCACTTTTTCAATTTCTAATCTGATAAAAACAAAGGTTTAACAACATTTTATAAATTAAATAAATTTATTGGTTTGTTGTACAAATTATTTCCAAATTAGAATCAAAAAATATGGAATAAATTTTTCAAATTATATTTCAGTGATATTCACTATATGGTAAACCACAATATATCTTAGAGGTGATCAACATAAAATATTTATGAATTTCTTCATTTAACCAAAAAATCGTTACGCAAATATCTGTATTACATTTTAAATACTATTTTCAGATTCTCGAAAATATATAAATGTACCATAGTCCTTGAAAACTCATTTACCAAATCATATTTTTAACAAATAAATTTATTTGCAAATTAGGAAAACATCTCTGATAATAACTATGAAAGATACAAAAAACTAAAAAAAGGGAATATTTAAGACAATTTCATTAAGCGGGTAAGTTAAAATATAGGGAAAATGAAAATCAGTGAAAATAAAAATTTAATCAATTGAAAATATTTTCAAAATAGCATCCAGAAATACTAAAAATACTTTATTTAACAAATTAATATAAACAAATAAAATTAAAAAAAAAAAAAAACCCAATCTGTTGATCAGAAAAATTTTGTGTAAAACAAAACAAATTAATTTACTGCCATGACAGTAATAATATACCTATCTAGTTGTATGAAAATAATTATTTTCTATGAGTTGTTGTGTCAGTGTTGTGATTTGGTATGATTTAAAAATATCATTGAAACAATTTGAATTTATTATAAATTAAATATTCTTATATATCAACTCTATGATGGTTTACCTTATTTTACAGTTAAATGTACAGGTATACATATATATATAAAAATGTAAAAAGAAAATTTGTATTTTTAATTTACAAGATGTAATCGAAATTGAGTGGAATTTTTTGAACATCATTCTTCAAATATTTTTTTTATTTATAATTCGGATTTGTATCAGTATGAAAAATAATTTAAATGGAAGTAATTTGTTTCTATATATTATATATATATATATAAATACATATTATATAATATATAAATATATAGTAACTTATATTTGAATAAAATTTAGAGGATCCAAATTTCACTTTTAAATATACATAATTTTAAATTATATACCTAGGCTGTTGAAGGAAAATAGCTATATAGAAATAAAATTGTAGTCTTTCTGCTCAAAGTACAATTGAAAAATTTAATTAGTGAAAAAATTTTGAATTAGAAAATTAGAAAAAAAAATCAAAAAATATAATGCGATTGAATTTATTTTGAAATTGAAAGAAAAAGATTAGCTAATTGTGTGAAATGTGTAAATAATGAATGAATCTTCCAAATGAAATCTTTTTTTATTTATATAGGATTTATTTTTGTTTGTTTGAAATCTAAGCGAATTATGAACAAGATGTGAGTATAATAAATTCAATTATAAAATTTTAATAATATTCATGAAAATATAAAATAGAAAAAAGGTAATTTTAGGAATTAATTCAAAGCGGAAAATGTAAATTCGTATATATACCTACATTAGGTATGTATTATGTATAAAAAGGTGTTATTTAAAAAAAAAAAAAAATGTTTATGAAGAAATAAATTAATGTTAAAGATAAAAATATTGTATTTTGAATTATTTTACGTTTGGTTAAATTGTGGAAGATTAATTTGTTTAATATCAAAGAAAGTGAAGCAAAAACAGAACAATTACTTTAAAATGATGAGCTTGTCCTCATGTTTTATTAAAACAACAATATTAAACCACTAATTCTGCTTTTTTTGTTGTATATCCATAATAGGATGTCAGAAATCATATGATATTAGCAATAAAGTCCTGATAAATGTTTCGATACGACGCTGAGTGGATTATATCCCCTATTATACAACAGTTCCCGCAAAATAATTGATTATGGGGCTGCCACTTGAATACAATTGTACCAAAAGCGGTACATTTTTTCTATTTCTTCCAATTACGGTGCATAGGTATGAGATTTATTTGCTCAAAATTGTGCATTTAGTACTGAAACGATAAATTTTCATAATTATTAGACAAAAATTATTTATAATTAGATAAAGACACATGGAATATATAATAAGATCACCTCCTAATTACCTAGGATTGGCATAGAGCTTCAATCAATTGTGCGATCGGTAATGTTTGAAAATATTTGATCCGCTGCTCTTCTTCTATCAAATTCTATCAAGAATTAATAATGTAAATTCTACGCAAAATTCGCATAAGCCAAAAATGAAAAAATCTCGTTAAATAAAATTGAAATCGATAAGACTACAAGCTTTAGATATGTTGGTGTTTGGTTCGACGATGAATTAAATTGGAATTATCATGTAAATGAGCTGATAAAAAAAAACCAGAAGACTTTCAGGAGTATTTAAAAAGTTTTAAAACGACCATCTGTTAAGGTTAAGCTATCCATAGCTTATTTCATAGTACGATAAACTGTGGTATATGAATTTGGGGAAGCACATGAAATAAATCTAAGTCTCAAGAATTCAAAATAAAGCAATAAAAAATCTATTTGGGTTGTCTGGCAAAACTTCAATAATACAAAATAAAGGACTCAAGAAGTTTAAGCCAAGCAACCCCAACATATAATATTAAGAATAATTGGATAAAAACAAACACTAAATTAGTCGTTCACCATCAAAAACATAGGCACAATACTAGACAAGTAAATCATAAGCGATATGGTATTGGGGCACACCTAACTGAATTGGAAATAATTTACAGTATTTGCGATTTTTAAAAATTATAAGAAAGGTACTGTAAATACATTACAATGATACATTATAATGTATCTAAGTTTATTAAATTATCTTGATCAATTTCTAGTGTATAACATACTAGTCTTAAATCAACTTGGGGTAGTTGATTATGTCATTTAACAACTAATCATAAGGTCGTGGGTTCAAATCTCACTTGAGGCATAAATATTTGATAATTAAATAATGAAATATTAAGAGTATATCTAATATGTATACTAATACTCTAATAATGTCTGTAAAAACTTTCCACCTAAGTGAATTGAATCTAAAAGCAGTGACATGAACATAAACATTTAAATGTAAAGCTTTTACAAACTATTATGGCTACAAAACTACTGATTAAATTCTACTGAACTACTGAAAAAATTTAAAACTAATTTTCAAATAAATCATTAATAGAAAATCATATCCAAGTCTTAAACCCATGTAGGAAAACTCTATATTTAATAAACGAACCCAATAGTTGATGTTAAGTCTAAATTGGACGATATGGTAAGAAAAACTAATTATTTTGAGTTAAATATTTAAATGAAGAATAAACAAATACTTTTTTAATACCTGACCTGCAAATATTAGGCCGGAAAGTGCTAGATATTTTATATTACCTTAAATATAACGGAATTATGCTATTTAAGAATTATTTTCTAATAATAATAGTAGTTCATCACATTTAATTATAACTAATACCAGAAAATAAATAAATAATTAATCAAAAAACATTTTATTCGTATTTAATTTATGTTCTAACGTTTTTATTTTATTAGTGCTGATGATAGTTCAATTATTTTTATTTATCTAGTAAATGAAATGTCATGAAATATAACAATAATCATGAAATAGATTATCAATTGATTTTTAACAAATATAATATTACTAATTTTAATAAAATAATTTCAAATATGTATTTAACTGGCTCTACTACATAGAGGGTGGCCTTTGAACTTATTACAATAAAAAATGTGATAATATAGATAGACAATATAACCAATGGTCAATGGGCAATCTATTAAACAATATAGAAAATAGACAATAAACAATATAGATGTATAGACATTTTATAAAATTCCTGATGTTTTCTATCTACAGCTGGACTTATGGGGAAAATGATAGCAAACAAATTTAGACATCATTATACCAGTACTAAAATGATTTCTAAAATACAAACAATATGTGGACCAACCACATAATATACAAGAGTAGTATGTATTTCATAACCAATACATATACATACAAATATAGTAAAAAAAACTTAAACTCAGCTTATTTTGGCATCAGTTCAGTGACAACAATCTGTCTGCTTTTAAGACCAAAAAAAGGATCAAACAAATTTTCAAATTATCACTAAAAATTAATTTAGTACGAAAATAAAAAAAAATATTTTCCAAAATATAAATAGAAAATATAATATAATAGAAAAATACAATATAGAAAATAGACAATTAACAATATAGATGTATAGACATTTTATAAAATTCCTGATGTTTTCTATCTACAGCTGGACTTATGGGGAAAATGATAGCAAACAAATTTAGACATCATTATACCAGTACTAAAAACAATATGTGGACCAACCACATAGTATATATACAAGAGTAGTATGTATTTCATAACCAATACATATACATACAAATATAGTAAAAAAAATTTAAACTCAGCTTATTTTGGCATCAGTTCAGTGACAACAATCTGTCTGCTTTTAAGACCAAAACAAATATTATTAATTGGGTTACATTTTGTTCTACTTAAGAAAAGGATCAAATAAATTTTCAAATTATCACTAAAAATTAATTTAGTAAGAAAATAAAAAAAAAAATATTTTCCAAAATGTTACGCAAAAATAAATTTCATCATAATTTTTATGTCTCCAATCTTGAGGGTATATTTTGAAAAATTGAAAACAAATTTTGTTTTCTCATTAAATTTTTCTTTAAATCTTTCTTTAGAAATTTAACAAAAATGCAATTTTCTTTTTCAATATTCAGAATTTTTGTCGACAAACATTTTTAACAATTAAAATACTATCCCCATCTTAACCTTTTATTTCATCTTGGGCTTTTTATTTATTGCTTAAATTTACAACACTTGGCTGATTATTAAAAGTTTTGAATAAATTAATAAACTATACCCTTATTGAGGGTATTCAATCTGAAAATAATGTATTTTTTTTTTCTAAAGAAAATTCCAAAAAAAAAAATAAACAAAATTTTCAATTTAAGATTTTTTTTTGTAAATTTTCAATTAATTTCATAGACCATGAGTGGTAGTTATATTATTAGTTATAGTTACATTTATAGTATTTGTATTCATTTAATAAATAATTTTTTTTTTTTCTAAAATAGTTCGATCAACCTTCTAGACGAATATTAGTTATCAGAGTAGAAAATTTGTTATATTAAAATCCTTTTAGATTTTGTCCTGCAACACATAAGGTTTATTTATGTAGAAACGATAAGATAATTCTATTTTTTTTATTTAAAGAAGATTAAGACCTATTCTTCAATTCTTTTATAGTCATTTGTAATACAATGTTGGGTAAAGTATTCGAATCAAAATTGTATTTTTATAGCAGTTCTTTTGTAAATAAAAGTAAATTGAATATTGAAAAGGGTCAACATTTTCCTATTCAACTATTATGTCCTACTGATGTTCTGCTGATTTATGAGTAGGTACCTAGTGATATTATTTGATCGCTTTTTTACTGTTTTCATTTTGAATATTAAATGTAGTGTAAACATTTTTTAAGGTGAATAATAAGATAGGTACATGTCGGTACACAAGTCGGCAGACATAGACTAAAGAGGACAATTATTATAATATCACAGAATATCTTGCAATCTTTTCTTGTAATCTTACTAAATATGCTTATCATACGTGCATTTCGTCTACTAATTCCAGACCTCGTTATTGTTTTCTACTCCACTTGTTTAACTCTGTATAACAAGTAAATTTAGTAAAATTAAAAGAAAAATATTCGACTATTTTCAACAACTATAGAGGGTGACATCGAAAATGCAGTATTAGAATATTGGCTACAATTTAATTATGTTCCACAACGAACTATACACAATATAAGTAGCTTAATAATGCTTGCATACTACTTTACTAATGAAAAAAAAACATAATATAAATATTTTAGAATTAATTATGTTGTGTATATTACATTATGGAATATACTACATTGCAGTTAAAATTCGAATACTGATGTATTTTCGATGTTTCGGAAAATAAGTTTTTCTAAAAAGACAGAATCTCATTTCTCCGTATAAATCCAACTTGCTAAAATCAATTTGAGAGTTTTTCAAATTGAGCGAAGCTTTGAACCTGCTAGACCACCAATATTGGATAAATCTAGAAAGTTGGATAGAATTCAAAAAACAAAAATCCCATGTTAGAGTATTGTTTTTTTTATGGTTTGATTCATGGCAGGTCAGCAGAAGATGTAGGTTTGTTTATGTCCCTTCTTTATTTTTAAAAGCCCTAAATAAATGATTTGATTTGAACTAAATATTTTGGATTCATTTTTCATTTACTGAGCGTACGTGCATTTTAAATTCTATACCTATATTGTCTTGATCCCACTCAAACTGCGTAAATATAACAAATAAAATCATTGAATAAAATTGAAATTCAAATCAAAATTCAAACAGGTCAGAAAGCTTAAATAAAGACAGCTCAAATAGGGTAGTTTGAATAAAAAGACTGGCTAAAACAGGTAAGCTTGGATAGCTTAAATGTAGGATTAGAATTTAGTATAGATTAAATAAAGGCAGCTAAAATAAGTAAATGTAGCAATTAGTCCCATGATTCTATCTTGATTGCCAGAATACTCCATTTATTTATTAGTAATAATAAATACAGTTTGTATTACTTATTTAATTGTTAAGATCTTATACAAACATATTCACACCTATTACTATAATTTACATTATTTTGACTAATCTAAACTTTTTATTCCACGAAGATAGAAACTTTCAATCGAAAATCGTTCAATAGAATTGACTGGAATGTAGATAAATTTATCTGATGGTCAGTACTAGATTATAAAAGCGATCCATTATTATACTATCACTACAGCATGATTAGATATTGGTACTATAGTGTGGCGGCTATCACATAACACTTCCTCATAGGGAAATATGCCACATGGGTTGGGCTTGACTCAAATGATTTTTGCAGAGCCTGCAAAAATAAAGAGAAAAATGATGGCACAATCCTACATTTTCTTTGCACCTACCTAGCAATATCTAACAAAAGAAAACACCATTTAGAAGGATATTTTCTATAGATTCTGTCGGTAATCTTGCAGCTATGAAAAGCAGGTGCCTACATTGCTTTGAAAACGGCTCAGATTGGTTGTGACGGGTCAGGATTTATGTGGAGAGCTGAAATTCTGTAATATATTTGGTCTGAATAGGCCGATTTAGACCGCTTCCTATACCTAACCTTAACTTTTCTGTTCATAATATCATAACTATTAAACTACATACATACGAGTACTGTAATAAAAAATTGAATGTTTGTATTGTGTAGGTTATTTGATTAGATATAATAAATGAAATTGAAATAATAAAATTAACGAAAATGTGCAATAAATTTGTACAGATGAGAAAGTGAAGATGAATAATTGATCATTCACTTAGAATAGATATTAGAGCTCACAATTTGAAAAAATAGTGAATTATTAGGTGATTACAAAGATTAACATAACCTGGAGAGAAGCCGAATTCGCAATACAGAATCATAATCAAAGCAGTGGTTTTGTTAGGGTTTTTTGTTCCAGAATATGAGATAAACAAATTAGTAGTTGCTGTAAAATTGACTAGCAAAATAATTTAGTTTAACAATCCAAATAACAAAGTCATAGAATTTATGTATTGTAAGGCATTAAAAAATATTTTATTATTTAAATTTAATTGCTTACTTCTATTGTGTAGCATAGAAATGTAAAACATTCTTTCTTATAAATAAAATTAAGGTAGGTTTTCATATAATTTATTTATGCGATAAATTTTTCATTACTCAATCGATTTCCCTTACCTATCCATCTCTTGAATTTATTACAAAAATCAATCAATTATTCTGTTTTACATGTTTTTAGTTATGAATATAGATGTTTTGCTAATTCAGATTTGAACAGATGTTTTGAACAAATAAAGGATCAACATTTTATTACTTAATTCTAAATTTAAAGGATTATAAATAAGAAAATTCTCCTTAATTATGTACAGTTATTTTAAAACTAAAATTTCTCTTTATTAAAAAAATAAATTTTCGTTTTTTTTTTTGAGTATTGTTCAAGTACCACTAAATTTATATACTTTCCTTTTTTGATACAATAATTCTAAAATGTTGTCTGTGTTTGCTGTTGTTGAATATTTTTTCTTTAAATTTTGAATATTTTTTAAATCATTTTTGAAAAATAAACAAAAAAACAATTTTTTTTTAAAAATATTTTTAAAGAAAAGAAAACAAATTTGTATATAAAAATATAATGTATATAATAATATGTATATATATAAAAACAATATGTGTATATATATATATATTTATATTCTTCTTTTATTGAATCTTTCGAAAGTTTTAAATGTATATGAGAAAATTTACTTAAATTATATTTTGTGGGGAAAATGAAGATTAACAATCAAAAAAAGGTTAAATTTTCTTATTTTTTTTAGCAATTTCCCAAATTTTAGAACCATAAAAATATTAAATAAACAATGTTGACCACAAAATTTATAAATTTAGGTTTTATTGAAATTCAGTTTTTAAACCTATAAAGCTTATTAGTATATCGTAGTTGTTGAATATTAGTTTTAAACCTTTAACCCATATTGGGGAGCATAGGGTATAATATGAGTGTATTAGTTTTTATGATTCGAAGAAAATTTTTGATCGATATACAAAATACGTTACAATAGGTCGCAATTCTACATTTATATCTGATTGATCATTGAAAAAAATGTGTGTTGATTTTTTAGGTATAACCATATGGGTATGAATGAAAGACAAAAATGGTTTAAATGAAATTTTCCAACAACATTTATTACATTTAAATATGCTGTTCGGAAAAATGTACCAGCTAAATGGTAGTAAATTGCAGATAGATATGGAAAACATGGTTCAAGAAGAAATTCAGGTAAATAACCTACATATTATATTTTAGGCTGATGACAAGTAGGTTGATGAAAATACATATAAATAATAAACCATCAAGCTGTAGCAACAACGCCAACGAATAAATACACAGTATAGTATTTACGCTAACAGCAAATAGGCTAATAACAAGATATATAACACACACCAAGTGGCAACGTATAACGCCGGAAAATAATATAATTTATTACCTCACTTGAGGTTAATAATTAATAAGGCATGTGGCTTATAATATCATTTAATATAACATACATATATTAATTAATATACAATTATTTAATAATTTAAAACATACAAATGGCAAATACAAAAAAAAAAAAATATCAATATGACATTTTAAAAAAATATAAATTGAAAATATTATATACAAGATTTATAGACAATTGTAAGGAAGAAGATACAGACACAAAATTAGACAGCTGCAAAAAAAATCGAATCTGTGTAAAACAGGATAGTTTGTATAAAAAGACAGGCTAAAACAAGAAAACTTGGATAGCTTACATTTAAGATTAGGATTTAGCGTAGATAAGATTAGGATACTTAAATAAAAAGTCAGGCAAAAACAGGTAAATTTGGATAGCTTAAATTTAAGATTAGGATTTAGCGTAGATTAAATAAAGACAGCTAAAATAGGTAAATGTAGCAATATGCTGTTTAGTTCCATGATTCTATTTTGATTGCCAAAATACTCCACTAATAATAATGTGTAAATTATTAGTAATAAATACAGTTTGTATTACAGTAATACGGTTTGTATTTAATTATTAAGATCTTATACAAACACATTTACATTTATTCATATAATTTACATTATTTAGACTACCCTAAAATTGCTATTTGACGAAGAAACAATCAGAACTTTCAATCGCAAATGGCCCAATAGAATTTTCTGGAATATAGCTAAATTTATCTGGTCAGTACTGGAATATAAAAGCAGTCCATTATTATACTATCACTATAGCATGATTAGATATTAGTATTATAATGACAGCTATTACAGGACACATCCTCATAGGGAAATATGCCACATGGTTTGGACTTGGCTTAAATGAATTTTGCAGAGCCTGCAAGAGAGAAATAATAGAAAAATCAAGAGAAATATGATAAGACAATCCTACACATTCTTTGCACCTATGCAAATTATTTCAATGCAAACGAACACAATAAAAATACATCAGCTACAAGATATTTTGATGAGAAATGATAATTATTAAAAAGATATTCCAAATATCTTTAAATTAGTAACAATTGAATAGAAATTGAATTTGTTTGCAAAATTACCTTGTGTAGCGCGATTGTGTTTGTTGATATGTCTGCAGCTTGTGTTTGATAGCGATTTGGTTTTATATCTGTATCTTGTAACGCAATTGTGTTAGTTAAAGCGATTCCATCCCTCCCGAAATTCAAAATTTATCAATCTATTTAGTTAAAGCTATCGTAACTTGCATTATGTAGCTGTTCAATTTTGTATATGTAACTTGTAGCATAATTGTGTCCGCTGGGATGATCGTAGCTTGTATTCTGTGGCTACCTAATTTTGTATTTGTATTTTGTAGCTCTATTGTGTTCAATGCTATAAAAGAAATGTTCACTAAAAAATTTAAATATTTATGAAAAAATACTATCAAAATTGAGAAAAAAAATTAAAACCAGCTTAACCATTCGACTGATGAAGAGGCTAACTATTCGATTTCATGTTAGTTATTAAAAATTATCATTATAAAATAAAAATAAAAGTTTAAACTAGATAGTAGGATATAGGATATACTAGTTAGACACATTTTTTTTTAAATATAAATAGAAGCGAAATAAGACATTTGATACTTATTTGTTGCTTGGTTAAGGTTGGAAGGTAGGGGAAAGGAAAGAAAAGTAATACAAATTAAAAGGGAAAAAAGCGGTTAATGTTTTAAATTTCTGATAAAATTTATATACAGTTAATATTTCTTCTTCGGAATATTTTTTATTACTTTTATTGACTGTATGGTATTCTGTATAGTTATTATAATGATTAAAACTTTTGTTATTTAATTTTCCAAAAATTTTATTTATGAAATAATTTTGAATGTTTTATTTATTTTATTTACACAGATTTTATTATTTTTTCTATTTTATAACTATTTTAAGATTTTTCTTATACAACTACAGATTTTATTCTATTCTCTTCAATGATCCATCTGAAACTGAATTTTTATCTGGCAACGATGTTTTTCATTTTCGTGCATTCACAGCAACCTGAAATAGTAACCGGTTGAAATATATCTTGAACAGACACCACCTATTAGATCTATTACATAACTGTATTAACTATATAAACTTCAAATATGGTACTGAACAAAAATCTCCTTTGTGACTTGCATTCTTCCTATCAGCAAACAATATTACCAATGTATTTAAAGTGATATTCCCTTAAATTGTAAGAATATTAAAAATGAAACCGACAGAACAAAATTAGATAAAAATGAAACTGTAAAGACAAAATTATGTCAATATCTCTAAGAAAATAAAATAAGTTATGCTAAGAAAACCGCTGTGACAATAAGCGCCGAAATTGAAATTTAAAACAAATTTCAGTATGACTATCATTTTCAAATTATTATGTGAAAATTAATGGTAATATTATTCACTTTTATTAAATTTTCAAATATGTTTGTTTGATATTTTTAGATCTTTTATATGATGTGCAATATACAGGCTTAGCTGAAATTACTTTGAAAATTCATTGACCTCGGGACTTTTGTAAAATACAGATTTTACACGTAGAACACGATAACAACAATATCTTATTTTTAGCTTGTGTCGACTTAAGCTTCTATTGCTTATTGCCACATAAATTATATTCCAGATATTAGCAATTTGTATTAAATTTAACTAAATTTTACTTTTGGCAAACTTTCTCAAGAGCTTATAGTCTTAATATTACAAAATCTAAAAGTTACTGATGTAGACTTATGAATACCTCAATACCATTAAATACAATCAATAGATGGAAAAAACTAAAAAAAACTATAATATGTGTATTTCATACAATATAACAGAATGGTCAGACCTGGTTCCCAACAATATGTGGTGAGTAGCAAATTCGGATAAAAGATGAAACAAAATTGCTTACACAGTCTGATGACGTAGTTATCATATTTTACAACATCACAGATGAATTCAGATTTTATATATCAATGCAGAGTTTTGTGTCCTTAACAATTTTTTTGTTTATTTTGCTTTTAAGTCCAGTTGCTTCTTCTGCATTATTAGCTCTGTTCTTTAAGAATTTTTGATAACAATTCTATTTTATTCTACTCCCATTCAATCTTTAATTCCTAAAGAAAATTTTCAATTGATTTTTTTCAAATACGATTAGTTATCTGTCTTTGAAAAATCCTATTCAATATAATCAAGAGCATCTCTAAAGGATATTAAGTATATACATATTTTTTTTTAAACATTTCTAAAGATTTTAGAAATCATATATTAATCATGAATACATATACCAACAGGTAAAATAGTATATAGCAAAAAAACAAAATAAATAAAAATATACTACCGCAAATAGAAATATGTACTGTATAACTTCAGTAGTCGTTCTTGATTAATAATATCCTGGAAATGTAAAGGTAATTTTTTTTTTTACCAATTTAGAATCATACTTTTATGTCTATGTGTGTACCTATGTTTTGATCGAACTTTTAACATCGGAAATGGTATCGCCACTACATGTGGAATTGGACATTATTATATTATATACTTGTATATTATATAATATTATTATATGAAATGATAAAATTAGTTTTATATATATTTATGTGTATATATTTATATTTTATATATATGTATCTATATATATATATCCATACATATGTATATTATAAATTTTCTTCTGACTGTAAATAAATAAGTAAATTTAGAAGTTTTCATAATAAACTTTATATTATGTAAGTAAATATCCTTTAAAAGGATATTTAATTTATGGAAAAATTTCATAATAAAAAATAAATCAATAAAGAAAAAGGTTTTCATTCCTTTTTATTTTCCTTGTCTAAGAAAAAAATTTGAAAAACAGGATTTTGAAATTAATCATTTTTAAATAATATTTAATAAGACTTGAATTCAATTTAATTTTGCTTTATTGATAAATTCAGTAATTTACAACTAGCATTTTCTTTATTTACAAACGTTCAATTATCGTTTAGAATTATAT
Source organism: Argyra leucocephala (assembly GCA_963942445.1). NCBI lineage: Eukaryota > Metazoa > Arthropoda > Insecta > Diptera > Dolichopodidae > Argyra > Argyra leucocephala. The sequence goes on from OZ012678.1 coordinate 150,601,941, forward strand.
TTTAATAAAATTATTTATATTAAATTAAATTTGAATATAATTTGAAAATAGACAAAAAAATATTTTATCCATTCGAGATGGTCAATAATACAAAATTGCACATACGTGGAGGAATGAAATTGTAATATCTAGGCCCAACACTGTTTTAAATGATTTCTTGAGCCTGAATTTAAATGATAAACCTTTCATGTATGCAGATGGCTTATCAATAGTTTATAGTATTGAGACATAGATATGTTTGACAAATACAATAATCAAAAATTTATCTATTATTAGTGGATGAATGAATAAACATAAATTAACTGTAAACAACCGCAGTGAATTACCTGGGAATTTATATCAGTAAAAATCTAAATTTTTCTGAACATGCAAAAGCCCAAATTATAAAAGCAACAAATGCGTTTTTTATGTCAAAAAGTCTATTCTACTCAAAACAATTCAACGCAAGAGCTAAAATATTAACATACCAAACTGTCATTAGACCAATTATAATCTACGGGTGTCCGATTTGGCAAAATATTAATGCCTCGTTAATGGAAAAAATTAGAGGATTCGAAAGGAAATGTGTCAGGGCTTGCTTAGGAGAATACCGTAAAGAAAGTAGTGAATATAAACATTATTTGTTTAATAAATATATTTATAATAAAGCAAATATCATAAGAATTGATAATTTTATAATTTCATTAATCAGAAAACATTTTCTTAGAGCACAAAATGTTACCGAAAACAGCCTTATTTGTCACTCAATCTATTCAGAAGAAACATATATAATACAAACACTTAATTCGGGTTACATTCTATGTTTAGTTTAAGTTTTCTATATTTAGATAAATACAAATACATGCAAAATGAGAATAATGTACCGATTCTCTACCATTTCAACAGAAGAACCACAAACAAGAAAATTGAGCAAGATCTCAACCAAATTAATATTACTGACTTAACATTTTTAGTACAGATATATCAAATAAAAACTCCAGACACCACATCAATAAAAACAATTACTGGTGCTTAAAATCACTTTAAAAGACTAATACAAGAACTATTGTACACTGGACATACTTTTACTTTCTATTTTTTCCCTTTTCCTAACATTGTTTCCCAAAATTCTCATCTTAGTATTAAGTTTTATCAAAATTATTAAAATAAGCTAGAATTGTTTTTTTTTTGTAATTATTTTTTAGTTCATATTTATGTTAATTTAATTTAAATACTGCTTATAAACAGTTTGTATGATATTATATTATAAAGATTGAATAAACTCATATCTAAATTTGTAAATTTATTCATATAGAGTTCTCCAGTGAGGGACATTGAATGTAACATTAATCCACATTTATAAGTTTTTTGTTCTGTGAAAATATTTCAAATTTGTAACTGTTATGAAAATAAATAAAAAACAAAAGAAATTAACTGTAAACACAAAAAAAAAAATGGAATACCTACGTACAATATTTAAGAATAAATTAAACCAATATATAAATGTTAGCTTCAACCATTATAACATGGAGAAAGTTGATATGTAGGAATATCTAGGTGTAACAGTTTTACAGTAATTTGAATTGGAATTTGCAAATAAATGATCATTTGAAAAAGCAAAAAGAATAGCAGGTGTTTTCAAATTAATCAGCAAAAGGGTACCGCAAAATATGAAAATACCACTTTACTACAGTTTGTTCCATAGTACTGTTGCAAAATACAATACAGACATGGTGAAACGCATACATTAAAGATTTGAACACCAATTCAGACTATTAGACAAATACATGAAACTTAGAAATGTAATAGAAGTAAAATAAATTCACTTTGATATTAATAACAACAACATGTTTTTAATTATTTGTTTATAATGATTCACAACCAACAATTAGAGTTTTAAAACAAAAAGTTAAAGAAATATGGGACTCCATTACTTCGGCTGAATGTCAAAAACTAATATCAAACATGCCTGATAGAATGCAACTAGTGATTAAGATGAAGACTCAATATTAATTATCTATTCTACATCAAATTATCTATAATTATAATTGACAAGCATTTAAGGACCTGCGCAGTAGACACCTTTTTATTTTATTTCGATTCTCCAATATATAAGATTGTAGATATAAAACAAAAATGCGCACACAGTTGAAAATTTTGTACTCATAAGATTTTATTATTCAGCAAATACATTGTGCATAAGTGAGATCTTATGAAAATAATAAACAAAAGTAAACAAATCAGTTATTATATTTTATATTATGTACTTGCAAATGAATCTATGTACATATGCCAAAAAAAAAAAACAAAAAAACAAATTCATCTAAAATAACAAATATAAAAACAACAAAAAGACAAATCACTTGAACGAATATAAAAACAACAAAAAGACAAATCACTTGAATTCTTCCTTTTTATCTTTTTAAGTAACTGTTTCTAAATTTTTGTTATTTGTAGTAATAATATAGTTTTTATTAAAATTATGTATTATGTAGGTATATATATATACATACCTCTTTAATGACAAAATTTTTTATTTTTAGTAATTTTATACACTAAATGCCACTTACTATAGGGAATATATCGGAAACGAAGCAGTATATGAGAGACGTGTATTTATGTGTCCTAAATAAAAAATAAAACTTACTAACCACAAAACTTTTTATTAAACACGAGTGATTTCTGCTATATCGTGCGAAGTCTATGTCAGTACGTAAATTACTGTTTTTTTTTTAAAACTTTAAATTTGACTTCAACTTGAAATATAATTACTCAACAGGGGCCCCTAGTAATATTCTAATTAATAATGGTGAATTTTTTTTTTAAATAATTAAAATTATAATATATATACTGTATGTATGTACAAGACATGTAAAGATATCAACAAGTTATAATACATGTATTTTATATTATAACAAATGGTATCATAAACGAAAATTTAAAAAAAAAAAATTAATAGAACCATTTATAAATAGCTATAGTAATAATCATCAATATTTAATTTGTCAATAATAAATTTTTTTTTTCTAAATGTATATAGGATAGACTTAACACATAGCAATTATTGTAAAAATTTTTCATTCTTCGCTTTTCATTTTTTATTCTTTCACTAAACAAATTTTAATTTCCGTAAATGTTTTGCAATTTTTTCATTGTTCCTGTTACATTCATTTCTAAATTTTGTATTTTTTATTTTTATTATTTTATAATTTTAATTTTTCATTATATATTCTTTGTAACTATATTTTTATAATTTTCATATTGTTATATTAAAAACCTAAATGTAAACTTATATAGTCTGTAATGAGATAACTCTCGTTAGACATTGTTTTTGAAAGAAATAAATAAAATAAATAACTAAATATTTTTAACTGAAGAACATTGAAAACAAAGTCTATACGTTTCCAACCAATATACATTATTTTTTAATTCCAAACAAATAATTAAAATAATATACAATACAGTAGCAGTATACCGTCAGCAGTTAAAAATAATTATAAAAAATTTCCGAACATTTAAATAATTCACAATATAGGCATTCAAAATTTGCTTATTTATTATATAACAAAAATGCATTCGTTATTCAAAAACAAAAAAAAAACAAAAATTCAAATTTTCATTCGAATTTTAATGGTAATTTAATGAAATTAAAGCGGATTCGGTTTTTCTTGTTGTTATTCATTCTTTTTTTATAATATTTTAATTTTTTTTCTGCTACATTTTTACATTTCAATTAATGCCTAAAGTAATTGAAATTATTCAAATGATAATTTCACGTGTTGCTAAAATTCATTAAGGAAGAACATAAAATGGTGAGAATATTTTAAAAATATAAATAAATGTTATATAATATGTATGCATATGTATACTATATACTGTATAAATTCATCAAAGGAATAAATAAATGCCAGTTAAGTTCGTTACATTTAAATATCAAAGTAATGAATATATTTTTCTACTTAACTTTAAATTAAAATAACTACAGGATGTTTTATTTAGACTGAATTTAAATTGTTTGTGTTATTTGATTAAATATGAATGTATGGGCTTTCCACGTAGTACACTTTACATTTTTATTGCAATTTTATTCTTAGAAGATACCGGATTTTAGTATACCTTCATTTATTTTAATTGTATATTTGGTTTTAGAACCTACCGCTCAAATCTGAACAGGTTGTGTTAAAAATTAAATTTTTTTTTTTTTTTATGCAGTTTTGAATTTTGAATAATATTTATTTACTTTATTTATTTATTTTCTTAAAAAAATTTATGTTTACAAGATTGCTTAAGTATTTTTATATTTTACAGAGTTTAGACAAAATTTTGTGTTGTCAACTGAAATATGAAGAATTTTGTTATTGATTTTTGAAATTATAATACAAAAATATAATTTAAATTTAAACCTGTAAAACAATTCAAATGTTTAAATGGTTTTTCTAAATTAAAAAAATAAATTAAAAAAAAAATTGTTTTCTCATTTTTGTTTGTAGAATGCATTAATCTTGTATTTTGTTGGCCAAAAAATGTGAAAAAAAAGAAAGTCCAGTCATGGGACTGATGGTAGTAAGTGAAACAACATTTAAATTCAGATGATTGATATTAAGATAGAGGTCTGAGGATCGATTATAAATTTTACAACTTTCATTATATTCTAAAAAAGATACAATGGGCTTATGGTAATTGAATTAGGAAACAAAACTTTTTTATTGGAATTTATGTAAATATCGTGTAAGAACCGCATTGATCGTTGTTTTAAATAAACAATATAAAAAATATTTAAATTTAATATATAATATGTATGCTATCTAACAATACAATATATAAATTTAAAATAAGTAAATTTTAATTAAATTTTTTAATTAAAGCTAAAAAGAAAATTTACATTATTTTAAAAATAAAATTTTAATAATCAATCACTTTTTTATTTCCAAAAATTATAACTTTTGCTAAATAGGTGTAATTTTATAAATTTGGCAGATATTTTTATGTTTAAACAAAGTTTTAGAGCATTAAATATAAATAAAAAAATATAATTTTAATATCAAAATAAAGTTTAGAATTTGTATTTTAATTATATAAAAAAATATTACATAAAATATATTTTAAAATTTAAAAAATTGTTGGTTAAAGAAAAATGGTGAAAAAAAATTGTGATAATTAAAAATAATTTATGTGTAATTATGTGTAAATATTTTTTTTTCAAATGGCAAGGTTTTTTTTAAATCAATTTTTCTATAATAAAACATTAAAGTATATAATATTTTTTGTTTACTATATCAAAAATCTAAAAAATACAAAATTTTAATTTCTTTTTAGAACAAAACTCGAAAAAATTATATTTTTTTAGTTATTAGACTTAAAAAATCTGGTCCTTATTCTTCATATGTTGGGCTGTATAAATAGGGGTCAAAATGAGAATCCTCTCTGCAGTGTCATGACTTGGAATATATGTAGACTTAGGATGGTCTGATTGATATTCTTTGACTAGAACTATGAGAAGAGAACTTCAAATTTTGTTTTTTGTTTTGTTGTTTGTATTTAAATGAGAAAAAAAAATTGTTTTTGTTTTATTTTATTTCTGATCAGGACAATAAGTAATTACATGCCGTATAATCTACAACAACAAAACCCACATTTTATTTTACTTATTAATCTTATTATTCTCTACGTCTATGTCCTATGAATGTATGTATATATTAATAACATTAGTGACTCACAATTTAGCGTGACGCGAGTTTCTAACATTTTCCTCATCAAAACATTTCCTTACAAATATTAATTCAATGAGTTCCAATTGTAGGTTTAATCATAGACTGCATATATTGTGTGAAAAAAGTATATTATTTAAAATTGTTACAAAACAAACTATAAATAAATAATATCTTTTTATTAATATTTGAAGTAGGTAGATTGGTAGAATTGCCTAATACAAATACTTTTTAAAAGACAATTAATATTTAGTTATTTCATTTTTATTACATGACTCGAGTCCCTACCCCCATTTGTTCTTGTTATTATGAAATATCTACAATTCAATAAACAAAAATACTTATCTTTTTAACACCGAACAAAACACCCTATATAATTTTTTAACTTTAATTTAATTATTTTATAAAATCACTGATAATTCAAACATGCTTCGATATTTAATTGAGTAGACTGGTAGATCACATCTCTTGATAATTATGTAATTTATTAAATTGATGATGAATTTCATATTAGTTTTATATTTTTCTGTATTACTGTAACTACGGTAAATTAATTTTGAATGGAACAAAGTAATGAACTTTTTGATGGAGAAGAAGTTGATGGTTGCAAAGTTTGTGAATACAATTTCTATCCTTTTTATATATTTATTTGACCGACAACGGTTTTAATTTTTTCAGTACAGGATTTTATATTTCTATTCAAAATTTAATAATACAATATACATTACTTATATGTATGTATAATGGTGGTAAAATATCTATAAAAGTTAACTGACTTTTATATAATATTATACAATTTAGTAAAAACTTTTTATTTTTTGTTTTGTTTTTATATAATTTACTCTGAAATAAACCACAGCAGCATTACATCAAAATAACAAAAAAAAAAAATAAAGTAAATAAAAGCGAGATGACAAAATGCTTTTAGATAAATTATTCGTTGAAAATATTTTCATGGAAATAGACACAAAAAAAAAAATGTATTTTAAATCAAATTAATGTCATTTTATTTTATTTAAACTACTTTAGTAATAAGTATAGATAGAATGTCATATCCTACATATAGAGTGTCGAAAAAAGGCTTTATAAATTAATATATTTTATTATTTCTGATTTCATTTTTCTTGCAACATTTAAATCTATTTATCTAAAAAGCGTAAAGATCTGTAGGTACGGCTAATTGTCGGATCTGTAGTAAAACTCTTCATAAATTGTTAAACATCAAATATATTCTGTGAAATTGCACAGCTTTAGCAAAAACTGTTCAAGTATTTTAATCTAAAATTTATTTTAAAAATTTATAATTTTCATATGTATATGTATTTTATACAATACAGTGAAATATTGAATAGATAATTGCCAAATTTGTATTGTACGGCATCGTTTTGAATGCCTCTTATTAATTAACTAAAATTGTGACAGCAACGTACAGTGTTGGCTACATATAAACTTTTAATTTAAATTAACCAATTATCGAATGATTTATACAGTCTGTTAAACATTTTTTCTTCAGATTAATCTGATTTTCGAATTGCCCTCTCTCTCTAAATGAAAGCATTTTAAAAAATTTTAAAATGCTCTTAAGTACCTATTTGTATAACTTTTACAAAACTAAAAACAAACCTGTATTTCGAACGATTTTTATTTTATATCATACAAGAGCACAGAATACCATCGAAGCGGACACAGGTATATGTTATGAAATAAATTTGATTTAATTAAAATAATCAATTACACTTCAAATATAAAAATTTACAATTCGAATGCAGTTTTTTTTGTAATGCAAAGATAGTTATTTGCAAAAAAAAAAATATATAGGTATACTAAAGTTCAAAACCAAGCAATTTAAATAATACTTTTTAATTTTTTTTTATTTTATCAAACAAAAATTTTGATGGTTACTCTGTTTGTAACTAACTTTATAAAATAATATTTTTTGATAAAAAATTTTGTATAAATTTTTAGAATTTCATGAATACGTTAACATTAAAGTAATATTTTTTAATTAAAAATTAAATAAAATTAAAAAATATTTTAAACAAAAATATAAATAAAATATTTTGTTTTTGAAAACATTCACAACAATTTTCAAAGGTTAGATAATCTATTAAAAATTTTAAACTTTAATAAAAAATAATATACATCAGGTTTTTGGAAGCATTTTATTTAGAATTCATTGAAATACTGAATTTGTATGTTAATGAATGGATATTTACTATGATTGAAAGTTAATGGAAGTTAATTTTTGATTGATATCTATAATTATAATTAACAAGCATTTAAGGTCCTGCGCAGTAGCCACCTTTTTATTTTATTTCGATTCTCCTACTCCTTAATGAACTTCTAATATACATAATATATAAGATTATATATAAAACAAAAATGCGCACACAGTTGAACATTTTGTACTCATATGATTTTATTATTCAGCAAATACATTATGCATAAGTGAGATCTTATGAAAATAATAAACAAAAGTAAACAAATCAGTTATTATATTTTATATTATGTACTTGCAAATGAATTTATGTACATATGCCAAAAAAAAAACAAAGAAACAAATTCATCTCAAATAAAAAATATAAAAAAGCAAAAACAAAAAAAATCAGTTGAATTGTTCATATGACTAGCAAATTTATTTTTATATAGTAGGTCACTTGAATTCTTCATTTTTATCTTTTTAAGTAACTGTTTCTAAATTTTTGTTATTTGTAGTAATAATATAGTTTTTATTAAAATTATGTATTATGTAGGTATATATATATACGTACCTCTTTAATGACAAAACTTTTTATTTTTAGTAATTTTATCACTAAATGTTTCTTACTATAGGGAATATATCGGAAACGAAGCAGTATATGAGGGACGTGTATTTATGTGTCCTAAATAAAACTTACTAACAACAAAACTTTTTATTAAACACGAGTGGTTTCTGCTATATCGTGCGAAGTCTATGTCAGTACGTAAATTACTGTTTTTTTAAAAACTTTAAATTTGACTTCAACTTGAAATATAATTACTCAACAGGGGCCCCTAGTTTAATTAGAATAAAGAAGCAAAATTATTTAAGATTTTCACAAAATAAAATAAAAACAAAACATTTTATAAAATTTCAGTATTTTATGAATAGTTTTTTAATAGTTGAAATAAAATAAGCAAATATTTTGTTCTGTGTAGATTTTGTCATCAAGTGGTGCACGCCCATTGGTGCAGCGGCAGCCACATACGTAATTAATTTACATGAATAATTACAGAATATTGAATCAAAGTTCCTGCTGTGAGCGGAATTGCCGAATCCAGAACCTTCTGATGATGATATAACTTGGAGTGGTATTTTGTACGGTGATAGTGACCAAAAAATAATTACAAACTCGTTTTTGGCCTTTTGTAAGATTTTTGTCACTGGAATAGTGACAATTTTTGTTAAATTGATAGTGAAACAAATTTATTGTCACCGCTATACAAAAAATTATTTTTTCTCTTTTTACACAACTTTAATTTCGTATATTTTTCAATATACATTTTTAGATGTTGCTTAACGCTTAATTGTTTCAGTACAGCTCTTATTATTATTTTTTTTTTTTTTTTTTTTTTTTTTTTTTATATTATAGCCAAATTTTAGGTTTTGAACCTTTTAGCACTTGCGTACCGTTGACCATTTGAAAAAGGAAAGGATAGTTAAAGGAAAGGAAAGCAAAAGGAAGAAGAAACGTTTTGTGGGAAAGAGCGAACAATGTTGTTAATATTCGTCTTAAATCTCTGTAAATCATAAATAAAAAATCCTTCTCTCATTGGGAATACTGCGATTGGGACGCGATTCCACAATCGAGATGTTCTTACTATAAAAGAATTTCCATAGCCGGACTTAAACCATCTCGGAATTTCCACTGTGAAAGGGTGTGCACTTGATGCCTCTCGTGTTATGCGACAGAATTGCTTGAGAGGAGGAAGAAGTGACTTTAATTCCTCGGAACAAGTGTCAACACCAAGTAGATATCTATAAAATAGAGAAAGTGCTCCAACAATACGACGATGACCAAGTGGTATAAGGGATGAGGTCACGTTTATGTCGCCTATAAGACGAATGGCGCGGTTTTGAACTTTGTCCAAAAAATTTTAAGCAGTTTTTGGTGCACCTGCCCATAAATGTGAGTTATACTCGAGCTTGGGTCGTATATATGCTTTATTGATTTTTAAGAGGTCTCGAGATGAAAAATAAGCTTCGCAGCGACTTAAAAAGCCCAAACATTTGGCGGCGCTTTTCGCAATATTTTTCAGTATCTACCTTTAAATTAGTGCATAACTTATTATTGAGAATTATGGATGTGCATGTGAAATTATTTTTTCTGGTTATTATTAGGTCAAGAATTTTTGATTTACATCTCTGAGACGTACAACAATGCATATTAAAGTCTTTTGATCGAATGAAATCGAATATCTGTGTCTACTGTAAATACCCAATGTGCTTACAATGCTGCAATTTTATATATAAAATTTATTATATTATACAATTTGATCCGATGTCAAAATTGAAAAACGGTTATTTCTGAATTATTTTTATTTATTTTTTTAATTAACTAAGTAAAGTTGTAAGAAATTTATGTCTATGAAGGGAAAAATAGATTTTTGATACTCTTTATTTTGTATATGGAGATATCTGTGGATATATATATGGTTGATTTTCCATTAATTTTTTGTCAAATTTTTTTTATTATTCAATTTAGGAGTTGAATTTGATATATTTTTTTTTTTTTGAAAAAATTAAATACAATGATAAAAAATAATAAATAAATTTATATGACATTTTAAATTTCAAAAGTTTAAGGTATGGTATATCTGACAGATGTATGACAATATTAATAAGATTTTTTTTGCAACAACAATTATTATTTTATTTTATTTATTTCATTTCAGTATCTCAAAAGAGCTCAGTCGCTCGTACAGAGTTATTAAGGATTAATATTGTCAATTTTAAAAATGATCACCTGACAGAGTACTTTACCAACATTTCTGATGGCTTTTACCTTTTGTCACTTCCAATATCACCTGACAAAATTACCCTCCTGCACTACAACATGTTGGTTGGTGAATTTATGTGATTATTATATGACAACAAATTTTCACACACATTGGATGTTTTCGAATTAACAACTAGGTACATTATAAATATTAAAAATAAAAACACGATTTTATTTTTCCAATGATTTGATTTTTAAAAATGTTAGATTGTAATAATAATATAAAAAATGTCATCGCAATTAAATTTTTGAAGCTTTATATTTACTTAACAATCAAAACTTTCTTAAATTCAATTACAGTCTAACGCAATCAATGTGTTTCATACATAATATTGTTATTATTATTGAATTGACCACAATTTAAATTATGGCCAATTTTATAAGCACCAGGTGTAGATGCATTCGGCTTTCAAACATCCCTTTAAGACTCCTTTCACACATTTGTGTGGGTAATATTCAAACTGCAATAAAAAGTTACCAGATGCACATAGAAATATAATTTTGATCTTGTTTTTTTTTGTTAATTTTTTCTCTTTTACTTTCTCTTTCATAGTAAGTAAAAATATTGTAGTTTAGTATGGTTTAATGCGTGTTGATGTGCAGCAGGACATGAGTCATTAAAAGTAATAAAGTATTTGTTTATATACATATTTTATTTAAATAATATGTTTTTTTATAAATATTGTGTAAGTTTTAGGTAGAAAATAGTTTAAATTTAATTTTTTGCTATATTTCAAATTCCAAATTTGTACAAATAAGCAGAACTATGGCAGAAAAAAGTAAGTAACACCAGAGACTATAATAGAGACGTCGAATTGCGAACAAAATATCATGCATTTTTTTTTTTCTAACTATCAGTTTTTAAATTTAAAAAACTGATACTTAGCCAAGGATTTCTACCAATTTATTTAAAGGTTGTTGTTCATATTGAAAAATAAGATAATTAGAACCTGTACAAATATAAGTAAAATAAAATTGTTATTTTTAGCTTATACCATTTACACCACTTATACCACTTATACCACTTATACATATTATTGGCTATTATTATTCATTATTCTTATAAAATCTTGTGTATATGATTGTGAATGATAGTTCAGATTGCAATGATAATGAATATATATAAAAAAAATATATATTATATTGATTGAATATAATAAGGTAACCTGCGTACATTAATTTTCTTAATTTATTTCTAAAGTTAGAATACGCTTTTAGTGGAGATGAATTAAATTTTCCTTTTTTTTTCAAGTTATAAAGTAAATATTTTTCAGAAAAAGAAGAGGCCCGGGGCCCCAAATGTCAGGACCGAAAACCTTGAATTTTTTTGGTTTATTTGTCATCAGTACAAATATATGGTCGTTGATCCAAACTTCCGCACATTCGGACCTATCGAAAAAAAAAATTTGAAAATTATTTATAATAATTATTAATAACCTTTTTTCAGAAAAATACAATTTAAACACATGATATAGAGTTTCCCAATTCCAGGGACCGCGCACCTACTGTCTTCATCGCATTTAAGAGCCATTGTATTCATGACAATAAAATCAAGGTCTTCAGTCCCGACATTTGTGGCGCCGGACCTCTTGTTTCTAGCGTGCTTATGACCCATTGTACAAAAGACATGTTGAAGAAAAACAAAAAAAAAATTTTTTCAAGTGCTTTGTGAGACGGTACCCGGACCTATTTTTGCTGGAGGCTGCTCAATTTCTTGACTTGGCACTTTCAACCAGTCACCTTTAGAAGACGTAGTTCTGATGCCTATTGACTGATAAAAACTTGCTACATGAATCATGTATTACTACATATCCAGTCAAATGAAATGCAAACAAATTAAAATGCAGGCAAATCGCAAGAAAACAGGCTAATGATACTACGGGCAAATGAAACACAGGTTATGACACGCTCCCAAGTATATTTGGTCAAAAGTATTTTTTTTTAAATTAAAAAATTATAAACTTTTTAATATACGAAAAACCGATTGTTATAAACGTAATGGGAGAATAAATACCTTACAACAAAATTTCTTAACTCTGTTTCTCAACCATACAAAATCAAATTATATACAGATTATATATTATTTATATGGATATATAAATATATATAAATTGCTTTAGTATGCATACTAACGCACCTGCGAAGAAAAAAATGATTTTTCGTATTTTGTTTTTAATTCCTTGCTCTGAATTTTGAAAATTTTAATTTTATAAGAATCATAATTTTTATCATTTCATTATTTCATTTCGATACTGTTAGCGACATCTGTGCTATTTTTGCTCCAATTCGACGTCTCTATTATAGTCTCTGGTAACACGATTGTGTGGGTTAGGACTTACTTCAATATAAATACATATTTTTTGCTTATTATGTAGTCACACGATTGTGTTAGTTGGGACTTTGCATATACTTTTAAATAGATATTAAAATGCGATATTAAAAACCTTCGTTCATTTTATGGTCACATTGCTGTACTCTTCCCAAAATGAGACTTTACCGGCAAAATCGGTTTAGACAAGATATGGTAGCCTAAGACATTTCCAAAAGTCGTTTATTCGATTTGAGAAAGTACATACACTATGTCAATAATTTACCATTGGAAGACAGACAACAAATTATGCAAGACCAATAATAGACAATGTAAGAAATCGCTGACTTGCCTTACCTCAACATCACACACATTATTCCATGGATAAACAGATGATTTCATTTACAGGGCGATATCCAACATCCTTGAGACAATATGCGAAAAACAAACCGTGTCCTGATGGTATGGTACTCAATTTTGAAATATACCATGGAACACAAACGCCTCTGCTAGAAAAAGATTTGGGTTTGGGAGTGGTAGTTATATTAAATTAAGTAAAACTATTCCCGGAAATAGTTGTATTTATTTTGAAATATATTTCACCGGTTTACGGCTTCTGAAAAAACTCAGCGACATGAAGCTTTATGAAACCGGACAAATACAAGCGAATATATTCAAAAATGTGCAATTTCCCAAAGACAATGATATGAAGAAAGGTGAATCTGTTCAGCTTGTAAGGACCGCCAATAAAATAAGTTCAGTGAAATGGAAAGACACTAATGCGTTGGGATGTCATTCTCAGTTTTTGGAAAAAATACTGAGCAACAAATTAAACGACGTTCGCGATCCGACCAGACGCTTGAGTACTTAGTTGTACTTAATTTGAGTACTTTAGTTGTAAATTCTATTATTAAGAAGTCCGATTTTTGTTTTCTATAGAATTAGCTTTTTAAAATATTGACATTATTTTATTTTTAAGGATTTTTTTAATTTTTTTTTTATTGTTCTTTTTTTATATTATAATTTTTTTAATTTCCGTTAAATTATAATGAATTTTTTAAGTTTGGTAAACTAGGAGAGTAATTTAGTTTAAAAAAAAATTTAATATATAATATAAACTGAATAAAACATTATACTGAATTTATTTTTCTTTTATGTTAATTAAGTCCCAACCCACACGTTTGTATGGGTCCATTTACTGCTGAACGGCTAGCAGCAGGTCCGTAAAATTTTAGATTTAAGTTTTGTAGCACATATTCAAACAATGTCTAAAATTTCATAACAATCGGATAAAGGAAAAATGTTTGGGACTTAAAGGGATAATACAATTTCTATTCAGTCATGTATCCGCTATCATGCCTAAACTAATTCGTATGTCACTGTGCTGAATTAAAGATTATCTTCAGATAATAAAAAAAAGAGTTACAACCTCAAAAAAATATAAATAAATTCACTTTATTTTAACTGAATAATTTATTTAATAAATCATAGGTTTAACCCCATTTCAAACTCAATAAAATTATAACAGTGAAATTATAAAGTTTATCTATTTTTCATAAAGTTTTAATTGACTCCAGGTCAAATTCAAACTTAATTTTTTTTTTTAGATATACATACATATTATATATATATAAAAATAATTTCAATCACATAATTATTATTATCTATCCTAAGTTACAGGAATAAATGAAAAAAAAAATTTATTTTCACAAATTACTAAATCTAAAATAAAATCAACCAAACCAATAAAATAAATAAAGTTTCAGGACAATTCAAAATATCCTAGATAATGGAAAAAAATAAGAATTTTTGTTTTTTTGTTTTTACTAAAGACACAAAAAAATTTTTTTTCCAAATCCAAATCGATTTTAATATTTTTTTTCCAAATGAATTCTTAGTTTATCCTTGCTGAAAGGTACATACGGACTTAACTAAAGTCGCTAAACATTCTAAATGAAAGAATTTCATTTCACAACACAGCTCTATATAGTTATACTATACAATTCCAGAATAGAACTGATCATTTTATATAGAAAAAAAAATCACATAGAGTGAAATTATCTAGCGGTGCGATAAACCAAAATAATCTCATATGAAAATCGATTTTCAATTTTTTTTTTGTTTTACTGTTTTTGTTTTTATAGTCCCTTTTCCATCGTATTTTTTGTCTCTTTTGTCGCTCTTTTATATAATATTAATCTAAATTTAGAATAAAATTGAATTGTGAGGTTTTAGATAGATTTTATTCGTTTCGTTAAAAATTAATAAGAAAACCAAAAAAAGAAAAAAACAACAAAAAAAAACAAAACAAAAGATAAATTGTTTATAACGGATTGGTTTTTGTTCATACTGGTATGTATTGGTTTACATATTTTATATTATTTAATTTTTAATATAGTGACTTTCATGAATATTTGAGCATTGTGAAAATTAATTCCACATTTGCAAATATACGTGATTTTGTTTAAAAAAAACAAAAAACAAAAACAGTATAAAAAATTCATTGAGTATGTACTTATAACTGTAGTATTAAGATTGATAAAGATAAATGAAATAAAGGATTTTTAAAAATCCAAACTGAATTTCTATGTCCATTAGAATATGTTGTTTTCCATTTGGAAGACGTTTCCGTTTTTATTTTGGATAGTTTTTGTCGATGCTTTTGCATAATGCATAAAAAATGTAAACAAAAAAAACTATAAGTCCAGTATCTTGTACCAAATCAATGACAATAAAAATAATAGGCCCACATCTCGAAAGTGAAGACAAAGTCCTGAAAGTTTGGTTACATATTAATATGCAGACAAACTGATATATAAATAAATAAATTAATAAAAAAAAAAAATAATAAATATATAGATAAATCTGTAAATTTCAAATTTAAATAATGCAGATTTTTTTAATGGTGTAAAATCGAAATTGATTTTTATTTTTTTGTAAACAATTTTAAATCACAAACTTGTTCTGATAAAAAAAAGAATTGGATGCAATTTTAAAATGCATATTATATTGTAATATTAGATATTTTATAATGTAACAGGTTAAACATTTTCAGTAATTTAGTATAAACCGTAATATAAACTTTAATCGAACGGAACTTAACATTGTTATTTGAATATATATAATACTTACTATTTAATTAAATCAAAATTTATGCGATTTGGTTGGTTCTAATATTTTTAAATTCTAATTTTTGCCTTATTATACTCTTGGGAACAAATTTGTTGGTTAAATTTGTAAATTTTTAAACAATAAATGATAATACTATTGTTATTTTACCTAGAATAGGCGTGAAGAACTAGGTCAAGTAGAAAAGAGGAATTGTTATTTCCCATTGGATTAGAATTGATTCGGTACTAAATTAATTTCAGTTCCAGTTAGTATAATTTTTTCATCAATAAAATGAAGTACTTTGACCACAGCTGTAATGATAAGTACAATGAATATGTAAAAAAATTTTGTTTTTAATTTTACTGCTACGATAGACAAAAAAGCTTGAAATTACAGTAATGATAAAAAATGTTTTAGATTAGATTTTTAGATTTATTAATTTATTTAGTTTTATATACATGTAAATATATAAACTATTACAATACTACTTAAAATATTTTTTATATTCATTTTAATTTGATAAATAAGATGTTTCTTTTTTTTAAAAACAAATTTCCATTCCAAATCTTAACATTTTATATTGAGAATTTGATAAGAAAATCTATTTTATCATTTTGAGAAATATAAGGTAAACATTGTACCAGCTAGATGCATAAACTGCAATTTATCCAAACACTGATAACAGTGATAAAAGCCAAAACATATTTTTTGTATTTATACAACGGCATTTCTACATTTTCATTGAATTTTTATTTTGACATTTCAATACTATTGAATGGGCTTTTGAAACGCAGAAAAAAGTAAATCGTGCTTGTCAGAAACTTTAAGATACTTTTCGTAAACTAATATAATTGATATTTTTTTAATTATTTTATTTTTTTTAATTTGATGCGTTAACACCTTTAAAGTTTGATGACATATTTTTTTTTGTCAATTTTTACTTTATTTTAATAATTTTTAAAATTATAAGTTTTTGTTTAATATTTACTTTTTTTTAATCTATTTTCAAATGTATGTAATTCAACGTTGCCAAAAATGTCAATATCAAAACATCAAAAATTTTTTTGTATTTGTATGGTAATTGTTTTCAATTTTAAAATTTAGTTCTGTTTGAAGGCAGCTAAAAATTGGTTTTTTACAATTTAAAAATCCGCCTATAATTTTTATTTAATAATTTAAGTAGTTTAGGTAAAACAAAAAATTTTAAAACAACAATAAAATAACAAAATTGATTTTATATGAAATATTGAATACTGTTCATGGTATTCAATACAATTAAATATTGTTCATATTGTATTGAATACCATAAATTGTTCAAATTTTGAACTGAACTTGTTTTCTATAACATCTTTTGCCATTCCTATAATTTTATATTAAAATTTTGTGTCCACAGTATTTCAAATAAATTAAATTTTGTGTCTACTTTGCTACAGTCAAATTAAAATCAAAAATTGTATGTATGTATTTGTTTTATGAATCACGATATTTGCAACCTTAAAGTTAAATCGATTTTCCCTTAGTTTAATTATCCTCAATGCTGGGTCTATCATTTTATATTCTATTCTATTATATCATATCTTTTTTGTTCTAGTATTCTATTACAGTCGAACTCGCTTAAGAGCCCATTGTAGATGACAAGTAAATTTGTGCATTTAAGCAAGTTGTACCTTTGAACGGATAAAACCGGAAATATTTTTTTAGATCAATTTTAATTAGTTATGTATGTGCTATGTTGTAAATAAAAGTATGAGACACATATTTGGTACAGAATATTATGTATCCATAAACTATGTCATTATTGTATTACAATTTTTGTAGCTATGTATTTGTACATAGTATGAATGTAACACTGAAAAACCTACTAAACTGTCTTTATTTTTATTAATTCTAAAGTTGGCAACATTGACAAAATTTGGCTATTAAACAGCGGGAAAAGTATTTAAATTTATAAAATATTATACCGAAATTTATGAATTTAAAGGTATTGTTCTTCTTAAACGAATTGAAGTATATGAAAAAATAAAACAAAAAAATTGCGTTTGAAATATATTTTGCTGTATATTGATGTTCTCTTGAATGGACTCGACTATATTATATTATTTTTTTCTCTATAAATTTCAGTCTATCCTGAATATTCCAAGAATAATTTTAAAATTAATTCGTACACAAAATTTATATTCACTTAAAGTGTACAACTACTTATGACCTGTACTTATGACTTGTATTATTTATTTTTGTCAATCAGTTTTAGAATAACTTAAATTCTGTGTTTGATGTTTTTGACTCTCAAGTAAGAATCGATTATTGGATAAATAAGAATATCGTTGTTATTATAAATATTTATACCTATATTTTTTTTATTAATTTTTTTTTGTTTTCTTTTGTGTATTTTTCGCTCGATTAATTGGTTTGATGGATGTCTAAAAAGTTAAGTTTTACTGAGGCAAGAGTTGAAAATCGTTAAATTTAATCAAAATTTATTTTATAAATTTTCAAATAAATTATAAATAAAACATGAATTCAGAGTTAAATTGAGGGGTTGAATTGTTAACAGTTAAATTGCAAGATATTTTTCATATATTTTTCTAACTGATAAAAATCAGGTTGATAAATTTGTACGTAAAAAAAAACAAAAAAAAAAAAACAAATCACGAATTGAAACATTAAAGCAATATTAACCAATTCGTAAATTTTTTTATAAAATAATATAACAATTTCGACAAAAATACCAAATACCAAAAAAATTATATTTGACATAACAAAGACTAGACGTAATCAAAATAATTTAGATTCGTTAAAAAAATAATTTTCAAATAAATGAAAGAAAACATTTTTGTAATTCCTTTTCAGAATTTTCTTTTTTTTTTTTATTGTAAAATTTTGTAATAAAATATTTTTAGAAATTTATTTTGCAAATGAAAAGTATAATATAATTCATTTATTTTGTAAATTCCAAGGTTAAAATCTTAAAATTTTATGTGTAAAAAAAAAAAAAAAATGATTTTAGAGGGCCGTACAAATTTATTACAATTTTTTCAAACTTTTCTCTTATACGCACATTACTAAATCTTCATAAAATTTTACCTTTAGGGAATATTTTTTGAATGTAAGTAACAAAATAATAATAATGTTGTAATTACAAGTGTATGTTAAATTTCTGCTAAAAGAAATGAGTTGCACAAATGCTCCATTTTGAAGTAAAATTCAATTTTCAGTAAAAAAAAAATTTTAAAAAGCTTATAAACCTGCAAACAATTTAAAAAATTGAATTTTTAGAAAAACTCTTTATAACGGTTATTTTAAAAATATGTTAGAATTTAAAAAACCCAACATTTTAGAAAACTGTAGATTTTCGTTGAAAGAGAAATCACTTTAATTAACAAAAAAAAATTTGTCATTTTTTTTGTGTTTTAGTTTTTCTTTCTATCTTTTTGTTTTCATTCATTTCAATCAATTTCTTTTTTTTTTTTTTTTTACCTATTTTACGTACAAAGGTAATTAAGGTATTAATTTTCTTGGAAATTGAAAACATCTATAATATATGCGTAGTATGATTTTTGTATATTGGAAACAGTTGATGATGAAATTATTGACCCACGTTTTTAACGGTTAAAATAACCGTTACGAAGGAAAGATAGAAAAGGAAAAAAATATAAAAATATGGTGGTTGTTATTAGTTTTTTTCTATGCATTTTATAATATTTATAATAATATTTATTGGGGAAGTGCTTTGTTGTTATGTACTTTCTTTTTTATATTTCTGAGTTGTTAGTAGCAAATAAAAACACATTTTGAATCAGTTCCTAGATCATATTCATTGATTTATTCAATTTTTTTACTACTTATATACATATTACTTTACATTTCATCTGTGTGTTTTCAAAATTAAAGAAAAACACAAAGATTATTATGCACAAAATAAAAAATTAACAAATTTACCCCTAAATGTATGCAAATATCATCCCGAATACCTCTAACCACTCCTATCAACATAAGATGGCATCGTTCAACCATATGATCCATCGAATGTTAACACTTCCCATCTCCCAAAAAGGTTTAGTAAAAGAAACTAAACACATATTTGAAATGGCGAGAATAAACGGATATCCGGAAAAAACCATCACGGCCTTACTTAGTAAACGGAAAAGAAGTTTACAACGGAATTCCCTCACTAACCTACTCACTGATCAACAACCCATAAGAAGAGTAGCATTGAAGTTTAGCAAGATTTCTCTCCCACTCAGAACGAAATTAAGAAAACACGGGTTAGACATCGTATATAGCAGCAGAACTAACCAACTCAAGTCTGTTCTAGGTTCAGCTAAAGACCCAATCGAACAAATGGAAAAATCAGGTGTATATAAGGTAACTTGCAGTCATTGCAACAAAGTTTATATTGGGCAAACTAGGAGAAACATGCAAACACGACTCAATGAACACCTGAAAGAAGCAGAACTGGCTAAAAAGAAGAACTCAACAGAGTTCCGATCCAAAGTAGCAGAACACATCATCCAGGAGAATCATAGCATTTCGAAAGAAGACATTGTAATGATAAATTACATTAGAGATTCTAGGAAACTAGATTCAGCTGAAAGCATCGAAATTTACAAAACTAAAAATGACTCACTCCTAAATAAAGACCAAGGCAATGGATATTCTTCTTTATTTAAATTTTTATTGAAATACAATAAAACAAATAACACCACCCCTAACTGTCACTCTAACGTCGGAAAAATTATTTTAAATACCAATAATAAAATAAATAAAAATATTTTTATTCAACCCCCTACCTGTGCTAATTCATTGGATAATAAACAACCATGCAGCTGCGAGAAACATCAAATTGTTACCTGTACGAATAAAATAAATAAGACAATTTTAGATTTCTTTCCTCAGTCGAGTACAAAACACTGAAGAAGTCTGCAAGTAGTAGACGAAATACGCGTATCTGTATGATAAGCATATCAGTAAAATTAAAAGGAAAATATTCGACTATTTTCACTGTTATATGCAAATATATTTTTTAATATATACTGGATTGTAGGGCACAGAATCGCCAACGTACGGTCTCAAAATTTCAATGCAATACTCCAATACACTCATGAAAAGTTATGTGAATTCACAAAAATCTAGGGAAATATCAAACATATTTGCCTCACATTTCATAGAGTCTTTTTAAGTTATTTACATCTGAAATATATCTTAAATTTTTGATTAGAGGTATAGACAGATTTTAATATTACTTGAAACAATACTGAATTATATCTAAAAATCATAAAAAATGATCAAATGAAAATGAATCAAATTCAAATCATATCCGATCGGAAATCCAGAACCAAGAAAGACCCAAATCGGTTTTCATTCGGTGACTCGCTATTGCTTAAAAGTGCAAGCATAATATATCTTTAGCGTGTTCCACATTGCAAACTTATTTCGCTTCATAAGGCGGACTTTCACCGACTCGA
The DNA here is from genome assembly GCA_963942445.1 of Argyra leucocephala. Lineage (NCBI taxonomy): Eukaryota > Metazoa > Arthropoda > Insecta > Diptera > Dolichopodidae > Argyra > Argyra leucocephala. The sequence goes on from OZ012678.1 coordinate 150,623,530, forward strand.
TTCTCAAGCAGAAGTCAGTTTTTTTTTTTTTAAAGAAATCAAAGCTTAATCTCATCTAGTTGGAAGTTTGCTGTAATGAAATTATATGCTAATACTTTCTGAATATTGATATTTGGATTCATACATAATTATTAATGAAAGGAAATCTAAATTTTAATAAAAACATAACGTCCGACGAAGATAAATACCTCCAATCATCACTTTTTCACTAAATAACATTTTGATGTCATTCGATAGATTTTTTGATTCTGCATCGTTTAAAAGCATTGTGTTTATGCCAGCAAATCTCCAAATGTGTTATTTTTAAGAAATAAAAATACCTCGTATCAGTTTCGCGCCAAAAATACCTTCTAACAGCAATTTTTATTCGATAATTGTCAGTGGTAACAAGTGCTCGTGAAAGTTTGGTGATTTTGATTGGTAAAAAATATTTTGAAGCAAATATTTAATCGGTATTTGTTTAAAAAGATTATGCATAGAATGAATATAATTTAGAAAAGGAAAATAGGAAACTTTAAATTAGAAATTCTTAGAAATTCAAATATATAATGATCATCAGACAGCCAAAAATAGAGCCAGAGTGAGATGCAAATGGATAAGAAAATGGCAAATACGGGTTTGTGCATTGTGTTAACTATTGATTTACAAGCCGTAAAAATTCGTCCGTATTTACAAGTCAGCTCTGTGTACTACAAAACAAAATTATCTTGCCACAATTTTAATATTTATGATCATAAGTCTCGAAATGTGACATGTTATTGGTTCACAGAAGTGGACGCGGAACTTGTAGCATCTACCTTTGTTTCTTGCCTCGTCCATTTTATTGAAAAATATTGCTTACAGAATCCTGTACCTATCATAATTTATTCTGATGGATGCACCATTGCACCTATCAAAACCGAAATATTACTATGTCGAATGGCTTACATCACTTTTCTGCGAAACATCAGGTGTTGATAACTCAAAAAATACTTGAAAAAGGACATACTCAAAATGATTGCGATTCGGTTCACAGTTGTATTAAACGAAAAATAAAAAATAGTGATATTTATTTACCCTCAGACTATCTTCGCTTTTGTAAGGAAGCCATGAAGAATCTTTTTCCTTATGAAGCTATTCCTGTAAGATACGATTTTTTCAAAGACTATACGAATGACATGGTGTATAATTCTATCCGCCCAGGGAAAAGGGCTGGAGATCCAACCGTCAGAAATTTAAGAATACTACAATATGAAAATTGAGAAACTAAAACTAAAATAAATTATGATGATGATTGGCAGATCCTTCCCATAAGACCGAAAGCTTTAAATGCAAATTTTGAACTCCCTCCACTTAACCAAAATAGAATTCCAATAACATTTCAAAAATGGACTCATCTGCAACAACTAAAACTTGTTATTCCAAAGGAATGCCGGCATTTTTATGATCAAATACCATACCTGAAAAAATAAAATATTTACTATTTTTTTAAATAATTTTTTTTTTTTTTTTTTATATTATAGCCAAAACTTAAGTTGTGAACCTTTAAATACTGTTGACTATTTGAAAAAAATCAAGAATAGTTACAGAAAAGGAGAGAAAAAGGAAGAAGAAAAGTTTTGTGGGAAAGAGCGAACAATGTTGTTAATATTCGTCTTAAATCTCTGTAAATCATAAATAAAAAATCCTTCTCTCATTGGGAATGCTGCGATTGGGACGCGATTTCACAATCGAGATGTTCTTACTATAAAAGAATTTCCATAGCCGGACTTAAACCATCTCGGAATTTCCACTGTGAAAGGGTGGGCACTTGATGCTTCTCGTGTTGTGCGATTGAATTGCTTAAGAGGAGGAAGAAGTGATTTTAATTCCTCGGAACAAGTGCCAAAACCAAGCAGATATCTATAAAATAGAGTAAGTGCTCCAATAATACGACGATGACCAAGTGGTATAAGGGATGAGGTCACATTTATGTCGCCTATAAGACGAATGGCGCGGTTTTGAACTTTGTCCAAAAAATGTAAAGCAGTTTTTGGTGCACCTGCCCATAAATGTGAGTTATACTCGAGCTTGGGTCGTATATATGCTTTATAGATTTTGAAAAGGTCTCGAGATGAAAAATAAGTTTTGCAGCGGCTCAAAAATCCTAAACATTTTGCGGCGCCTTTCGCAATATCGAAAATATGCTCATTCCAGTGCATATTTTGATTCACTCGCATTCCGAGAATGTTCAGATCTTTGAGTCGCTGGATACCTTCATTTTGAAGCCGGAGAATTGGTTCGAATGTTGTTAGCTTGTTACTAACAAAACAGCTTTGAGTTTTTGAAGTGTTAAACTCGACTCTGTTAGCTTTACCCCAGTCGACAATTTTGGCAAGGTCGTGATTGAGCGCGCCGGCCATCATTGTTCTTTTGGAGGTGACTGCGGAAGCTGTAGCATTAGTTTGTTTTAGAAAATCATATGATGCTACTAGAGTGCTGTCATCAGCAAAACTATGGATTGGATTGAAAGTTAATTTGAGAAGGTCATTAATGAAAATGAGAAATAGGGTGGGGGAAAGGACAGAGCCTTGTGGAACACCAGCATTGATTTGAAGTTGGTCGGAAAAAGAACCGTCAACTGAAACTATGATAGATCGATTTAAAAGAAAACTTTCAATCTATTTAGAAAAGGTTGAACCAAGGCCTATAGCGTTGCATTTTGCTATAAGAGCAGAATGCCAAACTCGATCAAAAGCCTTAGATATATCCAGAGCTACAACAGTAGCTTCCCCAGATTGGTGCAGACTGGTGTTGAGCTTCTCGCAGAGGCATGTCATGAGATCACCGGTGGAACGTTGGGCTCGAAAGCCGTATTGGCTATCATGAATTATACCTCTACTGTCAAGATATTTCTTCAGCTTATGATTAATTAAGATTTCCATCGTTTTTGAAATAATGGAAGTAATAGCTATGGGCCTACAGTTTGAAGGATTGCTTTTGTCACCTTTTTTAGGAATAGGATAAACTTGGGCAACTTTCCAATAGGACGGGTAAGTTCCTGAAGAAAAGGACAAATGGAATAAGTTGCGCAGAGGTTTAGAAATAGCGAAGGCAATGTGTCGCAGCACAATTGCAGGTATACCAATTATCCTATAAGTCTTTAATACTAAGTAATATGCCTATGAATTACATCATTTCGTAGAAGAAAGTTATTGCGAAATCGGTAAATTGAAAATATTATAAAGTTTTTTTGTCCTCCTGCACAATTTATGTTTTGGCTAATTGGAGGTATTTATCTTCGTCGGACGATAATAATTTATTTATTTATTTATTTACTTACTTACTGGACTGGACTGAATAAGTAAGTTTGTTTACAAAATTTATAAAGAAAATTATATAAAATAAATTATACAACGGATCTAAAAAAAAATTTGATTGAAAATAAATATAACTAAAGCCAAGTCTTATGGTTGTTGAGAGAAGAAAAAGCCTGCAAAACATACGTGTATACATAGAATGAGTTCATGATAGAGATTCTTATCAATTTAATCTTATTTATTTGTTTTTAATTTCTACAATTGGAAAGCTAGTTTTGTTGTTTCTATGCACTACTAAAAATACTGTTGCAAAAATTTCTTCATCAATATCTGAATATTTTGAAAATCAAAATTAAACTAGTATTCACCTGCTCCTCGAAATTCGAGGAAGTTTGACACAGACAGCTTAGGCTAGGTCTTAAACATATATTTTTACATTTTAAATTAAATTAGTATATAATATTAATCTTAATCTAAACTAATTTCTTTTATCTTTTTTATTTTTTTTATTAATATTCTCTATAGTTATAACCATGTTACTAAATACAATTGAACTTTATCTTATAAATAATGGAATAAGATTATAATTATAACAAAATTTGTATTTAACTCGTTTGAAATAATAAAAAAAAAATCGTAATAAATTTCATTATGATATGTTTTGCACTATTTCAATTAATTTTTGATACTATATAAATTTGTTTATTGACTTATCTTAGACAACAACCACATAATATAATAATGTATTAAAAAAAAATTAAATTTAATGCTGGCTAAACAAAAACAAACGGTGTACATTGATGAGTAGCGACAATTTGATAAATTAAAATTTTTGTGTGTTAAGATGCATCTGTATTCTGTATGTGTACTTACATATGCATGGAACGAAATTTTAAATTGAGTTATTATAGTTTTGCTTGTCAAATAGTTAAGATATTTATACTGTACTTTTCTTCAATTTACAGATTAAATATTATAATGGTGAAAAAATTACTTTGAATTATCAGAGCATAATATAGTTTTGTACTTTGACTAAAATATTGAAAAATTAAACTTCATAATAAATCACAGTTTCTTAGTACACGCTTAACCGAAGTTATTTCTACAGTTTAATTTTATTAATAACGACTCCAGAAACTAAAAATCAACTACCATGTCTTAAAACAACCCTTATTCATCCAAATAATTTTGTAATCGACTGTGAATCAATATGTGTGTGTGTATGACGGAAGCATACTCATTACACAGTTTCGTAGTAAATTTGTTAATTAACCTAAAGTATAAAAAAAAAAAGATAAAAATAGAAACCAAAAAAAAGATACATATGCAAATCAATACACATATATGTCACATATTTATTCTTTTTCTGACATTAAAATCACCTTTAATTAACACCAATATTCAATTAATAAATGTAATTTAACAGAAAATTAATAAAATAAAAAAACAAAAGCAAAATAACTAAAATAAAAGAATGTAAACAATTTTTTTTTTTGTACGTTAATAATAAATTGTGACATTTAACATGTTTTACTATGTATACATATTATGACATTACGTTTATGACTTTTTTGACATGACATTTTCATATGTCAATACATTGTTATCAGATGCACTTAAAATTCATTATTCAAATTCTTTATACTCATATATCCTTGTCATAGCTACAAAATTCTTTTTATTAAAAAAAATATATACACATATATTGTGTCACATTTAAATGTCATCTCATTCCTTTAAAGCAAAAAAAAAAAACACTATTCACTATTGAGATATATGAGTTTTCAAGGAGATTAACAAAAAATAATCAAAAGAAAATTTTCAAAATTTGAGAAGTAATTGTGAAAATATTTTGTAATATGTGGTAAAATAAGTGCGGTTTTATTTTAAGTATGTATGAAGTGGAATTTTAAAACCGAAACAGAAAGATATGACGTAGATATTTATAAAATATTTTAATTCCATTATTATTTTTACATTTATGTGTATTGAATTTTTAACTGAATTGAATCCAACTGTAACTTGTTATAAAATGTTTATAGAATTGTTTTTTAAAAGTATTATAAAATGATAGTTTAACCCCTTCATGGCTAAGTTTTTTTTTATAGATAGCAGTAGTAGATTATATAAAAAAGACTTTAGAGACAGGGCTCTTATCGATGAAAATAATTTGAAGGACTGTGGGGCAACATTAAAATTAATCTAACAGACAAACTATTAATTTAATTTTGGTTGAAATTTGCAAAGGCGATAAAATATAATTTAAGTATTATATACAGTACTAACAAAAAAGTTAGAAAATGTTTTGTATAAAATCTTACTCATATTTCGTTTCATTCAAATAGTTGAACTGCAGTATCAATACTCGCTTAGAAACATAAAGTTTAAATACGGTATAAATACTTAAAGAGAAAATATGAAAATTTTGATTTTTTTAATCACAGAATCTTTAAATATTTTGTATGTACAATTTTCACAGTATTTATATCATAAAAATTAAAAAAAGCACTTTTTAAGGTATAATGTACTTGTTTTGAATACTTGCATATTTGTGTAATAATCAATATATGCAGCAATCAATTTTTAAAACTGCATTTAGGATCATAATATTTTTTGTATTAAAAAACCTCTGGGTTTCAATTTTCGATCATGATATTTTGTATTTACTGAACTGTAAAAGCCATCAAAAGATGGTTTTCGTTCTGAATAAATCTTTTCCAGTATCAAAATTAGTCCGTTAGTTATTTAAAAAAAAACAATATATATATATATATATAACATAATCAAAATTATATAATTCAAATGTAAATATGTACCTCAGATCCAATTAATATTAAATGTTAGTAAGAGATCTAGATATATAAGTTAGCCACATGAATACTTGAAGTTATACATAAGAAATTCTATTTTTAAGTTTTGTTTTGGAATTACTAATTATATATTAGAAAAATAAATAAAACTATTACAAAAAAAAAAACTGTAAAAACCATATATGTACCCTGTTTGTGATGTCACATATTAATATTTTATAGTTTTTTTTTTTTTTGTATATAAAATTTAAGAGAGTCATATTTTGCCTAAAATAATCATAATAAGATGGGACAAAGACACTCTACATATGCCATCTTAATCTGCAATATAAACATGTGGACATTTTTAAAAATTCGGCAACGGTATTTCAATTTCGTTAAGTTTAACTAGAAAGAATCTAGATGAATGTTATTATTGGATCAGTTATTCAGTTGACGTAGAATCACAACTAGTAACTTTGAAAATTAATCCATTTACAAATATATTGGAATAATTAATATATTATTTATTCATATATTATGAAATTAAATAAAACTGAATTATCAAAATTAGATCAATCAAAATTATATTTGAATTGGCACCACCTTTACTTCAACTTTCAATTTCAGTGAATTTAACTGTCAATATATTGTCTGATCCTGATCAATTTAATTCAATCTATAACTTTTGTTACATTGTGGTTACCTTCATTTGTACTCAAGTTTATCATTATAAATTTGATATACCGGGTGTTCCAGAGCATGCGTATCAGCTTTTAAAGAGGAGAAGGAGACGTTATTTTAAAATTAAAAAAAAAGTTTGTTAACTAAATCGAGGATGCTCTGTTTTGAACTTCCAGAAAGGACCACAAATCGGTTTTTTATGAACGAAAATCGCCGAAACAGGCCGAAATCGAGATTTTCAAATGGGAAGATGTACTTTTTAATGCAAATTCAGGTTCTACGCTAGTCAAAACACAAGTCCAAATTACAAATTCATTAAATATATCTCTATAAAGATTTGAGCATGTCAATGAGTAGAGAAAAACTTGAAAATATAAAAAAGAACTATGCAATCAGACTAATTTAATATCGCAATTGCTTGACAAGAAGATTACTAGATATAAATTAGATAATTAACCTCCGGTGGAGTCTATTTTTATATTATTTCAAAATATAAGTACAAAATAAACGATAAATCGCAAAGTTTTTGAAACCTTTAAAATTTTTATAATTTTAATTAATTGGAGATAATTTATTGCTATGACATCAGACAATTAAATCGGTAGTTAAAAGTAAACTGCAAATAAAATCGTTTTAACCCAGTTCTGGCCAGTACATATCGAATTTTGAACCTAATTTTATATACTGAATTTTTATTGTTTCGAGCAGTAAAAACAAAAAAAGTATATTTTATATATATATATGTTAATAAAAGAACGATAATATATATGTTTCAATAGATTAAAGATAAGCCAGCGAAATATGAATTAAAAATCTGGTGGGCATATTGTGATTGACCATTTTCCTATTGCTTCAATTCTTATACTGGCAAAAATCCGAGTGATGAACGATCAGAATATCGATTAAAACATTTTCTCATAATATAACTAAGTAATTTTCAATGTTACCTGAAATGTAAATAAAGTTACAAAACATAAAAAAAACTTCTTATTATTTAGATATTTCATACTTTGCTTTATATTTTTTATTTACTCACACATTCACACACATACATACATTTATAATATACAATACACTACAGACAACCTGCACTGATAAAAAAACTGAACATATGTTACCTTCGTTTACACATCTTTTATATATTTTTTTTTATGAAATTGCATGAAATTGTATGAAAATACAATATGGTCTGGCCACAGTTAAGAGTAGAACAGAATGTTTCGTTGTCACTGTTTTCGGTCGCTATAAAAAGTAAAATGAAAATTTAAAAACATGCACCTATTTTATATATTATGATCACATTACAGTGTGTGCTTCAATTTAAATTCGAAAATTTCCCTCGTCGTAAATCAATGACGCTTAAAATTATTAATAATTAATTAATGCCCGCAGTTTATTCTAAGTTAGCAGTATTTATTGTCTATATAATATTGTCTATACGAAAATAATTGAAAAAGTTAAAAAAAAACTGAAATTATTTAAAAATCAGCAAAATAATACGCAAATAATTATAAGTTAGGGAAAACATAATAAAAAATATTAACATAATTTATAATAAAAAAAAATATCGTCGCGGCATATTCTGTTTGCTTCAGCAAAGACTACTATATAGCGATAACAAGACATTCTGTTCAACGATTTACTGTCAATCAAATGAAAATATCTATAATTTTACCTGTAGTTAAAAATGAAGATTGTATAGAGCTTGTATTGATGGTATTTGCAAACTTTAACATTGCATATTGAATAAAGCTTTCTATTTGCATTTAGGATCATAATACTTTATTTAGTTATTAATAAATCGAAATGCACAGCATTTATTCATCAAATCGAAATATGCATAAGTGGAACCTAGATATATATAGTATATCTACTAGAAATATATCTAGTAGCGCGATACGATCAATGATGATAAAAAAAAGTTTAGTAATACAAGATGTATGATCTAAAAACAAATAATTTCTCTAAAATATATTATCCGTCCTTATTTAAGGTTTTTACTTGCCCTTTTTCCTTAAAAGATAAATACATTATTAATAGAAAAATTCAGGTTAGTCTAAGTAAATTAAGTCATAGGTGTAAATACATTAGCTCTTGATTATTATTGAAATTAGAAATAAGGAATTTTACACCGAAATCAAGGCATAACAAAATAATAATAATAATAATAATATTATCCTGCCTTGCATTAGTTCGAAATGAAAACATTTTAAACAAAAAATTTGATTTTGTTACTGCTTGAACTAGGCTTGAACTAACTCTTTCAATTTTTGTACTTTTTCTTTGTATCATATTTTAATTCCAAATATTTTTTGTTTCTACATTTAAATTTTCAAAAATTTTAAACTGTTAAACAAGATTTTATATCATTAATACAATAATTTTCCAAAATCTAAAAACTAACAAAGCTATGAAAATAAGCTTGAAATAAAACCAATAACAATTTTACTCTTTTTAATATTCCAACCATACATACAATTTTCAGTTTTAATTATTTACACATTAAATAATAAATGCTTGACGCAATTTTTTTATTTTTAATTATGAAATAGGTAGCTGTGTTGTGTGTATACATAAATGTATATGTGATAATATATAACGGTAAAATGTTGATCAAAGAAAATTGTTTGACATAGAAAATTTTAATTCAATTTTTGAAGATAATTGAAAATTTCTATTGTAGATAATTGGTATGCGATATTTTGAAAAAATTATGTTTTTGAGTAAAAATTTTATAAAATGTTGGTATTAAAATTTAATATAGATAATATAATATTTACAAAATATAATTGTTTTAGCGAAAATGTTTAAAAATACGTTTGAAAACCTTTTTCAGATTTTGGAAAACCTAAATTTGAAGTTAATATGTTAAATTATTGTATTTATATAATATTTTTCCTATAAAATTAATTAAATTCAATACTATCAGGTTTTTTGCAAAAGCTAATAAAATATTGTGTTTCTCATTACAATATTTTTTTTATCCTTTCATCAAAGAATATTAAATTTCAATGAAAAGGAAGGCCTATAGTTATTATTATTATTATTACATTGTTGAAAATTAATTAATTTCAATAGAATATGTTCAATTCGTAAAAAAATGTATCAATTACAGTACTACAGTTTTTCCCCAAAGGTCCGAATTCAATTTTTGATTGAAGTTATTCAATAGGTAGAATTGTCCCCTTTCCAATTAGAATTTTATTTTGAATTTTAGAGAAATACCAGTATCTATACTGATAGGGATATTTAAAAATAATTATAAAATAAAAAAAAATGTATTTCCTTTCATGTAATTTTGTAGAAAAGTAGGTACTTTTCATAAGTGAATTTTCTGACAATTTAAACTTAATTCGAAATTAATACAGGAAGAAACACTTAATGAATGAAATTAAATCTTTAACAGGAGTTAATTAAATTTTCTTAATAAAATAAATCCTCTTGAATTTGAATTATGATTTAAAAATAATATTTTTTTACATTTCCTTTAATGTTAACTAAAATGTAGCTTAATTAAAAATTGTTTAAAAGAATTTCGTGAATATTTTCCAGGTCGTATTTCAAGAAGCAATAAAAAAAGGGTGATAATTTATTTGGCAATTTTAAAAAATTAAAATTAACTTGATACTTTTAATTAAAAATGTTCAAACTTTTTTTAAGAGCTGCAGTAGGAGACAATTCTTAACTGACATAATTTAAACGATATTTCAAATCGGTTTCGGTTATTACACCATCATCAAGACTGATCAAATCGATTTCACTTATTACACCATTATCAGGACTGATCAAATCGATTTCGGTTATTACACCATCGTCAAAACTGATGATCAAATCGATTTCGGTTATTACACCATCGTCAAGACTGATCAAATCGATTTCGGTTATTACACCATCGTCAAGACTGATCAAATCGATTTCGGTTATTACACCATCGTCAAGACTGATCAAATCGATTTCGGTTATTACACCATCATCAAGACTGATCAAATCGATTTCGGTTATTACACCATCGTCAAGACTGATCAAATGAAGATGATGTAATAACCGAAATTGATTAATTATTTCATGAAATTAGTGAAACACACCTATAGAGCTTTAATATTTATTTAATTTTAACAATGTATAGCCTACAGCATATTCTATAAAATATACTAAAGTACATATTTTCTATTTCTTAATCTCTGTCCTAATTCATATATGTAATTCCAAATTCATTGTATGTTATCCTAAAACTATGGCGAATAATTCAGCTCATTTTCTAACAGAAAGGTTATTCAGGAAAAACCATGGAAGAATTACTTATTCTTATGAGATATTAAAGCTGATCTACCGCATAGTAGCAAAACAAGGCCCAAATATTGTATATACTGTACACAAGCTGCACTGCACAAATAGAATCCGTCAATAGCAACATTTGCGGATAAAACTGGAATTATGGCAGTATATAAAAATATATAAGTTGTTGTAACTAAGCTGCAAAAAGCTAATAACGAATAATTCAGTTGGTTTGAGGAATTGAAGATAAAGTTAAATGAGTAAATGAGACGAAATTTACACATGTTTGTCGTCATCCTATACGACATCACTACAAAATTAATGATACGAGATAAAAAACGTTGAAAGGAACAAGAAAAGAAAAATATTCTATTAAACTCTCGATTTACAACAAAGTTAATATATAATTTAGTATTGAAGCGATTTTGGACTAATGGTTTGCAATTATGGAGTTGTGCTAACCAATTTCATACTCAAATTATACAAACATTTAAAAATAAAGTATTAACAAATTACAATTAACGTCCCCTGATATTCAAAAAGGTCATCCGCTTCTCGGCATAAGATTAATTTATTTCAACATGTCAATATTTAAATTTTACCCTTAGTTAATAATGAAAACTTTGGTAGACGCCTCAAACGGACGAAAATGTTCAAGCTTTGTTAAGCTAAAATCTTCTTAATTATTCTGGACATTTTTTATAGGTCTTTGTTGAATTAAAGAATTGAATTAAATTTGATATTTATTCCCCATCATGCATTTAAATATGCATACAACATTTTTTTGACTCTTTTAATTAGGAGATGTGGGCCATTTGAATTAAAGAGTTACAGCAAAATTATTGATTAGACATATTGACTTGTATTTATTGTGAGTTGATTGATAGTTTGGAGTCGTTAGTATGTTTCTAGAGTCAAATGGTATTTAAGAGAATTCATTGTTTGTCTTTCGATGATTTTGTCACAATTTGAAAAAATTTTTAAATTGAAATTATTAAAATAAAATTTATAATTTAGTAAACTTCGAATTTTAGTTAGTTATAGTTTTCCTAAAATAAACTAATCCAAATTTTAATGATCATATATTTTATTAGCAAGATCATTTTCCTATTCTTCTTTTAAATAGATTCATTATTATCTTTATACATTAACACATTCGAAAGTCATTCTTAAACCAAAATAAGCAATTTTTACCTCACATTTACAAATTACCCAAAATTTAGATAAAGTTATATTATTTAAAATACAACTCTTAAAATAAAAGTCAATTTTATATTTTATTATTTTTATTTTTAATGTTCAGTGACTTTTAATAACATTTGATTGGGTGTAACACTTACATTAAAGGAAGGGTGTTTGGGGGTGCTAGAAATGTTACAACGAATAAAATTTAAACGTTTACATATTCCAGACCTTTTTATAATCCTAAGGAAAATCATTTCAATGCAATCTCAATTTACTTTGAGTATTTTTATATGTAAGTATAATTTTTTTGTAAACTGGACACTTAAAATAAAAACAAATATTTCGATTATCAAAATGGCCACTTTATTGTTTCATTTTCTCTCATTTCTACATCCACTCTTTATATCTATTATTGGTTTTTATTTTTTTTGTCTTTATTTTTACTTCTATTATTATTTTATTTTATTTTATTTTTCACATATTCTAACATCAAATATAAATCGAAAATGCAATAAAAAATGGAAAATTTAATGGTTCACAAGTTGCAACTTTGGTTTCATGAGAAATTGTTGTTGAGTTGAGATATAATCATTGAAAATATGTGAATAGAAAAATTGGAATGAAATTACAATAATAAAAATTCCCATAAGACAAGAACACTGTCAAAGTAATAAGATATATGCATGTGATGTGAATACACTTTTAATGACTTGATGTATAAAATGAATGATGTTTTGGTTTTATTTTTTATTTCATAGTAAATTCTAAAATTGATTTGACATTTTGAATTGTATCAAAATTGTATGTAGGTAATTATTGTCAATATAAGCAAAAAATAAAGTGAGAATTTCGAACCTAATTTTTGTGATAATATTACAAATGGTGAGTTGGGACAATAATTCATCTAATCAATTATAAGTTATATATCTTATAAGGCTTAGTCATGTTAACTGACTAATATCATGACAGTCGTTGATTCGATTTGGGCTTGAGGTAAATGTCGTACAAAATGATTTTTTAATTTAATCCGCAAAATTTGTTAAGAGAGATTATTCAATAATAATTCAAGTTAGTAGTCAGTGAAATTTAGTAATTATTTACTTACTTGCTGAGCGCTACAGACTTTGAAGATCCTGGGCCTGACGCAAAATTGTCTTCCACTGATTTCGGTTACGAGCGAAATCTCTCCAGTTGGTGATTTGAAGTTTTTTCATATCTGCCGATACTTTATCTCTCCAACGAAGGTGTAGCCTCCTTCGACGACACGTTCCCTGGGGCTTGGATTCAAAGAGTTTCCTAGCCGGAGCATTTTCCTCCATACGCTCTACATGGCCTAACCAATCAAGCCGTCTTATTTTGACTTTTTTTTAGCTAGGTCCATGTCGTTGAACAGCTGATATAGTTCGGCATTGTATCTTCTTCTTCAAACCCCTTCGTCAGACACAGGACCATAAATGCGACGAAGAATTTTTCCCTCAAAGATACCAAAGGCATCGCCTGCTCGTCTGCTTTTGGTAATGTCCACGATTCAGAACCATATAGCAGCACAGGAAGGATGGGCGTTTTGTATAATTGTGCCTTGGTATTTTGGGATAGGAGTTTTGAACCCAGTTGTTTGGACAAACCGAAGTAGGAACAGTTTGCAAGGGTAATTCTCCGCTTTACTTCAACATCGATGTTATTGGTGCAGTTGATGTGTTGGTTGTAAGGTAGATAAACTCCTGAACTACCTCAAAATTATATGAGCCGACAGTGATGTTGTGTCCTATAATTGCAATCACTAAAGTTCGATTCTTATATTGTTGTATAATGAACAAATCTCAAGAATATGTTGTATTGTGATAATAGATCCTATTAAACAATTACATGTGAGTTTGTTTGTTTGTGTGCGATCAAAGAGTTAACTGTGTATTAGCCTGCTCTGACCTATGCGCAGTTTAGTGATTATAACGGAGATATTACGATTTAGTTTTTGTAGATTTCCCAATTTGAATATACATTCGTTGTACAAGTCTGAAGTTTATTTGTAGAATGTTCATTTTTACCATGTTAAATACCATGTTGAATAATATAATTTCTTACCATGTTTACTTTTCCCATATAATTTTGTTGCACAGTTATTTGCAATCTTGATAATATAGTTTGTGTTCTATATCGAGTGATTCTATTGAAGCTTCTTTTACCAATAAATTAATAATATTTGATATAATAATAATAATAAAAAGACTTTATTTCATCATCAAAACCATAATCTAACTTAAAAATTTATAAAAACAAAAAATATTAAATATAGTAAAGTATAAATTTAAAACTAGCCTAGTTGATTAAATGAAAAAGTTACATTCAATCTGTTATCCAAAGATAACTGATGAAAGAATCTTTAAAAGAAATAACATATTTAATAAGATGGGGAAATTTAAAAATAAAACAAAATAGGAATAATTATAAAGAAAAAATAATACTTATATACTAAAATATAAATGAAAATTATGAAAAAATTAACAGTAAATCAAATTAAAATAAAATATTCAAAATAAAATCAATGAGAAAAGCAAATTGTACTATTAAAAAACAAAAACTCAAATAAATATACCTAAAATAGAAATAGAAAATATAAGAATGACACCACATGGGTTTGCATGATATAGTAGAATGAAAGCAAACCAGGTGGACACTACTTGTTAGGAAATTTTCAAGAAAGAGAGTCTCCTACTAAAATAATGTGGCATTCAACCCACTTATGACTCCCATCTGTCATTAACCATTAATTTTTCTGTATGATTTATTATGATAAGATCATCTTTAATTCAACTATTAAAAGTTACAGTCCCATATATCAGCCCCGTTAAAGTTAATGGACAAAACTTAGTTCAAAAATTAAATTTTGCGTACAATATTATGCAAACAACAATTTATTTGCTGTAATTAAAATACTATAAGTTTGAGTATCAACGATCACCAACAAAAATTAAAAGATGGAAGAAATTAACGTCAAAAATTATACAAGCGAATAAAGAATTTTTCTTATACTAGCGAATAAAATTATACAAGCGATAAAATTTTTTTTAAATAACGTTGTTTGCCCTGAAGATCAAAATTTAATGTATAATGTACATAAAATTCTTACCTGTCCAATACTAAGCTATTGCAGTGCAAATTGTGGAATGAAAACAGGTTCGAAAGGAAAATTTTAAGCTAATTCTAAGCAAATAGCTGGTCTACTTTTGGAACAGAATGGTTGGAAAATAAGGTACAACCATGACCTGTATTATATATACAAAAAAAAAAAAAAACAAAAATATCAAAATATATATATTTTTCATTAGAGACCAAAAAAATTGGATTTTGAGTCATTTAATAGATCGAAAAAGAAAGACGTTAAAAATAATAAACAAACAATAACAAACTAGAAAATAAAATATGAGAAAAAATATAATAGAATGAGTTAATATATAAATATTACGGACAGTTGAGATATTTATTTACCTGTCTCTTGAAAACTTTTAAGTTTATCATATAAGATTGAACAGACTGCGATGGATGGGACAATTCAACCGCTTGCCTGAGTACCGAATTTTCCAAAATTTCTATATTAAAGCTCATGGGAATCGATCAGCTGGAGGACTCATCAGACTGAGATGTTGATTCAGACTGACATATTCACTGCACAACGTCAGAAATTGGACAGTGTGGCTACCATATAGAACAGACTAATACTCAATTTCGACTGTATTGTGCCATTTAAAGAAAAATAAATAAATAAATTGGAAAAATAAGCAATTGATACTTTTATGTACATTTACATGAGACGGTAAGTATCTAGAAGAGTATACGAAAAAACATGTAAATTCATGTACTTAAACTATATACTTAGTATATGGAAGTTAATAGTGAAAGTATAGCAAGAGAAAAAAAGTAAAAAATAAAACTTGATGCAAAATTTCTTCTCTTAACAAAAATACTTTCGAAATATAATTTATGTATGTCTGTTACGTCAGCAAATATTGTTTCAAATAATAATTCTCAGTATTAACATTAATAATGGTTACAACTTTTCTATAAAGTACATCTGACAGAACTTGTAGGATTTAGAATTACATTACTCACACTTGAGAAAATTCGGCAAATAATTACATAGCCCTACAAAAAAAGAATAGATGTCCTTCCACATTTCCTTGGAATAGTTAAGCTTGGACTTCTTATTGACCTACCATGGCTTATTTGCTAATGAAGATATATATTTGTATATATATATATATATTTGCTTATTTAATAATGATATTCTGGTGTATTTTTTGATATAATTTTTCTGATAAAACATGTGTTTTTCAGCATTTACATTTCAGATAGTTTTTAAAGGTGCAATCAAGTATGACTTTGGAGACATATCTGATTCTAAAAAATCTACGCCGGTTTGTCACAAAGCTAGGACAAGCTTTGAACTTTTTGCATTAAATAATTGATAATTAAACGTCAAAAATAATGATTTCTAAAACGTCAATTTATAACTGAAATTAAACTTCGGAAATAATAAGTAATATAACGTCAATTTATAACTGTAATTAAAAGTCAAAAATAATGATAATGGTGTGAATATTGATTTCTATAATAATATTATAGTTTTTTTTTATTATTAAATAAATTTACTTTAATAATTAGACGACATGCTTTCTTTTAACAATTTTTTTTAATACCTATTGAAAAACAAATGAATATTAAAATATCTATGCTTGGTATAGAGGTTTTTCTTTGTAGTAGAATGTCACAATCATTATTTACACACCATATCGATTTTTAGATCTATACCCATTCTTTTCAGATTTAGATATATACAGATCTAGATTTGTAAATAGAATTGGATGTGTCAAAATCTGTTCCTTTACGCATAACTTTTAATTGTCTACATTTTGAAGTAAACTTTGTTGTAAACAAGCAATTTAGTGTATACAATGTAAATTATACTGTATAGAATAAAAACAATTCCAACTCTGATATAAACAATAATTATTTTTTCAGTAGATTCCCTTTATTTCAAGAACTTTATTAAAAAAAAAGTCGGCCAGCGTATTTAATTAAAGTTCCTAAAGTAGGAAAACACTGTCATCAACTTGGCTTGATAAAGCATATAAAAATGTATTATGTCAGCTAAGGTTATTATAAGTTTAAAATCAGTTTTATTTATTGATGGGTGGAAAAATTGTTCCATCAATGACAAAACGATTGTTTCAATGTTGCATATACACTGCTATCAGACATCGAGCTTCTTTTTTTACATGGAAAAGACTTAACTGGAAATTCTGAAACAGCTGAGAAATTGTCTGAAATTGTTGTGAAGTCTGTTGATATTACAAAGGATCTGAATTCCTACTGTTGTTTATGCTATTGTATTCGACAGTAGCAGAAACAGATGGGAAAATTGTCTCAGCACTTCATGGTAGTGGTATAGTAACTGTAACAGACAACGTCGGCAATCTATTTGCAAAATACTATTTTAAATAAAAAATTAATGGATCACGTTACATCTATTTTAAAAGAATTATTTAAGCAAGTTGATCTTGAAAATTTTGTTGGTTGATTAAGGTAAAATTGAGATTAAACCATGCGATCTTGGAATGGTCGAATCAATATATAGAAAATTTGATGATAAATTCGTAGAACATAATTAAAGAAAATATAAAAATTTTTGTACCAATTATGTGAATTATCGATTTCAAGAAGGCTTTCAACACGGTTCAACGCATTGCGATATGGAATGCATTAAGAAGAAAAAGAATTCCCGAAAAATTAATAAGATTGTCAGAAGCTTTGTATGAAGATTGCAGAATTAGCAGTTCTCCACTGCGGACAAATAAGCGACACATTCACCACAAATTCTGGAGTAAGGCAAGGATGTCCACTCTCGCCACTTCTATTCACGCTTGTAATAGATGAGATAATGAAGGAAACGGGTTCTTCCAGAAGAGGTATAAGGTGGGATCTCTCAAGGACACTTGAGGACCTTGACTATGCGGATGATATATGTCTGCTAGCGCATAGATTCTGCGACATTCAACATAAAGCAGACCTACTTCAGCAAGCAGCGCGCAGAATCGGGCTAGAAATTAGCATAGATAAAACCAAGGCCATGAGGATAAATAACACCAACACAAACACCATAACCATAGAAGGTCAAACAGTCGAATATGTGGAAAGCTTCTCTTACCTAGGTAACATTCTAACAACAAACAGAGGTACAGAAGCAAAAACTTCAAGTATTTGCGAACAAATGCCAAAGAAGAATATGCAGAATATTCTGGCCAAACACCATCAACAATAAGGACTTATGGCAGATAACAGGTGAAGAACCGATAATGCATCAAATTAAGCGCAGAAAATTGAGATGGATAGGACACACTCTCAGAAAACCATCAAATAATATAACAAGAATGGCCCTATAATGGAATTCCCATAGGGAGCAGAAGGCGAGGAAGACCCAACAACACCTGGCGTCGAACTGCGACTTCTGAGATAACAAGATATGGACGAACTTGGGAGGAGATAAAGACCATTGCGTAAAACAGAGAACAATGGAGGAGGCAAGTTGATGCCCTATGCTCCCACGAGGAGTAACAGGAAAAAAAAAAAAAATATATGAATTGATTAATACTTGACAATCGTGGGAGTGTTTCAAGGCACAGAGGATCTGTATGACTCGGATTAAATTTATGTTACACATTTTATAATAAATATATAAAACTAGACTTGTATAAATGACGGAAGAAAAATAAATTCTAGCTTTTTCTTTCTTTCATTAGAGTTTTCATT
This sequence comes from Argyra leucocephala, assembly GCA_963942445.1. Lineage (NCBI taxonomy): Eukaryota > Metazoa > Arthropoda > Insecta > Diptera > Dolichopodidae > Argyra > Argyra leucocephala. The sequence goes on from OZ012678.1 coordinate 150,642,545, forward strand.
TCAAATTTATGTAATTGTGGGTTCTACTGGTCCCACAATATTTATTTGATCTTCTTCGTTTACTTCTATTTATTTTTAATATTTAATGCGCTTTTGGTAGCGAAATTTATTTATTTTATGTTAAAAAAACAGATCAAAGCAATTTGTATATGTATTGGAGCGTTCCGTCGAATCGACAGATATATGCAGGAAACTATATTATATAATAATATAATATGTTTTAAAAATCAGTATTTTCATTTAACTTAATTGTCATTCATTATTATTTAATTGTAAACATTGTCTACGCAATGCAGTAGACATAATAATATTATCTACAAAGTATTGCCGACGTGTAGAAAATAATGTAATTTACATAATGTAGTTTACGCGGCACAACACTGGTCAAAATATAATGACAATATAAAAAAAAATTTAACTAACTCTAAACTTAAAGAACTCTTCTACTGCCGAATTTAATTTTTTATTTCTCATCGCCTTTAATGAAGTAACAAACGTCAACATTTTCATTTCAAACAATGACTTTAATATGACTCTTAAAATTGTCTCAGAAACTTTCTATTTAACGTCTTAATTTTCTTTTACAATATAATATCTTTATATACATATTATACATATACATATATATATACATACATACATATACATTTTATATTTTAAGTGCACGTTGTTGTAAATTTCTAAAGAACATTTTATTTTGGGAAGTAACACAAAATACACGTAAGATAATAAATTTTTTTAATAACTTATGTTGTGCTTTCAGTAAAATTCATGGTATCCCAAATTTTTTAAAAATATTTGAAAATGTTTTTTCAAACGGTTCATTTTATATGTATAAAATTTATATTCTAACATTAAAATTTTTTTTTTTTTTTTGTTTTGTTTAAAGCAACAAAAATCAAATGACATAAAATCATCCATTTGAAGGTTGTTAGCTTTATTGTTTTTGTATATGTTTAAAATGAAAATCCTTTAAATTTCCCAGACCATTACACATTTTCCTTACTAAAAAATATGCTAAAAAATAAAAAAAAAAATAGAGTAAAATTTTTCGGGTTTTAAAATTTTTTTTAGCCAGTTTATTAGAAAAATTCTTGGAAAATTTTTGTATTGTCATAGATATAATAAGCTAAAGAAGTAAGAGATCATTTGATACATTTTTCATTTCCACAACTGCTAAACAACTACAGGATATTATAAAATACATGTCCTTATTGAAAATGCGTAGAGAAAATATCTTGAATAATTGATGAGTTTTAACTGCGACATGAAATGTTTACCTATTGAAAAACGTGCCATAGAGAAGAAATTTTTTTTTTGTTTGTTTTTATAGTATTAGTATAGTTGGGTATAGGTATAGGTATGTATGTATTTTAGTGTGAATGGAAGATGTATCATCGAAATTTAGTCAAATCAATATTATTATTTTTCTTATATTACTACAAATATTGGATCGTCAGGTGAAGAGTTCACACTATATTGAACCTGTCAATATTGTTACATTGTTTGTTTCAAATTTGTTGACAAAAATAAACGAAATAAACAAACAAGAGAAAGAAAAAAAAAACAATAACAATAACAAAAACATCATAATACTAGTCTAATTGTTTTGTTTTTTGTATTTTTTTTTTTATTTTTATTATGAAATAGTAAACATTAGAAGAATATTTTGAGACAAGTAATGAATTAAAAATTGGAACAGTGGAATGGATATTTCCAGGTAAATTAAGATAGTAAAAACAATAAAATAAACAACTCAAATAAAAGATAAATTATTGGTATGATATTATTTTGTAAAAAGTGAAAAATGATGATTTTGACAATTTTGAATTTGTTGGAAGTTATGGTCAGATCGACAACTTTAAGAAATTAATTATAATTTATTAATTTGTTTTTTTTTAAAGTATAATTATTTTAAATTTTGTTTCTAAAAATGGTATATGGTTAAAACTCTCAAACTACATTAATATAACGATTTAATATTGCTCCGAGACAAATTTAAGTTAACTTGCTTAAGTCCTTTAATTTTAAGTAGCTATACAAAAACAAACAAATACATATCGTTATGAACAGCGGTTTTATATTGCGCTCAAAAAGATGATGTGCCACATATTAGGAAATAGACTTCTAAACAATTAAACAAGAACATTTTTTAACATCAAAGCATGTTAGGGTGCATTTGAGATATCTAGAAAGAAAATCAGCCCCATTGCAAAAATATAATAGCGGGCCAAACATCATATAGATAGGCCATATAGATAAACCTCTAGGCAATAGATAGCTTTAAGTCCAGCAATTGAAGAAGAAGCGTTTAGAGTGTCAAAAAAGGTCAAGCATCATATACATATAGACAAAACATAGTTTTCAGTCCGGCCAATGAAAAAGAAGATTTATAAAAGTGTCAAAAAAAGTAAAAACAAAAGCAAATGACGGAAACCAGCCTTTTTCCAAGCCTTTTTGATTTATATAGTAATAACCATTATCTCACCTGAATAACATGAGCTTGAAAGTGATTACACCGATCAACGAACAAATATGTTTGCGTCAATAATTGAATAACTTGCCCAACCGTATAATTCAGTTGCCACAATTTTCTTCATTAAGAGTTGAAGCAACCTCTATATTTACGTTGCGGTAACTGAGTAGTTTTTTATCACAAACAATTTTTTCTTATTTTTATTTATTTATTTATTTATAGCCTTAATATTATACATAATTGTTTTTTGACAGAGTATACTCTAAAATAAACTTTTACAGAGATTAGGTATTTTTATTTCTATTTACCTTTACAATTGAAACATGGTAGTTTTGAATATAATCTTTTATTTTATTAATTCTAAGTTTCCAAGGAAAATGGTGAAAACCTTACATATACAGTTTTTTCTTATTTAGAAAATATTTGATAACAGATTTTTTTTATCATATTTTCTGTTAAAGTATAAACGAAATGAGGTTATTACAACCGAATGGTTTTGTACAGCAAGTAAATAATAAAATAATTTAATAAATCTTTACTTTTCTGTTATAAGAATGAGGCCTAATTTCAATTCCGCTCTTTCAATTGAATATAGGTCGTTTAAAATAATTGGCAAAATGGTTGTACTAACTGTACAATTTAATTCGCATAACCAGTTTTAGTTTTTTTAACAAACCATTTGCTTGCTATAACAATCCAGATAGTGTTGTTATAATCGAATTATATTTATGAGAACGAAAATTATTCGGTTCTAGCAATAACTATAATATGAAAATATTTATTTGACGAAATGAACATTTTAATTTTAATTTTTAATTTGATTCGGGCAATTTATAACAAAATTAATTTTCTTCAATTTACTTTAATCTCAAAAATTTTTTTTTACACATCTGTGACAAAATATTTACTTCTGATAACTATAGATATCATGTAAATTTAATGTTTCATGATACGCACGTACATTTTTCATTATAAATTCATTAAAACCAATATATTATTCAACAACTAAATATATTCAAAATAAAACAAATTTGATCTATCTATCTCTCCCCATAACAATGTTCAACATTGCATTCAATAACATTATAATAAGAGCATCTACTGCCACCATATGTGTTGACTTGTTATCCACAACTTGAATAGAATATTTAGAATATTATGCAAACAACATGCACTTTAATTCAAACTGATTCATTATTAATTAAATATGTTATATCATTAGGTTAAATGCATTACATAGTAATATGATAAAAGACCAACGTGGTAATGAAGTAGGCATGTAATATTATAATTCATAGAGATAAAAATAAAATAATATAAATGATAGTTTAAAAATCGTTGAGAAAAATATTAACAAATAAAATTGATATTATGCTATTTTCATGAGAAATTGAATTCAGTGAATCAAATCGTACGAATTTATTTAAGTGTCAGGATAGCTGTCAATTTTCAAAATTTATTTATTTTATGTTATTTAATCGCAAGTCAATTACTGCACATCTCGTAACAAAATATACATAATTCCATGACATTTTAAGACCTCCAGATAATAATCAAAGTTATACAAATTTTTGCATTTAAGAAGAATACGTACATAGCTATACATATAAATTTTTATCTTTATATCAATTTTCAAGTTTTCCTATAAATTAAAGATTTGCACCTGTGGTTATTTTTGAAATTGAAATAAAATTAAAATTAAACTTTAATTTTAAATTATGTACTTTCAAATTAGGAATTCATGGCTTATTAAAATAAATACCATTTCACCTTCACTACACATTTCCATTTTCTAACATTATTTTTTTATGTCCCCCCAAAACATCCATTTTAATAAGAATAATGGTTTTATTTTTCATTTTAAAAATACTTCTTTTCAACTAACTTGAATATTAAAAAAAAAAAAAAAAAAAAAAAAAAAACAATTTAAATTCTTAATTAAATTGTAACAAGACTTACAAAGCTTTCAATATTACAAACAAAATGAAAGATATGTTGTCTTTATACATTGAATTAGTGTCAATTGACATAAAATTGAGATCAATATTGATTTAATATTTTTTATATTTTTCATTTTACCTTTAATATCTTGGTAATGATTCTAGATTTCAATTTGCTAAACCAACATTTCTTGTGTCAGTATACAAGAATTTTCATTAATTATAAAATGAAAAATAATCTTCTTGACTAACAAATAATTTTTGCATTTTTATAACAGTGAACAGTGGCGTTACATTAATTTAAGGTAAACATTTATTTTTATTTGATTATTCGAAAACTTAATATTTTAAATAACCCAATTAAATACTCGCAATTATAGTGCCCATTGTTTCCCGGGAATCGCAAGAACTGTCATTTAGCTATTTTCTAATAGCTATTGGTTTCTAACGCTTAATTCCTTCTGAATATGTACAATAAATTAGTATTATTTAATAGTTCTTTATTATATTATATATATATATATATATATATTGTTTCTCTTTTATATCTGCCGGTTTCTAACGTTTTATTCCCCCTTAAAATATGCAATAAATTACTATTTACTATTAGACATTTTTTATATTATGCAATTTCTATCTTAGCCCATTAAAGCCGGCTCATAGATCCCGTCGTACAATCATTATGAAATTTCCTAAGGATGGTCATAGAGGTTATAGAGGTTGCCTGGAAAAAACTTAGACCGGGTATTTAAATACCCGAAAGGCGTTAACGCTTTTACATTTTATATAATATTTTTAGTTTTTTTTTTTAAAAAAATTAAAATTTCATAGATCTATTATTTCAAGTATAAATAGTCTACATGAAGTAAAAGATCCATCTGATATCTATTGATGGATAGTGGACTATATGACAAAATATATAATTATTCTGTATTGTAAGATTTAAAATGTTTTTAATTTTTTCACATTATCTCATGGTTTGAAGTTTGACTGTTGTGTTTTCAGGTTTTAGAAATTCAAAAGTGAATTGATAAAGTTATACAGTTTCAAATGTAGTGTTATGTAAAACTAATTAGTAAGCTACGGTTTATATAATTCTGTTCAAATTACTATAATGACAAACTTTTTGAGACATGGCCCAATGTTACATACAAAGCGGAACGACCGAAAAAATTGTAAGATAACAATTGACCAGACACTGGTCATTTATGACTATAATAAACGGATGGATGCTGTTGATCTGTTCGATCGTAAGATAAATATTTACCAGACACTGGTCATTTATGACTATAATAAACGGATGGATGCTGTTGATCTGTTCGATATTGCTATGAACAATTATCGAATTAAAGTTCGTGCTAAAAAATGGTATTGGCCCACAAATGCATTTGATGTCGCAATGGTGGTGAATGTATGGAAGTTTCATGTTTTCTGCGCAAAGTATGAAGGTGTGACTTCTATGGGTATATTTAATTAAATTAAATGTCGTGGAAGCACTAGTAATACTACCACAAGTAGTCAGCCGTCCATGTTGGCGTGTACTTGTTAATGCCTAACAAATGGCAAAACGCACAAATTGTGTCGACCATATAGTGGAAAAATTGACTAAACGCAGTCGTTGTAGACAATGCGGTATTAAAACACAATTTGGTTGCAAAGAGTGTTCGACTACTTTACATCCCAAATGCTTTTTTGACTATCACAATGATGTACCACGAAAGAAAAATAAAATTAAAAAGCGAGAAAGCGAAATAATTTTTAAAATTTAATTCAACAATATTATTATTTAAATACTTTACTTTTTTAGATTTCTTCAAAAAGCACTGTGAAATACAAATATTGTATTTTTCATAAAAATACAAATTTTTTTTTCACTAATTTTTATAACAATTTTTTCATGCTTATTAAAATACCCATAAAGGTAAATCATCGATAGAGATGAGGTAAGTACTCCAAACCAAAAAAAAAATTTTTTATAAGATTGAGAAAGTTTGAGGCTAAGTGATCTTTAGAAATTTTCCCGACTTTTCCATTTTTCAATTTCCGAAAAACCACTTTTTATGGAAATTTTTGGGGCTTAAAAGATCCTTAGTTTTTAAGTCCCACTAACAACGGCAGTTCTTGAGAATTTTGATTAGCTCACTGAGAACGAATTATGGTTCCGTCTTTTTTCTCTCTAATAAAATCAAAACTAGCTCAATATCTATTACCCAACAGCAGATATAGCTATTTTAATGCACTAAGGTATTTAAATACCCAATAGGCAGTAATGGGTGAGTCGTTTTCTAACGGCTTATTCCTTCTGAACATATGCAGTTAATTACTATTTGATAATAACTCTTTTTATATTATATAATATTTTAACAAAATATTTTTATCTAGTTTCTGTCCGAGAGAATACATATATGCAACAAATTACTCGGACTTTATATGCATCACATTACATGTATTGTCAAAAAAATAAATATTGAAAGTTTATGCTGCAAAAAATTATAAAATAAAATAATAAGTTTATCTCGCCTATTTATACATCAATGATTTCATCAGTACTGGTCAACTACTGGACTCTGGTTCATTAATTGATTAGAAATTAGTTGATGATAGTTCTATTCTCATCAATTTTTCCACCAATCTAGCTCAAGCACAAGCTAGGACAAGCTACATATTTTTCTTAAATTTGGAATTAAATGTTTAATAAAAGAAAAAAAAAGACCGAGTTTTATATTGCTTCGATCATTTACGACGATTGATGGCAATAGCAAATATTACATAAATAAAGGTTACAGAAAACCCAATATAAAGCAATCGAAATTAAACAATCAAATTTGTAATAATTGTGGTGTAATAATTGTGGTGGTGGTGTAATACCAATTGTGGTGTAATTAAGGTGTATGAATAACTAATACTTGCAGAAGACTAATAATATCAATTATCAATGAAGAAAATAAGAATTGAACTCAATCACATAAGACTACGTTAACCTTCTGAATGCACACTTATTTTTTATAACGTTAAGTGCACACATGTACTATCTCTGTCTTACATATTTCTAATTCAAAAAAAAATATACAAAAAATATATTTTTAACAGTTTTTTATCTTGAATTCAAATACTGATTTATTTTTGTAAAAAAAAAAATAAAAATAAATTAAAAATATTTTTTTTTTTTTTTTCATATGTATTTGTTTTATTTCATCCTTTTTCAAAAAAAATGTATACTTTATTACAAAAATAATAATAAAACTAATACTTTTAAAAAACCAAGGCAGTTTTGTGTTTTTAAGATCTCATCAAATACCTATAAATCTATATAAATTTTATGCAAAAAATAAGTCTAGCATAACCACAGCGATCAATACTGCATTATAAAAACTAAAATAAACCGTAATTCATTTAATTTTATCTTTAAAGTACGTTAAATAGCTACTAATAACAACAATAAAAGAAAAATAAAGGAAATATTAACATATCAACTTTCTGAGTCATCTTCTGACATATGGTCAGATTCTGTATCAACTCCAATTCCAAAAGCGGCAGTATAAAATTATCAATTAAATTACCAAGAAGCACTGTAATTTGCACCCTATGTAATTCGTAATACTTCTTCATTTTACATTCAAAAGTAAAAATAAATCAAATTAAAAGATAATAAAAAGAAAAAGAAAAGGAAAAACAAAGAGAAACGTAAGAGAAAAAAAAAAAAAACAAAAATTAAACACATTTCAAAAATTACGAAAATTCAATTACTTCCATTCAATGCATACATGTACCATATTTGTCCTTAAAAAAATTAAAATACTTGCAATCTACCTTTCTCTGATTTTTATCAAAATGTTTATTCTTTCATAATTCGAGTAATGATGCGTACTGAATTTACATTTAAACATTTAAATTTTTTTTCTCTAAGTATGACGTGTTCAAATTTTTGCTGGACAAAATTGGTATATGTGTGCACTCATACGCATACTCATACTTACAATCTAAAACTCTCTGCTTTTTTTTATTTTTATTCTTTCGTTATTCGAATAATGTTGAATACTGAATTTACATTTAATTTTTTTTTTTAATTTGTTTTTTGCTTTATTATCTTTTATCATATTTTTAAATTTTTGCTGGAACAAATTGATACATTATGAGCACTTAAAAGGTCAACAATACATTAATAACAGTACAACTCTTGCACATTATACGTAAAATCTGTGAGAAAATTAATGGAATAATATGAGCCCGGTTAATCGATAACGGTGTGTAACGTTACTTTATATCACAAATTATTTATCAACATTCATTCTACTTTTCAAAACAAAACAATAATGAAGAAAAAGTCATGAAAAGTCATTGATACGATGTATAATATCCTTATTACAGATTGTTCATTTAAACGCTGACTGGTGTACTAGCGCCTGCCGACGAAGGCAAAAAAATACTTTATGAATTTTTCGTCTTGATCCAGTACCCTTTGTCTTTGGGATAAAATAAATTATAAAATAGTAGCAATAAAAAAAACAAACTATTATGTAATTATGTAAGTCAACTCTCTCTGTAAAAGCAGTTTGAGTGTTCATTCTGTAGACTTTTAAAGTTATCATAATAATGTAAAAAATAAAAAATAAAATTTATGTACATTGAAACTTAGTTTAGTTTCAATATAGAAATAATTTTTCCAAACTAGAATAAGAACGCAGATTGAAAAAATTGTTACCGTTTTCACTGACACCAGTTAAATTTTTCCAATTTCTTTCCCTTAAATATTAATATAATTATTTATTTAGTTATTGATGAGCGGACAGACCTGCAGATTTACAAAAATTTTTCACAATGTTAACTAATCAGCAACGAAAAAAACATTATAATATTGCGTGATATATTTTAATTATGTTATTTTAATTAATTTTTTTTTAGTTTAAAATTTTCCCATTAAATTGTGGGCAATGGTGATTTTAATTAAACATCACTGAATAAAAATATTTTTTTTTTTTTCATTTAATTTTTCCAAAAGTAAATGAACTATATGGAACCTTGCAAACAATGAGACGTCATGTTTACATATTTCAACTTTACTCTTTGGTATTTTATTTTTTCATTCTTATTATTTTTCTTTGCAAATTAACCTGTTCAAACATAATTTTTGCAAAAATGGAATTTTGATTAGTGTTGGTTATTAGTTGGTTTCCTTCTTTTGTTTCTACCCTTAATTACATAAGTTTATTTGAAACTTTCCATACCTTTAATTAATAAATTTTTCTTTTATATAAATACAACACTATTCTCGTGTTATTATCGTGTATATATATAGTATATATATATATATATATATATATATATATATATAATAGAAATATAGATTTCCAATACATACGTACATTTACATCATTATAATTTTAAGTTTTATGTATAGTTGGTTTTGGTGTAGAGCATTTGTTTGTCTAAGAAAAAAAAAAAAAAAAATATTTGATGGAAAACTCCACATCAAAATATTATTTGATCTATAACAGGCCTTTTTTAAATTTGCTAATCGATAAAACTAAAATTGTGGAGCATTTTGAACTTACCTAGAAGTTTTAAAGTCGCTTACGAAATTTCTTTATAGTCAACTTTTCTACAATATTAAAGTCTAAGACTATTCAGGTCCTAAATATAAATTATAGATGCAAATTTTATCAAATAAACCTCATAAAGTTCATAGCTTTCGTCAATTGTTTTTTATTCATATAAAAAACAATTGACCTAATTATTTGATCTAAATTTCTTGAAAGCAAAACAACTATGGTGAACATAACATAATTACAATATTTGACTTACTGCAAATTATTTTTTCAACACTATAATTTTGTTCAAGAGAACATAATCATTTATTACTATATTGATATATCAGTTATTGTATATGACTTAGTACCAGATCTAGCTTTTTTAAAGCTACAACATATATTTAATGCATGTTTTAAGTTCACATATATTCCGAGACAATGGAAAATTGCAAAAGGAATAGTAATACTGAAGCAAGGAAAAGCGCTTTCAGAGGTAACATCCTATCGACCAATATAGCTGTTAGCTATTATATCAAAATTTAATTGAGTAACTATTCCTCAAAAAAGTTGCCCCTATTATTGAAGAAAGAGATCTGATCCAAAATCATCAATTTGGATTCAGAAACAAACATTCTACAATTGATCAAATGCATCGGATCACAAATATAGTGGAAAAAGCGTTCGAAGAAAAAAAAGTCTGCTCAGCAATCTTCTTAGATGTTACTCAGGCTTTCGACAAAGTGTGGCATCAAGGCCTTGAATTTAAACTACATCGTGATTTACCAAGACAAATTTATGAAATATTAAAATCATATAAGACCAATAGATGCTTTCGTGTACGTTATGCCAAAGAATATTCAGAAGTAAAAGAAATATTTGGTGGAGTCCCACAGGGAAGTGTTCTTGATCCAATACTATACCTGCTATATACAAGAGATATCCCTCAAATTGAAAACATTTTTATGGCTACCTTTGCAGACGACACTGCAATTCTTGCAGTTGACGTATCTGTCGAAAACTCCACAGCAAAACTTCAAAATACAGTGAATAAAATAAGATTATGGACCCAACGATGGCGCATAAAACTTAATGAAAGCAAATCAACTCATATAAACTTTACTCATAAAAAGATTGCAACCATTCCTATCTCAATCAATAACAAAATAGCACCATATGCCAATACAGCAAAGTATCTGGGAATGACACTCGATGCTAAGCTAAGATGCAAGGAACATATAAGAAAGAAAAAAGAAGAGCTAAACATTAGACTCAAAAAAATTTACTGGTTACTTGGGCGTGGTTTTGAGTTATCAGTACAGAACAAAATATTGATATATAAGCAGATATGAAAACCTGTGCGGACGTACGGTTTCCAATTATGGGGCTGTGCAAAGAAAACCAACATCGAAATGTTGCAAAAATTTCAAACAAAGTGGTATAGTAAATGCACCATGGTACGTACGTAACAAAGATCTCCACCGTAACTTGCACATTGAAACAGTCACGGAAGAGATCCAGAAACATGCAGTCAAACACGAGCAGAGACTGCAAACTCATGTGAACTCGGAAATGGCAGCAGTTCTTCAAATCGACAGCAGTATTCGTCGACTCAAGAGAACGAAACCCCACGAGCTAGTCACTACCTAAAATTACCTACCTTGACGGAAACTATTATTTCCATAATTTTCCTTTGCGAAAAAATCTAAATAATTATCCTTCCTTCTGTGGCTATCTCCTTCACGGGAAATATCATAGTAATAAAGTTCCTACACGGTAATTATTATGATGTTAGCGATCCTCCACGGAAACTATCACTATAATAATTTCCTAAACACGCGACCGAAAATGTACGAAAAAAAAGTCATTAGTCGATCTAGCGTAGATTGGTTATAACGGAAAAAAGAACGGAAAAGGCTTTAGTGGGTTCGATTCCTACACTATCAAGACGCACACGCGGCTGTAGCTCTTAATGTCCTTTTCGGGGATTACCTCCTATCTTTCGAAAAATAAAAAAAATAAAAAAAAATTGTATATGACTAGTGGAATGTAATAAAAATCATAAGATGTCATAAAATTGAAGAATTTATATAGAATATACTTAACTTGAATTAAATGTCACCTAAGAAATTCTGTATTTAGTTTTATAAATTTTACAACTTTGATAGCAAATTTTGAATTTATTGACATCAAAAATTGCTGCACGGAAGTACAATTTAAATATTTAAGTGTATTTAAGACAATAATGTATTCTTTGATTTGCAGGAAAATAATAAACAAGAGACATGTTCATTTTTTAGTAAGATTCCTCCATAATTTTGCATAATTCCTTACTTAATCTTCTAATACTGTCAGATATTGCTTATAGCAAGCAAATCAGACATATCTATTGTAAACAAAATCTTGCATTATGTTGCTAAGTGGTGAGATCATTATCTAGTGAAGTATTAGCCACCACCGTTGATAACTAATGTTAGCAGGACATAAAAATAAATAGCTAGCATACTGTAGTTAGCAGAAAGTTAAAAGGTAAATTCAAATACAAAAAGAAAGTAGAAAAAGATCAAATATCAATCACTATTTATCGATTATACAGCTTTCATTTTAAGCTTCTTTTACTAAGATTACTTTTAAAACAAGCTGCTCTCAAGTTAGATTTGTGTAATATTCTATGTACTATGTACTATGATTAGCAATATCAAAAAGGTCAACGGAGCGTAAATTAAGCGGTTTCTCTCTAAAAGTTATTAAATTGCCTAACTTTAGGTGCCAAGATTTTCCTAGCGATAATTTGGTAGATAAATGTAATATCAGCTACCAATCGACGTTGTTGGAGAGATTTCAGATCTAGCAAGGAGAAAGTTGAAGAGTGTCAGAATATGAAAAACCCCGTAGTGCAAAGCGTAAAAATTTACAATGAACTGCTTCAATATACGTGAAATATCTAGATTACGATATGGAGACCAAACTTGCGTACCATATTCAAGTGTTGTTCTAACATATATATGTTTTGTAATATTGTAGCGATCTGTAAACTCTTTGCCCTAGCACATTACAAATCCTAGCATAGAATACGCTTTATTTATAATGGAATTGAAATGTTGTTTGAAATTACACCTAATAACCCCTAGATCACGAGTCAATTCAAAACGGTTTAAAATTTGTTTCCCAAGATGGTAATCAAATTCAATAATAGACCTTTATTGAAGCTGCTACTAAAGATACAGGTTTTTACCTGACATTTAGAGGTATTTAGGTTCTTACATTCTCATCTAGAGAAACGTAGACTAGTACAAAGTGTTTATTTTCTCTTCCTATCTATATCTCAGTGGTTAATGGGATAGGCCGATTGTACTCTTTATATTACATACCGTTATTTGAATTTTTACAGTTATTTTGACTTCATATAACATAAATTTGTTTTTTTTTTCGTATCTTACAGTTTGTGCTTTTGTAAAATTTGTTTTTATTTAAATTTAACTCGTATCATGTCAATTATGTGAATTAATTTTTATGCAATTTTTCTTTCGATGGTCAGGTCAGTTACACATACACACATATAAACATAATATTTTATGAATTTATGAAAATAGGAGTGTAAAATTTACATCTCATGGGATATTTGATATTTTTTGTTATTTCATATATAAATGAAAATGTAAAATGTTAAAGATCCGTAGTATTTGCATATTTGCAAATATTTCAAAATAAAAAGCATAAAATAAAAACAAGATAACAAATTGAAATTTTTATTCATATTTGCAATTATTTCAACTTTATAGTACTTTGAATATATATATACATACATAAAAAATAAGTTGAATATTATTAGGTTAGGAGGAGACAGTGATATGAAATCATTTAAACTTATTTTTTTCCGTTTCTATTTTGAAGGGAAAGTATAAAGTTATATTGTCAATGTGGTGTCATGCATGCATAGTACAACAGTGTATGTTGCCAAGGGATCAATGATTGTATTAACATGGGAATTGTATTGCTCTACAACAGATGCGATTGTAATTTTTTTTTTTATCATTCTAATTCAGTTTTTTATTTTTTTGTTTTTATTTTATTTTGTCAAATGTCCATCTATAGAGAATTCGGACATATGTGGACTTTTGATAAATGGAATTATGAAAAGTTTTTTTTTTTTTTCAAATAATATTTTTGACTTATGGGAATTTTTATGAATATTGAGAAAAATGAAATAAAATTGATTCTATCTACGAAAATAATTTCAAAGTCAAAAAGTATTAATTCGAATTAATTGAATTGTCAATTTATATTGTCAAATTGGATTAAAATAGATTTTGTTTCAAAATATCATTTTGCAAAATAAAAAAGCAAATTCGAAAAAAGGGTTAAATTGTTTAAAACAATATTTTTTCAATTTGATACGAGTATTTAAAAAAAAAATTAAATATATTAAATTTGTTTTGTTTTTCAAATCTTTTATCTGAGCTTAAATTTTTCTATTGGAAATTAATCAAATGTTAGAAAAATGTAGATACTGTTATGTAATACAGAGATTTTTATTTTGCTTTACATATAGATTTACTGTCGTTGGAGAAATATGTATAGCTATAACCCAGTATCAACTGGGGATTTCAAATATTGACACGGTATAGTGTAAAGTTGAAATTGAACTGCTTTTGATGCAATATAGTCGACTACTAGTCAAAGCGAGTTCGGTTAAAAAGCATAAGTTATTTAAAAAGTCTTATTTAATATAATGTGGGATAATACGAAATACTACACCACAAAATCCTATACACAAAATTTTATACTATAAGTAACTGTACCTACACCAAATAGTTTATAAAAAATATTGTATATGAAAAACAGGTGGATTTGAATTTTCCTATTGTTTTACAAGGATTAAGCACAGTGGATTAAAGTTTATTTTCAGTATTATTTAAGCCAAAAATAATTAAGCATTTTACTAATCAACCGTCAGTCCAAATAACAGAACTAATTCCGGGTTTTTATAGCTGCAACAACAACTTTAGTTATTGACTGGGTTCAATTAAAATCAAATTCTACTATATTATCCGACGAATTTTCAGCTCATCATATCGAATTAATAATTTTGAAATATCTGACGATTTTGTTGAAAACTTCAATACACACGGCATTGTATTTGTTTGGATTTCTGTTCAGTATGCAGTGCTGAATTCACTTTAGATTTCGAATGCACTGAAAAAAACCGTTATATGTTACAACTGCGGATCTAAAATTATAAAATCCAAAAACCTATAACCAGATAACCTGTAATATCTAGATATAACAATGACGAAGATAACGAATAAGGAGAGATGAAATTATAATTATTAAATTATGGGCAAAGATCAAGCGCTGAGATTAACAGCATTATGCAAAGAAAACGGAAAATGGAATTCAACATATGGTGTGTGATTTGAATACGATCCAAATAAAATTTTGCAAACAAATTCTATTTCGTAAACCTATGTATATAACCACCATTCTATTTCGTAAGCTTTGTGGCCAAAAAACAAAAATATACAGAATTATATGATGCCCAATTTGAAACCCTGTATTACTGGAAAGTAAGACCAAATAAATTTTTCTATAATGTAGAACTATGCGGATCCTTGAAGCCATAAAATATTGTAATTATGAAAAATCAAGTACTAAAAATAAATTTGTCGAATTTGCAAAACCAATTGGGTTGGGAGTCACGAATCAAATCAAAAATTAAAATCACATAGGTTTACCATAATTTTAATACCTATATTTATACTTTGAATTACCTTCAGTCACGTTGCGTTTCTCTTCCTACATTTATTTTATTCATTTAATTATTTATTTAACATTGTATCGACATAATACTACATGTGTTTATTACTTTTTGTCATTTATTTCATCCCAATGACAAAATGTTCGATCAAAAACAAGCCCAATAAAACATTTTGTTCTTACTGAGAATAAAACCTGGGACTTTTAAATTGAAATTGAAACGATCTACTTAAAACACCATCCATCGTATGATTTTCCTTTATCTTTTCCTATTTAGTTTAAAGTTCTGCTACAGCTTTTAAGATTATATTCGAAGACTTGTTCATCTCTTCTTCTTCAACATACCCTATTTAGGACAAAGTAACAAAAAATTAAACCGTCAAAAATAACCGTAAAAAATCATATTTCTAATGAAATTGAACGGTATTAAAATTTTGTAAGAATTGTTTATATTTACTGCACAACTTTAGGCCTCTTTTGGCATACGATTATCTCTTTTCAAAATAACATTACAATTATTTTATATAAATAATTTTCTGCATTTATCTGGATGTTTGTAAGTTCGACGGAATACTTCAACCAATATACAAATTGAAATATATATACAAATTGTAACATCATCTCATTGTCATAAACATAGTATCTGTTTTTTATTGCTTATATATGCCATCTGTCAATTGTCATCTGTCATCTGTCATCCGTTATTTGTCATCTGTCATCCTTGTCATTTGGCCAAAATTTCATAATGATTGTCATGTCATTCAGTTTAGATGGCGCAATTAATTTCATTTTACAATTTGAATTTTACAGTAGAACGCTGCTATGATTGTAAAAATATAAAATTATTGTAAGTTTATAGTATATAGTTAGATTTTGTTTTCATTAAAAATATTATTATTTGAATTTAGTATTTCTATATTAATTTAATCTGAAATTATCTTTTTGACTAATTTTTATTATAATTAATTGAATACAATAGAATGTCTAAGAATATTGATTATTTAGAATTATTGAGGTCTTAGGATAATATATGTTTAAATTTCCAATTATGGCAAATAAGATATCGTTAAAATGATCGAGTAGATAACCCTCAGGGAATTGAAAATTTTGCACTTTACTACAAATATTCTGTTTATATGGTAACTAAAATGATTCTAATAATTCTAATAAAGGTATGATATTGATAAATTAGTAAGCAAATACATATTTTTCTTACACTTGAAATCAAAACTCTAATGAAGGAAAAAATGCTAGAATTTATTTTGCTTCCGTCATTTATGACGGGTTACAAAACTAGTTTAATAATAAGATCCTAAAATAGTTACAATGTTTTCATATTCCTATCATAATTTCTTAATAGAACAATAATAACTGTCATGGATAATAACGTACCAACTAAAGTTACCTTCACATCAAAGTCATATATTACAATTTTGAATTAATTAGTCTAAAGATTATATTTACATAATATTCATTTATATATATTTAAAAATAAACCGTTATTATAAGAAAAAAATATATATATGCATTAAATAAATATTTGTTCTTGGATTTATAAAAGTTATTATTGTGACTAAAACAAACAAATAAAAATTCTTTGATGAGAAAATTTTTACATAAAACAAAATATACAATTCCAAAGAAACTAAACAATATAAATAATATAAATATACAAAAGAGTTTACACAAAGCCATACAAAAAAAGACGTACTAAAATATTGTCCTTGAATTGTTTTTGTAAACAAATTTGTTTGCAAAAGGGTAGAGCACACACTCATTCTATAGCAAAATTAAATTTTTGTTATTTATTTCAATACAAATAATAAAATTTCGTTTAAAATGATTTTTATTCCGGCTTAATTTGTTAGTAAACACTTCCTCACGATACAATATTATGTAATTACTGTCATTTTATTAATTTCATGGGATTAAAAAAACAAATATGTGCACACAAGTAAGAAGAGAGTATACCAAAAATAAGTTTCAGATGAAGTGCTTACAACTGGAAAACACCGATGTAAACATATGCTTCGTTTTTTAACAGTTTCTGACATTTAACAAAACAAAATTTTTATTTTTTTTATTTTTTCTTTGAATATTAATAAAAATGATTTTTATTTAAGTTTTAATTCTTGTTTTTCTTTTCTTTTTTTGTTTTTTTTTTTTTTTTATTTTAAAAAATATTATGGAAATGACTTTTAATTTCCTTTATGCTGTGTATGGAAGAAAAAAATATTATTTGTGAAGAAGATTTGCTTGTAACAAAGCTGCTGTAAGGATTCATTGAATTTTTGAACTTGAAGTAAAAGCAATTTGAATTTTCCTATTGTTTTACAAGGATTAATTTAAATTTTTTTTTTTTTTTGTTTTTATACAGATTGATTTATGTTTATGTTTATTATACCACCCATCAAGAAATAATTTTAATTACATATTTTTGAATATTTTAATATTTTTGTATTATGATCACTATTTTAAGAATGGTCAAGTATAAGGAGAATCACCATCTTATAAAATGTTCCGTGTTGTTTGAGGTCCAGGGCTTGGGCTTAGGTTTTTAATTAATTTAAGAATTTCAAAAAGTTACAATTTTCATCACATCACCTGAGGGGCCAAAAATTTTCAAACAACATATTTATATTTCGATGGTTAAAACGAATGAAATGGTTTCGTATAGAATGTAAAAACGGTTATGTACCGGGAACTGGACATTCTGAAATATTTAAAAAATTCATAGATTTGAAGTGCGGTAACTTTTCTATTGATCAAGGTTATCATATTATAATGAATTAAGTTAATTTAACTTCATAATTGAAGGAAATTAATCGATTTAGCAAACTCGAGTTAACATGACAACATGATGTTTGTAGAGTATCCTGTCAATCACTTAAATTGTTTAATTATGATTTTTAAAATAACACCATATATATTCAAATCTTTAAAGTGACAATGGCAACCCCAAAAGGATGCATGCAAACAATATCACGTACATTTTATAACAAAAAGATAAGTCATTATTGGTTAATTACTGGAAAAATGATTCCATATTGAATATCTCATCACATGTGCTGAAAAAATATATTTTTATTTTTGGATAATTTTTGTTTTAATTTAAAATAAAAACTATACACCTCCTATCAAGTCAAGTCAAATTATAAAACAATAATAATATAAAGGCATATCAATATCCAAACATGGGGAGTGGCCAGTAAATCAAATATAAGCACTATTCAATGCTTCCATTCAAAAACTAAAGCTTATAACAGATAATCATCAAGTTTTATTACCAAAGACTGAATTAAATAGGATTTGCAAATTAAAAAATAGGAACAGAGAAAACAGTAACAAAAAATATATATATGAAAGCTTGCAAAAGGCCCAAATAATCTGTAAATTAATTTGCTCATTGTTATGTATATTGAATATGGTCTATATTGCAACCCTATAATTTTCATACGAATATAGTTTAATATTGTTATTATATAGAAGCAATGATAAATACAAAAAATAAAAAATGATCAAATTTATGTGGATTCCAAGTCATATCGGCATTCATGATAATGAGGTAGTTTACAGTCTACTAAAAAGCTCTTTATAGACCAACCATACGATAACCATTACCTATTACATACCATAAACATGTTTAAAATATAATAAATAAGAAAATATATTAAAGTGTAGAACAAGAATGGAATAAAACGGACGATAGTACCAAATTAAAAAATAGCAAGTCAAATACGAAACCTTGGAAAAATCTGAGTTTACTAAATCGAAGAGATTCGATGGTGATTCGATGGTGTATAAGAATACGGCACACTAACTTAATATATAAATTTTTATTTGAAAAAAACAGTAGATCTGTTCGAAAAATATATTCAATATTCAAGAAATAGGTATAGATATTTAAAAACTAATAGTCTACAAATTTTAAAGAGTGATGATTAAACCGATTACAGAAAAATAATTTAAAAAAAAATATTAAAAAAAATTAAAAATGTATTCTAAGAATAAAAGATGTACCCAATTAGAAAATAAGAAAAAAAATTATGTAAAGATCTGGCCTGAAAAAAAACTATAATGTGTTCAAAAGTCACTTAAATAAAGTTATAAACAAAAAAATGTTCATTAGAAAACTAATTGTAAGATTCCTAGAAGATGAGAGATGAGAGAAAATGTTGAATGAAGAAATGAATATCCACGTTTGTTTAAAAAACAATTACAGTTTTTTAACCACTGAACATTTTTATTTTAGTTAAACAGATTTGTCGTACAAGTTAATATAAAAAAAAATTAATTATAAAACAAATATTATAATAACAGTCTTAATTAGATACATTAAAGCCCAAAATAACTTCTAACCACTCTGTAATATTATAACAAAATATTGTTAAATTTCTATTTATTATTACGAAACAACAGCACGCAAAAAACAAAAACAAAAAAAAAATAAAAAATATTAATATACGTATATAAATAATAGCTGTATCATGGTGAGTTGTTTCATTTATAATTCAATTAAAAAGTTATCAAAAGGATAATAAGTTGAAGTTCTTTTAAATAATATGGTGGTTGTTTTGTTGTTCTTCTTCTTCTTATTATTGCTATTATTCTTTGAATATTTCCTTTCTTTTCTATTATATAATATTAACGTTTCCATTTTTTGTTTTATATTCAGTTCCTATTAAAATATACAAATAAATGCCTATAGGGATAATGTTGACTTACAGACAAGTTAAATTTGTAAAGCAAACAACACAAAAAACAAATTGAAAAGGACAAAAGAAAATTATATGAAAAGGTAAATTGTGTTTTTATTATCCTGATCTAAAAAAAAAAAAAAATTTATATACTTTAATAATATTTTGTAAACGAATTGTTTTAAAAAAAAAACAAAAAGGACGAAGGTGATAGCTGCTATACTGATTGAATTTAATGTAAAACTTTCAGGACATTTTGTTAGTTTTTTTTTTTTTGTTATTTTATTTTGTTATTTATGTTACAGGATTAAATTGTTTGTTACCTTGTAAAATAAAATGAAAAAAAACTATAAAATTGTAAATGAAAATATTTTCTTCTAGAATTTTTCCAAACCATTAATTGATTTTTCGATGTTAGCCTTGAAGATGATTTTAATGGGATTTGACAAAAGTTTAGTTACAACAACAACAACAAATTATTTACTTTACAACACGGAAAATCAATTGTACAGACAAAAGTAATCTTATCCAAATTAATTTATTCGATTTTGTTAAATATTTCTATTTGGTCTTCTATGTAATTTAATTAGAATATTTTTCTTAACTTTAGGAAGCATTATACAAGTAAGAATAAATTAAATTGAATATATTTTGCATTTAAATTTAAAATATATTGCTTTTAGAATTTTAGGAAAGTTTTATTTTGAGAGAGAGAAAAAAAAAGAAGAAATTTATTTAAAATTTAATTTTGCTTTTCTTCACTTGAAAATATTTTATTAATATTTATTAATATTTATTTATGTATGAGAAAGTTTTAAAATTGTGTATTTTTAAAAGAAAAATAAATAAATTGAACAAGAGTAAAATTTATATGATTTCTAAAATTCTAGAAAAAGTTTATTTCTATTCATTTCGTATGGCAAAATTAAATTTTTTATATTTAGAATATACATTCAAAGAAAAATGGTCACATAAATATTTTGCGAACTAAATAGCGCTGCGTTAACTAACTAATCGTACACTGCTCCATGAAGTATGCAAATTAAATAATTTAATTGTTGTCAGGTTTCCATACGCTATAATAATTATTAATATTATTAAATGCACAATTTTATTCAATTATGCCCTAAATTATTCATATTTTCCTAAAAAATAGGAGAAAAGTTATAATGATAAAAAAAAAACCTGGAAAAGACCAAAATAACCCAAATAGATATCGTCCCATATGTCTTTTACGAAATCTAAGTAAGATATATGAAGCATCCGTAAATGGAAAAATATGTAAATTCGTCAAAGATAAAAATTTAATTCCAGATATCCAATTCGGATTTAGATATAAACATTGTGCAACACACGCAAACACATATGGCATATAAACAAAGAGGAAAGTGTCGAAACATGTTTTATCGATCTAGAAAAAGCCTTTAATAAAAATGTAGATGAAGGGACTTATATATAAACTAAAAAATGTTTGCTTTAATAACAAATTACTAAGCTTAATATGTGATATGACCTTGGCCAACGAGTTCATAATTGCAAATGACCCATATACAGTCAGTAAATCATTCAAAATAAAAGACGGTTTATTACAAGGAACGATAAATTCGTCAATACTATTCTCATTGTATATCACTGAACTTCTTGAATTATTTCAAAATATAAAAGGAAATAACTACTCATTAGCATTTGCTGACGACATAGTTTTTTATTCAGCAGGTAAAACAATAGAACACATAGAATATAACTTGCAAAAAATGTTTAATTTAACCTTAGATTATTGTAAAGTTTGGCAGCTTAAAATAAATACCGATAAATGTTAAACAATACTCTTCCGAAAACGCAGTAGATAAAGTTAATTACAATATAAAAAAAAACTGGCGAAATTTAAATATTAAAATTAATAATATGATAAAATTAAAATAAACAAAAATAATTAAATATTTAGGAGTACAAGTTCACCAACACCTACAATTCAAAGACCATATTAAGTAAATTTTAAATAAAAGCAATAAAGCATTTATGGCCGTCAAAAACCTCTTCTATGATAAAAGAATAAACTCTAGAGTTAAAGTAATAGCGTATCAAGCATTTATTAGACGAATAATGTCATATGCTACTCCTGTTCGGGTTAACATAAGCGCCGGGCCAATGGAGCTTATTAGAAAATCCGAAAGAAAATGCATTAGAATCTGCATCAACAGAACAAGAAAACCAGTGTCTAATTTTAAAAATTTTTATTCCAACAAAGTAATATATAACGAGGTTAACATAATTAGATTTGATCATTTTTTCATAAAATTAATACGCAACACCTAGATAAAGCTCTAAAAATAGAAGAAAATTGTCTTGTGTCAAAAATCTACTATCATAATTACGAATATATAAGAAATAGTTTAAATACAGGATTAATTTGATAGACATTACCAGAGAGAGAGACAAAAGAGTAAATAGAAATTATTGGTGGTTAGAAAATACCTATTCACACTAGATTAAAATTAGATCATTACTTAGGATATGTAGAATAAGGTAGATTAAGTTAGATTAGATTAAAATAGGTAATAATTTGGTTTTTTTTTTCAAATAAAATATTTTTACCAAAACGTGTAATAAAATATAAGTATACATAAACATTAAGTCACATGATAAAGCTTTCAAATAACATAATATAAGATTTAAAGTTAATAAAATAAGAAAACACATTATCTTAAAATTAATTATAAGAATTTAACTGATATTTTTGTAATTTTTTTTTTGTAGGCTGTAATATCAGATATAAATGAAGAAATAAAAAAATAAAAATAAAAAAAACAAAAATTATTTTAATATTTATTTATTTTAACAGTGGATCTCGTACAGACAAATCTGCAGTACAACTTATAGGTCCTTTTCTCTTTCAAAATGTGGGCATTTTATTAAATTATAGTAATTATTTGGTATATTAAATTTGGTAAATTATAGTAATTTATTTGATAAAATCGATATTTTGGAAGCAACATATTTCCATCATCAGTGCTTGTGACTAACTCTGAACCTAACGACAATTAAATTATTTAATTTAAATTATCACTAAACCTAAAAATTTCATTAATGAATTTAAAAACAAAAGTGGGCAAATGTTTGGATCAATGACATGTACTTGATGATGCAAAGGTTTATTTAACAAGAAATTTAGCATAGCAACAGTTTGTACATTTAATTGTGTTAAACTAAACTAGTTAGATTCGTCGTAAGCTTTTGCCGGGAACTTTATTTGGTTGTATTTGATCGATTATTTGGAATAAAACATTATTGGTAAGAAAACTTAACAATTAATATTTTTAACTAACTTCTATGTCAAATGATAAGTTTTTTAATACAGAGTGTGCCGTTTTTTCAATAATAAAAGCCCAAAACGTGATAGGGGACACCTTAATGGAAAAAAAGTTGTCTGACAAAGGCGGGAAGGGGGAGGTTTATATTCAACCAATCCTGTTGACTTATATACGTGTTTAAATCTTTTGTCTGTTGTAATAATACAACATATATATTTTGCCATATATGATGTACTCAAGGCCTTAGGTGCGCTAAATTATTAAAAATATTCTTAATGAAAATCTAACAAAGTTGTTTTTTTAAATGGTGAAATATATAAATAAAAATGTTATAGCTCTCATTTTTAACACAATTTGTATATCAGGTTAATTAGAAATAAGCAAAAACTGGATGATCTTCTACAATAACCTTAGGACTTGACCATTGCATTAAAGTGTCAATATCATCAGTATCAATTTTTATTATGTAATATTGGTCGTAATATAATATTAAATATTTCCTTTATATTCGTAATATAATATTAATTCTTTCCTTTTTAATATTAAATTGATCTTTGACCAGTATTTCATTAAAATTATATCTTATTAGGTTATAGATTGCTAATTCTATTTACCTTTACACCATTATATTTAACCTGTAAATTTAACCTGGACCATTAAATTATATCTGAACCATTTCATTATTATCATTTCATTAGTACAACTTCAAACCGATTTTCATTACAATTCTTATAGATCTTATTCGATAGATGTTTAAAAGGAGACGTAGCGAATTAAAATATTTTTTTTTTAAATTTTATGTATAAGTCATTTTAACATACAAAAATTTTAACTTATCAAATTGCCGCAACAACACCCCCCACTTAAATTAAAATTTTTTCTTTAAATAAAGATTTTCTAAGCATGAGCTTCTATCAGGTTTTTCACTATTATACAAAAAATTTTCTCTAACGCTAGAAAACAAGTTTTTATAAAAACAAAATGAAGTTCTTTTTTAAGATAAACCAATAAAACAATTGTGTGCAAGATAAATTGAAATAATGGAAGACAATTCATTATGAAATATTAAATACAATTTTTTATCAAATTTCGTAGAGCAGACGAATACTAGTAAAAATAAAACAAAACCAAAACAGCATATGCCGTCACAAACTAAAACCAAATTTTGTATTATGTAAAGTGCTTAAAATAATCTCTACAACTCCGAGGTGTTGAAACATTTTTATATGAATTTATTAAATACATACAATTATACTTCTATACACAATTATTGTTTAGACTAGCCGTCTCATACGTATATTGAAATTTGAATAAATTGAATTATTTATTCATCTACTTATTAATTAGATACAAAGTCTGAAATAAATAAATTTTATAGAAATAATACAGAATAATAAAAAGTAATATAAATGAATACAAGTGTTCAGAAAAAGATAAAATGTTGAATAAAATTAACATAATCAACTTTAGTTGGATTCGTACCTTTCGAAACAATATGTGAGAACATCTCATATAGAATAAAATAAGCGATGTAATTGACTTCCTCCACTTTGGAAGTTTTCGTTCTATAATCGATAGCTTGAATAACTACCAATTATAAATGTAAGTCATCATCACACAAAAATACTTTAATGCTAATTGTATCTTTGTATCTCCCTAAAAGTCTCTTGAAATAGTCACCACTACTTAAACATACATATAGCAAATTTATTCTATCAAAAATATTAAATGATAACGTTTTCGTTTTTAATTAATTTTATCTGGTTACAAAAAAAACATTGAAAGGAGTTCAAGATACATATTTCCTAATCACACACCAATAATTTAATCTGTGCTGTAAATCATTTGTACAATTACACTGAAAATTTTAATAAGGACATAATTAATTATTAAATTATACGCACTTAAAAATTAATTTAATTTAAAAAATATCATTGAAATATTCTATTTTAAGTTTATGGATGAATTAAGGTAGCAAAAAATACAAAAAAAAAACAATGTAATTTGATATCAATATTATACTTTGTGAAATCCAAAAATTGGTTTCTATTAAAAAGTCCTTAAAAAATAAATTATAATTGCAAATTTTTGTATCAAAATGATAAAATCATCATTTGAAGGTAATTTTTCATAATAGAAAAATGTACAAAATTTACTTAGGTAAGATTTTGTTTTTTTTTTTTTTTTAAATTATAAATTTTAATAAATTTATACATTTTTTTTTTTTAATTTTAATTTTAATGGTTTTTTTTTGTAAAAACCTTGTACTTTGACCCTCTAAAATATTTTAATTGTGATTTTCAAAATTTTTGGTATAGTAAATATATTTTCAAACAAAATTTTATACTGAAAAATAATTAGATTTGACAGAGAGAGTAAAGAGATTTCTTATGAGCTTTACAAGCACTGAAATATTTTTCTTTAATGGTTATTAATATGGTAACTATCGTGTAATTACAACAAGGAACAAACAAGAAAAAGACACATCACTGGTTGGAAGCTTACGTCCAATAAGCTAACTAAATTCCTTAGGAAAAATTTTCAAAAAAAATTTTAAAAATTCGCTTAGAAAATTTCCTGCTAGATCAAAATATTCTGGTGATCGAACAATTTGGATTTCGAAGTAAACATCCAGCACACATCCAGTCTGCAGAATAAAAAATATTTTTAAAAATAGTTTAAATAATATAAAGTCAGTGGGTTTGATAACACTTGATTTCAAAAAAGCATTCGATTCTGTATGGCATCAAGGTTTGATTCACAAAATGATTAATTACGAATTTCCAGTTTACCTTGTTAATTTTAATCCAAAGTTTTCTTAGCGATCGATTTTTTATAGTCAAAAACGGAATAATATAATCAAACCAAATAAGTATTACAGCTGGTGTACCACAAGGTTCATACCGTTCTCCCACCCATTTTATACAACATGTTCATAGCAGATTTACCGAGACCTCCAAATTTCTATACAATTTTACAAGATCATATAATATGGGAAGAAGATGATATTAAATGTCTTGGTATACATTTGGACAAAAAATTACTGTTTAAAACACATATAACCAAGACAGTCAATAAAATAGATCTATATATAAAAATGTTGTATCCAATTATAAATAAAAAATCCGGGCTAACCTGTAGAAAATAAACTAATAATATTTAAAGCCATTTTTCGCAAATTCTTTTATACGGGTTCCCTTTATGGAAGAGCGCTGCGAAAACAAACTTAAATGTGCTACAAAGAAAACAAAATGTAATTCTAAAATTAATCTTGGCTAAACCTTTTTATTTTTCCACCAACAGATTGCATAGCATATCAAATATTAATACTGTTTCCGAACAAATAGCAAAGATATCGCCAGTCTTTCTAGAGACCTGTCTAAGTTCAGTAAATACGCTAATAAAGAGTGATTGTAGATTAAACTTTTACCAATTAGGTTTTTTTTTTTTTTATTTTATTTTATCTTTGTTTTTTTTTTATAATTAAGTTACATTTTAAGTTTTAGGATAAAAATAAATTGATCAAAAAGGTTTTTACTTGCCATTTTTCCTTAAAATAGGTGTAATAGGTGTTAATACAATTAGTATAAGCTCTTAATTATTAAAATTAGAAATAAGGGAAATTGTAAAATGAAATTAAGGCATAATAATAATAATAAAAAAAAATATCGTGTAATTTATATGTATTGTTATTTGTCCATATAAGTATGAAGTTTGTCAGGAATGCTTTCAGGCCTAAAGATTTTGTTAAAGTATACCTTTACCTAATAATACGAGTTTTTTGACTTGTTACATTGTTAAACGGTATTTTATTTCTAGTTCTATTTAATTTATTTTATAGAGTTTTATGATGGGTCCATCCTGGGTTTTGTCTGGAGCTCTAATTTTACATTCAATAATAAACATGCTTGATGCTTGAATTTTATTAATTAAATGGGCTCTTTGGATTTGTGATTTAGAGTGATTTATCAATTAATTGTTATTTACAATAGTCATTAAATTCTACATTTTATAAAATTGCAGCGTTAACAAAAAAAAATATATATTCGGAACAATTTGTTATTCTAATTTATTACAAATTTGTACAAGCAAAATAAATGAAAGTACATTGCCCTCATTTGTTTAATATAAATTAAATAATAAAAAAAAAATAGGGTAAAAAATTAAATAATATAAAAAATAGTGTATAAAATAACATTGATATTGTTTTTTATTAATATATTCATATATTTACCCTTTCTTAGTGATTATTTAATTTATTGTTACTCAGAATTTATTTAAAAATACAAAAATTGTAATTGCTTATTATTATAATTATGCTTGTTGGCATAATTACGTAAGCAATATTTTATGTTGGGTTAAGGTATGAATGTACACACGATTATTATTTATGTTTTTGTTTAAAAACATGTGCGCAATCGTAAATTGATTACAATTTTCATCATCACTATTAACTTTGCTTTCAATTCACAGCTGATTCTATGTGAGAAATAGAAATCACGTAAAGTAAAGTTGTCAATTAAAATATGGCTAAAATGTTAGACAAATAAAAGGTTTTAAACTATAAGAATATCTCACTAAAGAATAATATACTTTCAGAATAATCTGAAATATGTATTTGATATTTTGGGGATAGTTCAACAGACTTCCTTAATACTGATTGAATATTATAGCATCCAGGTAAGGAAAAATAAAAATATATTTATTTACAATTTCATTCACAGCTCTAAATAAGGTAATTTAGCAAAATATTGTGAAAACAGAAAATATTAAATTCGTTTTGAATCTAGTATAGGTGGCTAATACTCATTTAGGAGATCACTATTTAGAAGAGTGACTGGCGGTTTCCCAAGTTTTCATCTAGTTTGTGTCGTTGATCTTTTTGATTATTTCTAGGTCATCTACGTTAATGTCATACTTCTCGATATCGATTAGTTCTACTACTATCGATCTAAAATTAGATTCTTGTATTTTTAGCAATTTTTGCTTTGTTGAAATGTTCTTGAAATCATACCGTTGACAATTTCTTTGCTTGTCCGATGTATATTTTCTCTTGTTTCAGGATATTTTGTAGATTCCGATTTGTTTTCACTTTTTTATCTTTCAACAATAATAATATGTAATTCTTCATTTCATTTAAAAACTTATAATTACAGTTTATATTACCTCATTTTATGCATTTTGACAGTTTTAAAATTAAATGAAAAATATTTAGGCCATTCATACTTGTATCTAAAATATTTTTGTATTATTGCCAATTATTGATATCGCCTACTAGTATTGCCTATTTATGATGTCTATGTTATGAATTTTTTTTTTCAATTTTTTGCCTATTGACTATTTGACTTGAAATTCAGTTGGTCCCCTCTATTTGACGTTCTTTAGGAACAATATAAATAAATTTTACCTGTAAATTTTTCAAATAATATTCTATTACATAACATTCATATTCCGCAGCCGAAAAATCAACCATATATAATTTATTAGAACAAATTTAAATATTTGAGTATCCCTTAGCGAACCCAAAGTGTACAATAATAAAAGTGAGAAATATAATTTTTTTCTTTCAACAATTCCAAATAAATAATAAATAAATTCTAACATAAAATTTTTAATGGTTTCTTTGAAATAATTTTCTGAGCGCTCAAAATAAATTCGTAATTTGAAAAAAAAAAAAAGTATTTTACGAGCACAATTTTGAAAAGAAAAAACAAAAAAAAAAAAAAAAATGTTTATTTAAAATGTCTGCAAAAGTCATTTAATAAAAAATTAAGTCAAAGGTCGAGGTAAATATTTTACAACACATTGAGTAGAACACAATTTTTTAAAAAGTCTGCATAATTTTTTTTTTTTCAGAATCGTTTAGGAGAGTCGCAAAAAAATAATTTAATCAGATTTTAAGTCAGATTTAATTTAATTTAATATAACTATGTAAATGTTAAATATATAAAATGTATATACTGTTATTATTTGTGATAATCGGATTTATTTCTAGTGATTTATGTAAAATGTTAATAATTCCTAGGAAATCAAACTAAAAAGCAGGGATATAAAAGTTAATATAATGTACACGAGTGCTTTGCGAATATGAAGAAATTAATGAATAAATAAAAATAAAAAATAAATACTTTTAAAACGCTGGCTTAAAATATATTAAAACGTATAGATTAAAGAAAAACTGTATTCTAAAAATTAATTAGATTTGGGACCTATTAGGTTGGTTATTAATAAATGGTTAATAAAAATACCTATTAAAAAGCTCCCTTCAATTTTTCGGGATATAAAACGACGTTAAATCGTTGCCAATCCAACATTTATACATTGAAAACATCAACGCACCTATTGTGAAATGGTATTTAAGCAAGACGATACTTTATTTAGAGTTTGTTTTTGACATTTATGCCCTGGCATTATCAATAATATATAGCAACAAATTGAACAAAAATTTATATTTTTGAATTAAAAGTCCACCTTCTTTTCCCTAATAAATTATTTTTACCTTGCAATCACTGGCAATGATGAAGGTATTAAGTTGCTTCCGGAATACCTTCGATATTTAGTAAATTTAATAAATATAACTAAAAATAAAATATGATCACAACATTTTGAAGAGTATACATTACAATATTTTTGTTTTATTTCATACCAAAATAATGGCACAAACACTGTAACTGGTTAAAGCATTTAGTAGACCGAGCCAAGCAGAATAGGAAATAAATAATAAGCAAATAAAGACATATTAGAAAAAAAATAAATTTCCCGTAATAAAATAAGTTAATTTGAATTTTTGTTATCGTTCCGAATTTCGTACAATATTTTGAATTAAATTAATAAAATGAGTAAACTAGCCCAAGGTACTAATATTAATATTAATTCTATTACTATTTATTTTTATGACTGTTTAGTTTAGTTTAGTTTGAAATGTCATCAAGTTAAGTTGTTAAAGTAGAATTTTAATTTAGTTTTAAAGGTCAATCCGTTGCTGTTACGATAACTGGCAATGTGTGGTCCCAATCTATTTCACCACATCAAGTAAGGCTGCTATTATTAAATATAACTTTTAAAACGATACCGCGAACAAAGTCTTAAATTTACAGCAAAAAATTGATTCCAATAAAATATTAAAGAATATGAAAATAGATATGCAGGTTGTAATAAATAGACAAAACTAAAAAAGATGTACATTAATTGTTAAGCAAATATTCTAGTACATTGGCGAAGTTCTACAATGTGAAATAATATTTCAGATATTAATAATAGTACCGGAGTACATATGGTCACATCTGAGTACGTCTTTGAATATTAATTAAAATAATCAAAATCTAAGATGTAATTTTATTAAATTAATCAATATGTTAATAGACGTGCTCAGATGTGTCCAAGTGTATTATTATTAATATCTGACAAATTATTTCATAGTACAGATTTCCACTGAGGTACTGAAACATAATGTAGCTATAGAATAAATATTTTTCAGTTGTTTAATAATTAATAGAACTCTTCAAATGAGATTAATAAAAGTCAATTTGACATGAAAAATATTAAACATAAATGTCAGCCCACTAAATTACGTAACATTACGTTGTAATTTGATGTTTTCAGTTTTCTATTATATTATCATCAGTAGCTTTGGTATTGGCTTTGGTTGGAAATTATTTCATAAAGTGGTTTCATTTAATTTATTTATCCTGTGTATATATATTTATTTATCAGCTTTCTGGTATGTCAAATGATTACATGTGGAAAACTATAACTATATTGTATTGCACTGGGTCTGCTTAAATATAATTAAATTATACTTTCAACAAATTTTGTATTTCATTATATTAATTATAATGCAAAATATATGTAATTAAACATCCATATTCTGAGCGGAATTCGAACTTATTATCATCAGGTTAATATTGTCAGAAGATATAAGTTAACTTAGTCAACAATATAGTCATGCAAAATAATCTTTTAATTATTTTAACTTAATGCAACAATACCAAAATACGGTGTTAAGTTGAATATACATATATACTTATGATCAATTTGACACAAAGCTATTAATCATATTACAAAAATAAGGACCATGTTTAAAAATATGTTAATATGTTTATTTAAAAAAATAGTAGTTAATAAAAAAAACTTCAGCAATTCATCAAATACATTACAATAACCAATAACATACAACTTTACAAGGTAATTTAAATAATTAACCACTCTGGTTACGTTTCTATGACACCTGATATTACTGACAAAATCAAACAGAGAACTCTAATTAACATTTTAATTTTCATTTGAAATCCTTCAATTACGATTTCATTTCTGGAATAAATATAAATATACATATATATATATATGTGTATATATGTAATAATAATATATTTATAATTTCATTACTATTAAATTACTGAAAACACCATTTTCACTTTATTTACTCAGAAATAATATTTACATTAAATTTAAATTACATTATTGTATTATTAATGTTACTTATTTAAGAGAAAATTTAATATTGTTAATATTTTATATGGGAAAATAAAATAATTAACTATCCATTTTACACAGCCATTGTTATAATTTAATTAAGTATTTTATAAATTCCTGTAATAATATGCAAATTATTTCTATATTTCAATAATCCTAATGAAAATATTGATGAATGCTATTTGGTTTGGTTTTTTGTTCCTAAAATAATGTCTATGTGTATGTATGGGTATATGTGTAAATAATAAATTTAATCTCAACGAGATTAATTAATAATAATAACAATATTTGCATTTTTATAAATACTCTTTTTTCTTTTTTAATTTTTTACATGCATTGAAATTTTTAATTCATTTAATCTTCTGCACAACATTTTGTAATTTTAATGACCTTCATTGAATATTGAAATTCAGCAGCAGCTAAACTGGAAAATTTTGTAATAACTGATTCATAAACGGATTTAATTAATTTAAAAAAAAATGTATATAAAATTCTTAATATTCATTTTGTTTTTTGTTATTATAATCAAAATGAATTTATATGAAAAATTTACGAATTATAATGACATCAATACGAATACCATATGTGGTGTACATAAAACAAGTGATATAGAAGCTGGTTAATTTAATCTAGCACAAAAATATACTATTAAACGATAATCAACAATGATAGTTGTATACGATATACAAAACGAAAATGACAGTAATACACAGACACAATATTAATGTATTTTAGAGAAATCATAAGCTAGAGCAGAAAAAATAATCACTAATTTGAACATAGTAAACATAAAGAAGACTAAATATTAGTGAAAACAGAAAACATATTTAAACCCAAAATATAGATACTTATCTTTAAGACAAAACTTTGAAAACTGTAATATCAGAACACCTAAAATTTTGAACAGGACAATTAAATTAAGAATGCCCAAGACCATAGTACAACTCTTATCGTTATAGCATCATTATATAGCATCTTAACGTTACTAAAATAAATTAAAATATTCGAAAAATATTTGATTCCAAAATAAATGACGATGCTAAATATCAAATATCATTAAGGCACAAAGAGTAAGATCAGCAGAACATGTGGTGAGGATAAATGATCAAGGGATACAAAAAAGAATATTATACGCAGTACCGTACAGTACTAGAGTATGAAGTAAACCTAAATCAAGATGGCTGAACAAAATCGAGGACAACTGGCGAAGGATTATTAGTTAACGAATTGAGGACACAATTGCACAATATAGAGCAGAATGGAGTAAAATTGTAAACAATGTTAAAGCTCAATCTGAGGGTGTAGATGATGATGAAAAACAGAGAGACGAACTTAAAAGCAAAACAATTTACGAAGAATTCTCGCTTCCTTGAGAAAACATTATAGATGACTGCATTCCCAGCTAGCCAGTTAGAATTTAGAGAAAAGGTAAAAAACATATTTGTTTTAATTTTGAAAGAGTACCTAAGGCAAAATTTTCAGGTCTGTAACACTTTTGGTTATTGTTGCAATATTCTTAGCGAGTGCTTATTAAATAAGCTTATTAATTTTACAAAAATAGTTTTGCTTAGTGATCTTAGCTTTAGCTGTTTGATCAAACAATAAATTTTATCAAATCAAGCTGTACAAATTGTTATTTTTTAATTGTATTCTAAACATAAAATAATCAATATAAGCATACATATATATATATATATTATAGTTGTTGTACGTACATTTTTTTTTTTTATATAGATTCAGCAAGACTAGGCCGAAATTTCGAAATCAGTAATCTCATGTATTTTTTTATATTTGAGAGAGTACCTAAGCATCAATTTTCAGTTCTATAACACACTTGACATTTCAAATGTTGCGCGATGGATTGTATTAATTCAGCTGACATACCTACTCGAATATCTCATTCGATATCTTTGTAATATACCTTTGTATATACTATTTCACTAATCTATTTTTCAAACTGTTTAGATGTATAGCGAACAAACAAACAAAGTTTTATAAGTACATGCATATATAGATAAAAGAAAAAACATAAATTGAAACATTCATCGCTGAGTGATATTCATACCCGGAACCTACTGATTGTAAGGTGTAATCGGTAATGTGAAACTATAAAATCAAATGAATTTGCAGTCTAATCGACTAAGCAGTTTGATTTAAGTCATATAATTTTTAATATCATCTAATTGAAAATGAAATTTGAACGGCATGTCATTGACATTTTGTGACCTTGCAATTTAGTCAAAAAACTTTAAATGTGTGTCCAGTGTGTGTTAAACTAGAAAATGGGTGAAAAAAACTATGCTAGCTAATTAAAAAACACAGTTTTTGATGCTGTGACAATTTTTATTAAAGTTTTTTATTTTAAATTTTCTGAAGTATTTGACATACATATAAAGAAAGAGACCTTTCAAACACTATGTAAATATTGAGGGGGGCGGGGGGTTTTATGGTAACATTTTGAGGTATTTGGTTTTTCAAAAAAGAAAATAAAAATTGTAATTTTTTCTGCAAAATGTTCTATTTTGAACTACAATATCTCCATAACGTCAGCCCCCAATCATCATCACAAAACATGTTCCAGATTGCTATCTTTCTAGAATATATAACTGAATATGGTAGGTAGACTTTTGCCAATAGTACACTAATTTTATTGAAGATTAAAAAAAAATATCATGGCATTCGATGATTATCCTGCTGAATATCCTGCATGAACTAAGGTTCATGGACCATATCACCCAACTCGTTATTATGGAAAACCTGATACACCTTTGAGTCAAGTCAAACTTAGTGAGGTTGGAAGTTGGTTATGACGTTGTAGCAAGAATCAACAAGCTATTGCTGGAGCTTTTTCTCGTGCATATTGGCGTTGGCAGCACAAGTACATTCGGCCAAAACGACTGGAATACCATCATTCTTTCAAGTTACCGTTGCTAGTATGATTTTTTTTTATATGCAATCAACTATGGAAAAATTCAACACCACAGAAATTATAGGTATCATTAAATTTATTTAAATTATATTGTTACAAACTATTGTGATTCAATCTGAATTAATCAATGTAAGAACAAAAATGTATTGTTGATAAATTGCTAGTATGAACAAATTTAATGGAATTGATCGTCAAGTAAAAAAAAATAATAATATATATATATATATATATATCTAATAAATCAACAGATATAACGGATTTATTAAAAAACTTTCAAATGTCCTTTTTGTCATTAAAGATAAGATGCGCCATTAAAGATATATATTTTTGAAAAGCTAATAATTTCAGATCTTCTTACGATAGTCTGGTCATTAGATCCTACGCCAATACAACATCTCCCTCAGAAGAGCCCAGTAATCACTTGCAATGCAATTAAAACAAAAGCATTTTCATCAACATTGCCAAGCTTATTTTGTTGCTCGATCGTCAAATTTGTTAGTTTTAACATTTCTGATTACATCTGTATTCAGATGACATAATAATTATAAGTACTACACCATCATGATTTGTCATACCTTAAAAATCTTATATCTACACATTTTTGCCATTGTATTGATTCTATATAATAATAACTAGTTAAAATTTAAATGATTATCTTAATCCCAATAATTATTAATAATTAGATTATTGAAAATACTTAGACATATTTTTATAGAACAAAAATAGAATTTTCATGGAAATAGGTACTTAAATTTTTCTGAAGAAAACAGAAAACAAAAATTAACTATGAAAGAAAATATTATTTTTTGTATTTACACAATTTCAATATAGAAAATATATTAACAATATTATATATATATACAGGAAAATAAACATAATAATAAACAACAAAAGGAAAAATTAATTTAATAGTCAGGAACTTGAAACAACAAAAACAACAACAAAACAATAAAAAAAAATAACTAACTAAAAATATTAAATGATGATCCTTGAAATTGAAATATAAATAAGAAAAGGATATTATTAAGGAAATCTGTCTATATTTATTTATTATATATAAAAATATAAGAATGTAAACTTCAAAAATAATTCATCTTGATAAATCAAAAAGCAAAAACAAAAACAAAAATAAAAATAAATTCCTTTAACAATATTTTTATAGTATCATAAAATAAATAATGGGTTTAATCGAAGCAACACGCCAATTCATGAGTTATTGATTATGTCTTCTTAACTTGGCTCTTATTCTATTCATTCGACTCAAATATAAATTATAGTCATATTTATATATATATATATATATATATATATATTTTATACTAGTTATAAAAAATAGAAGTTTTGAGCTTTTCGAAGCCCATATTATAACAATATTGTTAACTTCAAAGAAAGTAATTTTATTTTTAACTGTTTTTAAGGGTGGAATTTTTGTTTTTTTCTTTTCAAAGAAAAATAAGGGTAGTTTTTGAAGGATTAAATTATTAGATTTAAAAAAATTTTTTTTTATTATTTGGGACTTGGTGAATTATACTACTTATTAAATTTTGGTTTGGAATAATATATTACGTATGCATACATAGACGTATGAAATCCAGTAAGTTAGCAAAATATAATATTTGAGATTTTCAGCCCGCATCTTATTAAAACATACAATAACAAAACTAATTTTTTTTTTGTATTTTAAGAAAATATCATAATTTTGAAAAATAAATAATATTTTCGGAATAGAAAAGTTTTACGACATACAAAAGTGAGTATGAAAAAAACAAACTTTGCAATTTTTAATTCTTAAAGTTAATAACCACTCCTGAAGACTATACGATAACTGATAGGTATGTACTTTTGTATTATGTAGTTTGAAATATGAAAAATATTAACTGAATTTTTGATTAAATAAAATTTTATAAAATTTAATTTGAACAGAAGAAAACATTCCTAAAATATTTTAAAACCCTTTCAACCTTTTTACGTAAATTATATTAAATATTTTCTTGTCTTAAGTGATTTTCTCAAGGAAAAATTTCAAACTATTTTAATTAATATATTTTCACTGAATTTTAATAAATTTAATTTATTAAGTAAACAAATAGAACTGAAGAAACAAAAAATCATTAATATTTTAGACAGTAATGTTGATTGGTGTGAATATTTTTTATAATTAATATTTGAAAGAGGGTAGAAATTTTTAGTATTGTCATAGTCTTGAATCGACTGTAGACTATACTAAATCGAGAAAGTTAAAGGATTTGAGCTTTCTTTAAAGCCAGAAAATGTTTGAAAGAAATTTGTTTATGTAATTTTGGGAGGGGATCTAGCCCATATATCATCGCAGCCAGTCTAAGGAAATTACACAGATCTTGATTTATTATTTTTGGATTCACAAAACGTGATTCAGCAAATCTAAAAGGTATGTGAATACAATCACATAGATCTCGATTCAAATTAACTGTAAAAGTAAAGTTAAAAATAAATTCAATTTTTGTATGCACAAAACGTGATCCAGCTGTGAAATACGAATAAAAATATTACAAAAATAGTTCAAATGTTTCAGAATAAGATGCTGTGAATGATGCTTGTGAATGTATCATTTTCTATATCTACAAAATTATTGTTTTGTAATTAAAAAAAAATGTTTGACAATAAATAAAAAAAAAATTTTAATGAAATAAAAACAACCGAATTTTCATATCAATCTGAAATTATATAAATTATATATAAATAAAAAAAAAAAAATGTGAATTATTCATAGTCTATAAGTATAAACATCAATGTATCATTATAAATTAAATCAGAAATATATGAATTAATAAAGTAAAAAAAAAAAAAAAAAAAAAAAAAACTACGAAATATCGACTTCTGTTATAGATCTAAGGATGCCTACAGTCCAAGAGAATAGATTGAAAATTTAAGTATGATAAATATATAAATTTGAAGTTTAAAATCGGATCAATAACCAAGCTCTAGTGAATATCCTAAAACCGCTATATAGTTCGTACCTTAAAAAATATAGGTAAGTTCTATTCATAAACGTAAATTAACATTTTTTTTTTCAAATTCGGAATAAAAAGTATAATGAAGGAATAACAAATTAGAATTGCAGGATTTTTGATGCGGTATGCCCAAAATATACCAGTTAAAATAATTAAAACAAATTATAATTTAGTTTTATTCTTGTTTCTACCATTTTCTAACCGTACGGTCAAACTAAATATAGAATAAGACAAAATAATAAATTGTTTTAATCATTTTAACTTATACAATTGCCGCAATATATCCGTCGGAAATCTAACTGTTATAAAATTTGTTTTTGAAATAATGGAGTTCTAATGACTATATACGAGTACATAAAATAAAATGTATGGCTGAATATTATTTTATTTTTGCCTCTCAATGTTATAAAATTATTTATTTTACTTCCATAGACGGGTTACGATTCATGTAATTTTAATCGAAAATGTCAAAGTAAGGTTAAAATGCATTTGCAGTCTAATTTTTTTTATTTATTATTCATTCTTTATTATTCATCATTAATTTAATGTCATATTAACAATTAACAATAATTCATTAAGCAATTCAAATACAATGAATATTAAATTATATTTTACAAGTAAAAATAATATCAATGTCACGAGTTTTCAAAAGTACCTATAATATTTAAACTCAGATATGATTAAACAAATCTCGATTATGTTGTTTAATTTAAGTCATGTAATCTTAAATGTCAATTTTAGATGATTAATATTGCAGCGTTATCGATTATTTATTCAAGACAAAAATTATCTGATAAAAATGTCATCTGTATACGTCATTTGCTTCTTTTTAATTTTAAATTTAATAAAGCACATTTTTTAGATCCAGATTTTTGTTAAAATTGGAAAATGAGTAGCTAATCATATTAATCATTGTATAATAAATATAAAATAAAGTTTGGTAAATTTAATACAAATAATTGGTAAAAATATTGCCTCAAAATGTCAAATGTAAAAATCAAAATAATTGCAAGAATTTCAATACAATGACCATAGCATTTTTGTCAACATTGACAAACCACATGCTGTAGATCGTCAAGTGGTTTTGCATTTCTTCTTAAGTTTGTCATTTCCGATCTCAAATTTAGTATTTACATAATATTAATATTAAATACAATTTATTATA
Source organism: Argyra leucocephala (assembly GCA_963942445.1). NCBI lineage: Eukaryota > Metazoa > Arthropoda > Insecta > Diptera > Dolichopodidae > Argyra > Argyra leucocephala. Next base: position 150,681,807 of record OZ012678.1, read on the forward strand.
ATAATTAAGTTAAAATTAATTAAATAGAAGAATTGCATGTGGAAACAATTCGAAAATATGACTCCGAAACACTTATTTCTTTAAACTAAATCTAAGTTTTTTAAATAAATTTTCAGCTTTTATAGTTTTAAGTTTAGATTTAGTTTATAATAAATTAAAAATTCACCGATATTTTGTTCTTTTTGGAAACTAACGGCTTTGATTGGTCCACATTTAAATGGTATTGTATATTAAATATCTCAAAGGTATGCTAGCATTATTTTAAAATTTAAATAAATACTGCAGTGTGAGTATATAGTAATAAGAGTGTGTATCCATTGGGTTTAAGTCATTTTTTATTTTTAATTTTCTTACACAATAAATATATGAATTTTTATTCGGTTTGTAGGTTTTTTTTTCTTCATGACTCATATTCAATTTGTTCAGTCGAAACATATCAAGAGGAACAACAACAAGTAGCAGAATATTTTGCTAATAAACTATGACTTATCATACAGATACTATACTTTCCGACTTCTTCAGTATTTTGTACTCGACTGAGGTAAAAAAAATTTAAAATCGTTTTATTTCGTTTACTACCGGACAGGCAGAAATTTGACTTTTACCGTACCTAGAAACGAAATATCAGAAGTAGTGGATTAATTTGATTTATCGCTATTATTCAAAATATGATTTTTATTTAAAATGTTCAACGTTAAAGTGACACGTGCAGTGGTTTTATTGGTTATAATACACTTTTCTATAAATTTAAACAATTAAAAATAACCTAGAATTTTATGTAGAAGTAAAAGTGATTATTCTTTGTTTTCTACAATTTGATGCTTTCAGCTGAGTCTATTTTGCTCGCATCACTGTTGTTATTGACTATTACTATGTCTTCTTTGGAAATGTTATGACTTTCCGGAATCTAAATTCCTTTTAAATTATTTTTCCTAGCTAATCTCAGTCAAATTCTCTCATCAACCAACTTACTGATGATGATGTATCAGATTTTCCTCACAATCAAACGTTTTTTGCAAGTCTAAAAACAGACAAGCTGTATATTTTCTATCATCCATACTTTTTGATATAAATTCGGTTAAAGCTAAACAAGCAGCTGTAGTGTTAGAGTTTTCCTCAAAACCATATTGCTCTTTATGTAAGATACCATTCCTAATAAGTTATTTTACTCTTAATAATTTTTTCATATATTTTAGAAATCGAACTTGGACGGTAGTTTGAAGGATGTGTTTTATTCTCAGCTTTGTGTATAGGTGTAACAGTCGCACAGTCATTCAAGAATGATTCCGGGAAAACGTCAAGTTCAAAAGCATTATTTATGTATTTAACTAAAATTGGGCTTATTTGATTAGAATATTTTTTTAATACTTTAGGAGATATATTATCATAACCAGTTGAACTATCTAATTTTATTGAATCTATAGTGTTTTTAACTTCTCCTAGGTTAGTGGGTGTTCGAGAAAATTTTTCGTATATATTTTTCGAACTTAAGACACATCTGAATAACCTCGTGTAACTGTTAAAATATAAAAATATACTTTTGCAGTAAATTTCTATATTATTACAATATTTTGCCCAGAGATTTGATTTCTCACTGCGTCAGTTAATCTAGGGCTTCCAATCCCGGGATCCCGGGATCCCGAAATCCCGGGATATTGAAGTTTTTTACAATCCCGAGATCCCGGGATTATGTTATAGAAATCCCGGGATTCACATACTTAACGTAGTTTTATCAAATAGTATGAGAATTTGTGAACATAAAGTTAAAGTAGTCGAATTAACAAAGTGAAAATAGTATTTAAAATAAAATATAGTTTTGTATTCTTTGTGCAATTATACATAATTAGTAAATATTATATTGAAAAGGTAATGCGATATGATTAATATTTTTTGAATTAATATTTTATATTTACAGTGTATTATCGTATTTCTAAATTGCATTGCAATACCCTGTAAGTAAGTATATTGAAAAAATGATGTTAGTTGAATGCGGTATTTTTAATTAATATTATTTTATATTTAGGGCTTTATTAAAATAGCTGTCTACAAAGAATATTTCACAGGAAGTAATTCAGCAGTATGGAAACATTTCCTACGCGATGAAAAAGGTGAGACTGCAACGTGTAAGGTGAGCGATTGCAAAAAAATTTTAAAAATTGGTGGTGGAACGACAATAGGTCTACACACTCACTTATTTTCGATACACAAAATCCAATTAAAGAATAAAAACGATTCTGATGTCGCAAGTACATCAGGTGAACTTCCGAAGAAAAAAACTACAACATTAACTAATTTTTTTTCTGCTTTGGAGCATAAGCAAAAATCGCTTCCTGCAACCCGGTCACGTTTAACTGCACTAGATGGGCTCTCACCTTATTACGGCCGATATCGCTATTAGCTTTACGTTGAAGAAACTGGAAGATGCGGATCATATTATTAGTCAAAAACTGTTTACAGCCTATTCGATTGAAGCAACGTCGTACGGATTTGAGCGGACTTTTGTATGGCTTGACATAATGGCTTGAATGGAATCTCTCACTTCGACAAAGAATTCATTATAGTATCAACACCGACTAAGTGCCTTAATTTAATTGCAGATCTTCTTGAAAGGGTGAATGCAACTTCCATAACAGCATGTTCTACAATAGAAGTTGATGAATTTCAAGATGTTTCTGTGCAGGAGGAAATTGCTGAAGTTATTTCTGTACAACCGTTAACTACAGCAGAAGAAATTAATAAATGATGGCATGTCACGTCCACAAGTGATACCACATCGATGCGAATCGTTAGTCTTCAAAACCAACCAGCATCGAGTCAGAAAGAGCCTTTTCTTCTGCAGGTTTATTTTGTAATAAATTACGAAATTCTCTGGGCGATAAGGTTCTAGACGAGCTCTGTTTCCTCAGATGCTACTTCCAACAACAAAAAAATACTTAATTAAGAATTTTAATATGAATTTCTTAATATATGAATTTAATAGTTAGTATATATATGTTATTAGTAATTTAAATAAAAAGATTAATTTTATACTGAATTAAAAAAAAACTGCAAGTTTTTATTATTTTCTACTTTATGTTATTTTTTTCAGCAGAGGAACTCAATACCGGGATCAATCCCGGGATCCCGGGATTTGTAAAATGCAATCCCGAAATCCCGGGATCGGAATTTATGTCCGGGATTGGAAGCTCTAGTTGATACACATTATAAACACATGTTGGAACACTACATATCGGTGCCCCTTTTCGTCTTTCAAAAATTTCTTTAAATGTTCTAAATTTGTATCCTGATGAAACTAACATCTTTTATATACTATACATGTATAGTACAGGATAAGTAAATTAAGTAAGCACACACATACTTCAACATTGCATATTATTCTTTTATTACGGCAAATTTCTTTTATTTCAAACTTTCAATTAAAATTTTTCAAAATAAAACGGAAGTAAATAATATTTTTTTCTTCCTATTTACAAAAATATAGGTACTCCTACGTACCTAGTTCTTAATCTTTAAATTTCTAAGAAATAAAAAGAAATTTCCTAAAATAGAAATGTTTCACCTGCTGAGACAATAAAATCAACTTGAAATACCTTTGTTGGTTTTGGTTGTTTTTTTATTTCTTTTCATATTTTTTTTTTCATCTCCATCACTGTTATGCTAATTGTCGTGATGAAAGAATACTGTTTCTTTTTTGCTAGTTTTTTTCTCTTAATATGACATAAGATTTCATCTTAAATTAATTCAATAGCTATCTTATAACAATTCTAGCATTCTAATTATACAAAAGTTCTATGATACTTACTACCCATAACAGATCTCAAATGTCGTATGGTATACATGTGGAATTTTTATTCTCATTTTCTAAAAATATCCTTTGTTTTGGATATCCTTGATAATTTTTTGACTTTGAATCAAATAGAGACTAACAAAAAAAAAAAAAAAAAGGATTTAAAGTTGTTTCTAAAATTTCAAGGAGAAATGTAATTATATCTTGTCACCAGTTGGTGATGATAACAATCCCTAGAAGATCATTATTCCATATAAATAATATACATACATTCAAACTTGTTAGTACTATACACTTATACTTATACATTACATTATATTGGTTTATTTTTTTCTATTTGTGGAAAATATTGTATTACAATATGGTTGGTATGCATGCATTTTTTTGTAAGATACGAGTACTGGAAGAAAATCGTGAGGAATGCATGAAAGGATATTAATATTAAGAGTAGAAGAAAATACTGAAGAAAGAACATCATCTGGCACAAGTACTGCTTTTGTTGTAGCTTTTTGTTTTATAGTGGTTGAATTAGAAAAAAAAAATGGGTATTTTAGCAAATACAAAATTTTTTTTTTATTTTACCATTATTAAAAATGTCACAAAAAATACTTATATTTGAAAATTTACCTTGCTTTAAATGGTTTTTGGTATTTTATATTTTAATTTTTTTTGTTTTTGTTTTTGTTTATCCCTATATGGTCACTGGGCAGGAACATTTAAATATTTTAATTTAAATCTCAACAAAAAAAAGTTTTTTGTCCTTTCAAATGATTTATAATGGATTATATTATAATATTTTACGTCATACATAGAAAGAAATACATTTTAGGAGTACTATTGTGTATTGTTAGAACATAGCTATGTCATACTAGAGGCCAATATAGTTAGTGCTTATATTATATAGAGTATGTGTTATTAATAGAGTAAATTAATATGATTCATATTCCAATTAAAGTCTTGGAAGTAAATACTTTTGTAGATTTGAAAGGGTTCAGACTATAAAAATTTGATATTTAAATGCTGTTTAATGTATTTTATTTTGTTTTCTGTTGATATTTTTGATTTTATTTGGGTCAATTTATTTATCAAATATAGTATATATCTGATCGATAAGGCACGAATATTGTTTTTTATTTTTTTATTTATTTTATTTATTTTTGTCTCAAAAGCAGCAATTTTTGCTCATTTAGAATAAATATGTTCATTGCATATTTACATTTATAATACTGTTAAGCTTGCAATACTTAATAGAAAAAATGTTGAATTAAAATTTAAAATTTCATGCTGGGGGTGGCACTGGGTAATAGAGCGATAGATCCCAGGTTCGATTCACAACGAAGCAAAAAAAAATGAAAAGTGAAGATCACATGAAAATAGCTGAAGTTATAATCTGGTAACATAAATAAATTATAAATATTACTTTTGATGGTAACAACAAAATCATTACGTTTATTTAGTCCTTTGACTGTATCTAATTAAAATTATTGTATTATATTCAATCGCTATAATTAAACGCTGAAAACAAGATTCAATTTCAACTCATTTTGAGTATAACAAGTCAGTAGTGCTATAGCTTATATAGCTTTTATAAGATTTGAAACAAGTTAATATTGCATCAATATCTGATTTTAATCTAAAAATAAATATGGATAACTTTTAAAACAAATATACAGCTTAATTGAATAGATATAATGAAATTCAACTTTGTGTAACACTTTTTTATTCCCAAAAGTTGCAATATTGGATCCTTGTTGTATATAGACCTTTTGGCATCTACTTAATAAATCCTATTAGAAATATTCATACCGGTTTGTAAGAACTTTAATTATATAAAAAAAAAGTTGCTCTAGAACATACATTTTTTGTGGTGGACGATCATAGAATTTTTAATACGTTAAATGTAAAACAGCTCAATACTCTACTTCCGAATATTCGAATTCAACAATCCACAGATAAAATATTAAATTAGTTTTGTCATATAGGTCTTTTTTTCTTTCAGTCTATTTTGATATAGAGCTATTAAAATAATGATTTTCAATATGGATTAAATTGAACTGACACTTACATGATATGAGACTAAGACTATACGACCACAGTACAACCAATCTGGAACATGCTTTTGAATAATTATTTTTCTAAGAAAATAGTCCTAGTGAGATATTTTCAATACAAAAAAAAAACATTCAAAATTCATTATACGTAATTACAGTTTTTTTTTAATTCAAAGTATATGACTGAGACTATATGAATTCACTACAACAGAGCAAATATTATGGGGCATGTTATTGAATAATTTTTTTTACAAATGCAAAATATCTGGTAAACTACTTATACAATGAAAATATATTCAGAATCAATTACATACAAATTTATTTTAAATAAAATTTTTATAATTTAAAGATTTAAATACAACTAGAATTTGAAATTATTTACGCTAAATACGCTTAGAGGTTTGATTGCAAGGTAATTCAATAAGAAATTTACTTCCAAAATTTGATAAAAATAACATTTTACTGCCAAATAAATTTACATTAATAACATTTTACAAACAAATAGACTTTTGCCATTAACCCATTAATTATTATTTTAATTTATTCATTAATAAAACAAACTCATGTATTATTGTTAATTTACTGTCATGTAAGTAACTCAATAGTAATTCTTTTCTCTTCAATCCACTCACAATTAATCACTAACAAAATGTTTATTCACTTCTATAAATATTTTCTACAAATATTTCTTTCGACTTATTTACTTATTCATTATTGTATATTTTATATTTTGAAATTTATGAAATTCGTTTTATTATAAATTTTGAATATACTAACAAAAAGAAAAAAACAAAATAGAAAATAAAAAAAAATAAGTTAAAACTAAAAAAAAAGAAAAATTATCGAATGGAAAATCATACCAACCGTTTCTGTTTTTTTTTTTTTATTTAAAAAAATTATTCAAACGAATAACTTGTAACCAAAAGTTTAATTTCAATTGCAATAGTTGTCTTTATGCTCCGGAAGGAAATGATAAGAAGAAAAAGAAGAAAAACAAAAAAAAAAATATATATAAAATAAAACTAAATATGAAAATTATTTTTTTTTTTTATTTTGTAAATTACTGAAGGAAAACCAAACCAACCAAAAGCAAACTGTAAAATGAAAGTGCATTTTCCTAAGAGCTTATTTGTAGTACGTAGGTAAATAAAAATTTTTAATGAAAAATCTCAATATATTGTATATACAAAATAATATATACATATTATACAATGTGTACTTGTTATACAATTTTTTCTATTCAGTTCAACAAACCACTTAGTTATAAGGTTACAGTTGAGTTAATTAAATCCGTGGTTGAATTATCTTAGTAGAGAATTTTTTAAAGATTAAATTTCGCATTTTTGAATTTCATAATTTGATACTATTATTTTAAAGAAGGTTTACATTCATAATTATTATCCTTGCTGCTATGTACAACAGTTATCCGATGCTGCTCAACGCTGTAATGATTTTAGCGATTGAGCTATCCCGAAAATTGACAATTACCTACTACAGGATCAAATCGTCCAGCCGTCATAACTTTACAGTATATAATATTTTTTTTACTGTATACTACATTATATACATGAAACATACAGTCATGGATTTACGAATAGGTACACTTGACATCTGCCTAAGGTGGTACATTTAGAGGACGTCGAAAAAAATAGTAATTGAATTCAAATTTACAAAAACTTAATTATTCTGTTTTCTAGAATTGAATATATGTAAAATAATAAATGTGAAAAGAGTTTATATATGTCATATTTGTATTTTATATTATATACATTCATATTTAGACCATGAGGAAGTAATGGAAAAATTTCTTCATTTTAAATAGCTTTTACAGAATAATGTCATACCCCAATCTGAACACTGAAAAAAAAATGGTTAATAAATTTTCCGACTTTTATAAGAACCGATTTTCTAAATTTTCCGAATTTTATAAGAACCGATTTTTTTTTTATAGCTATTTTTGAATTTTCCGATTTTTATAAGAACCGATTTTTTTTTATAGCTATTTTTGAAACATTACTATAATTTTAGTAATGTTTCTCATATTGGTGATCAATTTTTCTCATTTTTTAAAACAATAGTTGTAACTTTTTAAGAAATATTCTATATCTAAAACAATAACTATTATTTTATTAGCATATTTGCAATAAATTTTAACAATTTTTGAGAACTACTTTAAATTTTCGGAGTTTAATTCCTACATTTTTTATACGTTTTCCAATAAAGTCGTATATTTTTATAAAATGTTATTAAAAAACCAAGAAAAACTATACTATAAAATTGGGAATTATTATAAAAAAATATAGTTATTGTCCTAAAAACGGGTGGTAATTTACAAAAAAAAAATATAGGGAATAATTGTTAAAAATGTTCACTATACCGCTTGTTGTTATAAAAATAGGACAAATTGTATAAAAAATTGTCGCTCATTAATATTTCTTTTTTAAGTGAAATAAGTATCACAAACCACTTCAATTTCTTATTTGAAAAAAAAATATAATAACGTTTTTCGATATGTGAAATCAATTTCAAATTTCTGTAGCAGTAACAAATTGTTCTGCTGATAGATCGTTTAGTTATTTGAAAATAATAAAAACTTATCTTCGGTCACAATTGGATGAAACAAAATTAAATGACGTTTCATTTATGCGCATTGAGTTGGAAGACATAATTAATAAATTTGTAAACCAAAAAATTAGAAACTAAACAATGTAAATAAATTAAACACATTAAATAATACAATGTGCTTCTTATTATATTTGCCTTAATTAACTTGCCTAGGACTTTATATGTTTGTTTCAATATGCTTCAATTCAACAAAATACCCATTTCAATAACCATTTAACCAAAGTATATCCATAAAAAGAGTATGAACTCATGTATGTATTCATTTGTTTGCACACAAATTCATATGCAAATTTGATAAACATTGTCAGAAATAGACGATAATAAGAAATTTACGTGTAAGAAAAAGAAAAAATATAGGTTTACTAATATAATTAATAAAAAATAATAATGTTTGTAACTCCAAATTATTACTGACAAAAATATGAATAATATTTTATATTATTGTAATGTAATTATAATTTAATATTTTTAATAGGTATATACGAAAATAATAATGTTTAAAACGAAAATATTAAAATAATAAAAGATCAGAATTAATCATCGTATAAGGGAACAAACTAAGTTAGAACTAACATTTTTTGCCACCCTGCCTGATATAAATAATGGGAGGAAACGTAAACAAATCCAAAGGAGAATAATGAGAACGCAAAATTATTTTACAGTATAAAGCAAAAGGCAAACATCTGTTTTGTACCTTTTCTCTCTCATAATAAATTTGGTATACGATAAGTAAATGTAAATTTTACCTTTTTTTTAAATTAGGTTTAAAATGTTTAAAATGGTTTAAAATGGGAGTGGATATTCTTGTTAATATAGATTATAGATAATCTTTTTATTCAATTAAGGTGAAATTTACATATGTGTGTGTACTAATAATGGAATATGGATATTTGATAAAGTTAAAATTTGGTTTCTCTTTAAATATTTATTAACATTTCTATGGTGTAAAGAAGAAAAAAAAAACAAAAAAAGGAATACAAAATAAATGTGTGCAATACAAATCATTATCATTATATTTCAATCATTTTCTATTATTATTCAATTTCAATTATTTTCAATCATCATTTTCATTATATTTTTTTTGTGTTTTTAATTTAGTTTCTTTTATTAATTTCTTTCTTTTATTATTTCTCTTTCTCTCGGAAAACCCAAATTAGCCGACTTTTTTTAGACTTTTTACCAAATCTCTTAATCTCATCTCAAGACTTCCTAGAATTTCGGCTAATTTGATTTTTCCGTAATTACAATCATAACTTGCTTTGAAAACCTTATATCAAGCTGCGATTCTAAAGTTTATTTTTGTAGTTTTAGTACGCTTAAATTGAAGGCAAATATTTCTAAAAAAAAAATTTTTTTTCCTTATTTTATTTCAATTCAAATTACACTAAAATTATCAAAAAGTTCCTCAGAGCGACACATTCTTAAATTTGCTACTGGAAACATCATAATAAAAATATAAAATGATATAAAATGATATCAAGATAACCAGAAAACTTGATAATCAATCCATTTGGATTATCACTGATTATGAACCCAACAGTCTAAAATTAAGTTTGAAAAGAAAAAAGTTTTTTTGTACTTATAATATTTTTTACTTCCATTAAAAGAGAAAAGATAAAATATTAACAATTTTGATTATTTTTTTTTTATATTTCCCTAGAAAACTATGCAATCTGTCTCTAATTGACACTGTTAGCATATCTGTTTGTAACTATCTGTTTTCATATTGTTAGTATGTCTGTTTGTATGTCTGTTTTATAATGGTTAGCGGATGATAAAAGCTAATAATATCTTATATAATATTGTTATACCTTCAAATGATAGTTTGGAAAACTGTTATTATAATTTTAAAGAAATATTATTTGAAAGCTTTTCATCATATGTACCTTTAAAAAAATCTTTTCTAAATCGTCATCCACCATGGTATAATCAAAGACTTTTGGCATTGAAAAATGCTAAAAATAAAGCTCATAAGAAATTCAAACTATCCTCGAAAATAGCTGATAAATTTGTATTCGAAAGATTGCGTAAATAATTCGACTTCCTAAGAAATTTTTTATATAGAAATTTCATACTAAATCAGGAAGCGTATATTAAATCAGATAATAAGCACTTTTGGAAATTTATCAATGTTCGCAGACGATCTTCTGTCCGGTTTTCCTCAGGGTATTTCCTATAATGGTATCATAGCTACGGTTATGGAATCATAATGCTATTTATTTGCGCAATATTTTCAATCTGTGTTTTAGGATTCATTGCCAGCAAGATCGTCAGTATATAATTTCACACCACTTATTGATTTGGATTCTATTGAGATCGATGCAAATGATATAATTCACAAAATAAACACTTTGGACGTTAATTTAAACGCTGGTCCTGGTGGAATTCCAAACTTAATATTAAAGATGTTTTCAAAGTTTGCCAGAACCTTTAGTTATAATATTTAATAAAACGTTAAAGGAAGGACTATTTATTAATAATTGGAAATATTCCAATATTGTGCCTATATTCAAAGCGGGATTTAAGTTAGTTGTGGAAAACTATAGACCAATCACTAAATTATCCAAAACTGTTTGAGTCTATTATTACGGACAATTTTTACTTCCAAATTAAAAGAAATATTTCACCTTTTAAGCATGGTTTTTATCAGGGAAATCCACAACAACAAACATGTAAATTTTCCTTAATAAAGTCATAAATTCTGTAGAGAAAAGTTATCAAGTAGATACAATTTGTGCTGACATATCTAAAGCTTTTGATAAAGTTAATCACTTTAAACTGCTGCAAAAACTTGAAGCTAAAGGAATATATGGTACACTCCATAAATGGTTTCAGTCATATCTCACTGGTTGTACACTCTCAGTTAAGATTTCAAATTCAAACTCATATATATTTTCAGCAACATCAGGTTATCCTCAAGGTACCAACATGGGACAATTATTATTTTTACTTTACATGAATTATGTCAATATAGGGTTAAAAAATTCAATTTTATCATTTTTTGATGACTCTAAATTATATTCAACTATTCAAAGTTATGAAGTTATGCCTCTCATTACAGGAAGATATCGCAAATTTTTATTCCTGGTGTGAGTTAAATGGATTTCAATTAAATATTAAAAAATGTAAACTTATGACTTTCCATAAATCTTCTAATATAATTAAATTTAACTATAAAATTAACCAATCCGTTATAAATCGGATTAACGTAATCAAAGATTTAGAAATTATTCCAGATAACAATTTAACTTTTAATCCATATATATAGTATATAGTTAGTCTCTAAAGCTTTCTCCATTTTTGGATTCATAAAACGTAATTCTCAAACATTTTCTGATCCATACACTTTTAAATCTTTGTACACATCTCTGGTTCAACTACATATCGAATATGCTTCTCAACCATTTTAACATATATGCACCAGCACGAAAGATCCGTTCTCGAAGATTTCTGTACCTAGGTGCAGACAGAACAAACTATGGTTTGGACTATCTTAGAACCGATAGTCAAATCTCAAAAATTATTTAATTCTTGTTTCTGTGCTATCGATTTTAATTATGTAAGATAAATTATTAGAAGAAAAGTCACCATATTTTTAAATAACTTGTAATTTATTATTTAGTTTACCGATATTCATTAGGTAGGTATTAGTTATCTTTAACATTGAATAATATTTTTATTTTCATTTTTACTTTATAAATTTATTTTAATCATTATGAAATGCTTATTTTTAAATTAAGTATGTATTTGTAATGAACTTTAGTTTCTAAGTAATATCTCTAAGGGTTAATTTCCCAGTAGATAAAAAAATAAATAAATATAATGATCTAGTTATAGTCCATCGTACCTTGGGAATTTTGTCAATATAGATTGGGTAGTTGCAAATAGTACTTCGAAGTTAAGTAACATGATCTAAAACCAAACCAACGGCTATTTTATTAAGCTATATGGGTGAGATACTATAATCTTGTCTTGTATTAACAGCTTGCAATTCTGATTTTATATTTTGATTAAACTGATAACTGAATTGTATCAGTAATTGAACATATTTATGAACATTTGGTTTCAGCTTGTAGCATTATAGATCAATGTTAATTATAGATCTTGACTTATACTTCTGAAGTATAAATTAGTACTGATTGATAATTCGATACATGGAAATTGAAACATCAATGTTATAGTGTTGACATTATTACACTTACCTTTTTTCCAATATAACCAATCTACGTTAGACCGACAATAACTAATTTTGACTAAAAATTTTGTGACAAGTGGTTTTCTTACTAGAACTTGTTAGTAAGTTGAAAATGTTGGAAAACCAAAAACACGGTACTTACTTATAAATTTTATAACCAAAAACGGTACTTTTTTTTTCGTTTTTACACTTTTACAGTAACTTAGGTAGAATCACCTTTTCGTGCTTAATTAAGTACGGTACTGCAATTTTACACTACAATATCTACAGTATTTCGAGTATTTATTTAACAAATTACTGGCTTATCAACTCATTAAATGTGGAAAACTAATGCTATTGTCAGGAATTAAACTTTCTTAAATAGAATAGCTTCGTTTTATTTAATTTGTTACCAGATTATACTCTCAATTATTTTTGTCATTTATTATATCCCAATGACAAAGGGTACTGGACCAGGTCGAAAAACCCATAAAGCATTTTTTTTTGCTTCATCGGGAAACGAACTGGGAACCTTGAAAGGCAGACTTTGAAAGGCAAGCGCTCTACCTACTGCGCCACCCAGCGTTCGCGTACTTGCTTTAGTTCCAGTCCGAAATCTAACTGAGGATTACTATTTTAAAAATATATTTTTATGATATTCAATAAAAAAAAAACAATTTTAGTATGAAGACTGCACAACAAACATAATATTTATTAAAAACAATTAAATAAAATTAAACAAAAATAAATTAAATGATCAACGTATTGCTTAAGTCCAGACTTCTCTATACAAGCATTTTAAACAATAATAAAATTTTATTAAATTTCAAAACAAAAATTGAATCACAATTCTGAACAATTAAAATAAACCTAAAATAAAAACCTCTAAAATTTTTCATAATTCCAGGAAAAAATTGGTTATTGGAAAAATATTGGAGTCTAAGTATTTTCAAAATTTTTTTTCCTTTTTTGTTTATTTATTTATAATCATAACTTTACAATAATATTTATAAAAAAAAAAAAAATATATAAAATTTGTTAATATTTATATTTTATTACCTTTTCAGATACTCAACGACCCACAATGATTTTTTTAATAGAAAACTTTATAAAATCATCTTAACAAATTGTACAGTTAGGAAAATTTCAAATTAAAAATAATTTTTTTAAATTTCAATAATAATAATTTAAATAATATAAAATTCATCTGAAGGTTATTCAAAAATAATTTATATATTCAGAGTGCTCTGAAATTCAACGATCAGAGGTTAAAATAGTAGAAGAAAAAATTTCTTTTAACACAATCATAATTACAACAAAAAAAAAAACATATTTTTTAGTAAAAATATAAAATTAACTTGTAAGTCCTTTAAAAAAAATAATTTCGCAAGAAACATAATATTATAATTAATAATATTGGATTATATTTATTTGAAAATTTTTCAAATCAATGAGCAATTTTCATTCAAAATGTCAATTTAATGCAATTTTATAATTCCAATTTTCAAAATGTGCTAAAGATTACAACCAATTATCTACAATTTAAAGATATGAAAAGAAAATTTCATAAAAAAAATCTGATTAAAAAAATTTAATTTCTTTAATTGAATTTTTCAATTTATAATGGACTCATCATTGTCTATATACATAGGAGAGAAATAATGAATGAAACATTAATTTTGTATAGGATAAATTATAAAAATTTTTACCTTCAGTAATACATACAATTTTATGCTACAAGGATTATTATTATTTTTATTATTAAATGATGATTATTGACAAAGGACTTTTTGAGTAAAATGTCAGGAGTTTAAAATTTTATTTCCAGAATTATTATTTTCAATTTTAAATCAAAACAAATTATTTGGAATATTTAATTTTTCAAAAAAGATATTTTAGTATACAATAAGCTCTTAGGTTCCAATTAAGAAAAGTATTATAGAAAATGCATTAATGGAAATGAATTAATTTTTCTTTTGTGAAGAGGACAACCGTTTTTAAATTTAAATTTTTAACAGATTATTTTATGAAAAAAAAAGTTGACCTACTCAAGTCTGAGCATTTGATCAATGATCGGATTACAAACTTGTAACATGAAATTATAATATGGCTTATATAATATAAAACTAAAATGGAAACAAAAGTTTAATTTTTAATAAACATACAAATCCTCCAAAATCGCCAAAGTATCTCCAAAAAATATCTGGTATAATATAATTAGCTAAAAATAATTTCTATACAGTCCAGACTTACTGAAAACAACTATAATCTGGAGTTTTGTAAAATTATTATTTTGTCAGTACCATCTTACAAAATGCCCCTCCTGATTTCCTTGATAGTAACTGTGACAAAAAGTAAAAACAATCAAAAATGTTACTGAACATTTTCGGTATTTTGTAATGTGATCATTATTAAAATCAGCAAAATTAAGCAACAAAAAATGTCACAATCACAGGAACATTAACCCTACAAAATGGCAAAAAATTATTATTTTTTTGTTAGTATCACCTTACACCCCTCCTGATTTTCTTGCGAATAAAATGTTTTTTACTAACACTAAAACATGTTTTCGTTTACTCACAATACTAGCTGAATCAATGAAAACTTGAATTACTAGCAAAATTAATAATTCTTCAACTTAATCCGAAGTATCCACAAATCACTCTTGTGGCTTACAAAATTCAAAAATAACCATACATAAAAAGTCCAACTGTCGATTGTTGCATCAAAAATAGTATTTTAATATGTTTCAAAATTGAAAAAAAAATAATCAAATAAAGACACTTGCATTCACAACAATTCACATAACAATTTATTAAAAAAATTTAAAAAAAATTTTTTTTTTACAATAATCAACATTTTTTATTGTGTTAGTATTTTTTTTTTTAAATTTTAACATAATATTTTTTATTAATTCTTTATTGTTTTGTTTTATTTCGTTTTTTTATATAATATTATATTTTGTTATCCTCTTGGGTAAACAACAAATAAAAAAAAAAAAAAACAAAACAGTACAATATTTTTTAAACAAAAGACAGTGAAAATAACATTTAATCGTGACATTCACTAATGTCATTATAGAAGTCGAGTCACATCATTAAATTAGTAAACAAATATATGTATATATATATATATATATACTAGTATGTATTCTTATAAAAATTGCACTAACTTGCATGAATATGCAATTTTTCCAGGTCATTAAAGGTTATTCTAGTAAAATTATACAATATTGTATGTTTATATCAAATGAACATTATTATTGTTGACAGGGTTTACCCTGAAAAAATAGATGGTATTTTGCTCATTGTATAGCACTTGGAGGAAATTTAACAACATTATTAAAGATAAGTTTTGACGTATGAGATTAAAATCTGTAATCCAACGATATGATAAGTAAATTTTCAAATCTTATTTCTTTTACTAGACGATACTTGACATTCGCGATACAAGGTAGAATACTGAATTGTATAAGAGTAGCTTAATTATATGCTTTATAAAGCTAAAAAAAGAACATCGTATGCTATCAAAAAAATATGATTTTTTCGTGGAAATGTCAAAATCGACATTGTAGAAATGTCAAAAAAAATATGATTTTTTATAAATATTATGATGAAGTAAAGTTATTATTGTTGAAATTGGTTTTATAATTTTTGGTTTATGATCGATTTAATTTGCAATACAACCTATAAATATATTTTGATATTTGTGGTTATTGGACTGGATTATTGAAATTTTTTATTATTGAACAAATCAACCTTACTCTGATTATTAGAGTTGATATTTTTTGAATTTTTAAAACAATACTATTGGAAAGTATAGATAGTACTTCAAAATGACAACAATATGAAGCAAAAGAACTTTAGTATAGAACATCTGAATAATATTTTATTGAATAAAATGAAAATTTAATCTGTTTTTGAGTATATATATAATGTTGTCCACAAATGGGTCTATTAAGTGTTAATAGGTCAAGTCGTGGTATTAAAAAGGCATAATTAAGCTATAATTGATTTTCCAGAAGTAACTGGAATGGTCTTTTGGACCTACAAACATACCTGCAATGTTATTTAAAATGTTATATTTCTTACAAAGTACTCTACTATCGTACAGGAGGCTGAATAGGATGTATTTGTACCTCCTGGCAAATTATTATAAGCCTTAAAGCAATTATATATAAACTGTGTTATTGATTTGATGAGTCGTTCTAAAGACAGACACATAAAATCTACTTTTATTTCTAGTATTGTGGTAACGGAATTTATTTTCCCGAAATTACTGGAATGATTTTTCCACCTACCACCCTACCTGTAATGTTATTTAAAATGTAGATATAAATACATTTCTTACAAAGTACTTTACCTCCGGACAGGAGGCTGAATAAGATGTATTTGTTTATATAAAATAGACCAAGTAAATCAGTTTTTTTTGCTTTTTTTTTTTATTTTATTTTGGTTTTATTTTATTCATGACCCTAGAATATAGATATGGTCTCATAATTTACATTAATATAGTGAAATTATCTTTGATTAGATATTATTACAGTTAAAATAATTAAATTGATTTTTTTTGTTTTTGGTTTTTTTTGTATTACAATTATTTTGATTAGTATTACTAATTTGATTTGATTAGTATTACTAGATTTGATTAGTATTACTAATTTGATTAAGAGTATTAATTTCTAGTAGAATTATTTTAATTTGAGTTTTAAACAACATTATTAACTTCAATTCTACTGGCATTCATTTAATTTAATTTTATTTTGTTATTTCAACTACACATAAATATACAGCCAAAATTTAGGACCTCCTAGGCAAATCATTACAAGCCTTTAAGCAATTATATATAGATAGTGGTATTGATTTGATGACTCGTTCTAAAGAGAAACAGATAAAATCTACTTTTATTTCTAGTATTACGGTAATGGATGTCCACATTTCAATTCAATATGAAACTGTGCTTAATTTATTCTTTATAGCTTTGAATGCAATATTTTTAAAAGTTCTAATTTAATAATACCGTACTGACGTTATTTTCATTATATAAGCTGCTGTACAAATATAGAAATTTGTGATGAAATATTGGATGAAATGTAGGATGTAATATAGGAAGGTCCTGAGCTATTTTAATACATTTTTTACTACATCAAGCTTGCTTAGGTACATTTGTGGAGCCCTGTTTCATATCGGACTAAGGTAACAAATATTGGATTTAATGAATGATGAATAGAAAATAAAAATAATGTTATCGGTAAATAACTTTAATCTTCTAAGTATAAAAATAAGAATGGAGTAATACTTTTCATTGTTCGGTATATTGTGGTAGCTGCAGTTAGACTTATTACTGTCCATAATAAGATAATTAAAAATTTTAACAATAAATTTATTTAAGTATAACGAATTAACGATTAACTATTTCTTAAGTTAAATGGTTTGTTTTCAAAAGTACCTAAGAATTTTAGTTTTTTTTATTAAATTTAATACAAGCCGATGATTAGTGAGTCACTGATCAATTAAATGTAGGTCATATTCAGTCGATAAAAAATGTTACTTTGCCTGTTGTTTCTGAATATTTTGAACCGCATGAATATGAAATGAAGATCGAATAATTTGTTTAACAAAATTTATCTAAACCTAATCTCTGACAGTGCTCATAATGTTGCAATATATTTCATTATTTGTAAAAAGCCAATGAATGCATGATGGACAACGATTCTAATTTATATTATGATTATTTCCCACCTGTATTATTCCAAATTTGATCAATAACCAAATCATTCATTTTATTGATCATATAAAATTCTTGGATTTGTAATTAACAACACTTTTACTTAGCCTTAAGAAGCCACATTATTATAATGACTTTGCTTGTAAGAGGGATTTAGTCGTGTTAATTCATTATGGGCTGTTCATTAGAGGTAATTTCGTATCCACTTATTTTTTACTCTTTCAGTACCAATCAATCACTTCACTGTGTTAGTACAGTCACTGTACTCTGAATAACGTAAATAGAATAAAAAGAAGAAATCCAAGGTATGGTAATTCTGATTTATTTATTTGTTTATTTTAACAGTGGGTGACAGATAAATCTGCAGGCCAACTTTATAGGTCCTTTTACCTTTCAAAATGTTAATTTTTTATTAAATTTTTTTTTTTTTTGTTGCTTCTAATATTTTTTTTGTATTTGTTTCCTTAAAAAAATATATGTTTACAAGTATATTAATTATTTGGTATTTATTTTTGTATATTATATATATTTATACTATTTTTTTTTTTATTAGTTATATTATATTTTTATTCATTATTAAATTATACTTTAACTGAGGTGGTTGTATTGAAACTTACATTTTTCAGTAATTTCCACCATTTGAAAAATTTCCGGTTCTTATGGGATTTGAACCTGTGCTCCTCGGTCGTTACATTACTATACTCAAGTGCTTTACCACTCGGCTACCGAAGCCAATTATTTCTGATTTATTTAAACAAATTTGATTAAATATAATTCTAAATATTAGTCCTACATATCTAGTGATGCAAAGGAACTGCAGTGAAATATGGCGTTTAAAATTGGCAAGTATAATCAGTTCTACAATTGGTACCATCATACTTCTTATTCTTATATTAGAAATATTTTTTTATTTTGACCCCCACAACAAAATTACTACTACTTAAAAAACACAAAAAAACTACCCTACGAACAAAGTACCCTTTACTACACATTTACTTTTTTTTTATAACTAAATAAAATTATTCAAAACCCAGAAATGGAATTTATTGACGTCAGCAAAATTTTAAATTAAATTTCCTACTTTTAATTAAGTAATTCTTATATTAATTTTGAAATTTAAAAACAAAATCTCAAATTCTATTTTTAAAAAAAAAAAAAATACTTTAAAATCTTTTAAGATTTAATTTACCAAAAATAAAAACAAAAATTAAAACTTTAAAATAAAAAAAAATTTAATCTTTGAAACTTTATTTTAGAATACATCAAGTATCAAAAGGACGACATTTTTATAGTGAGAATATTATTATAAAATTTTATCTATGCTTTTATTTTATTTTTCTTGTTTTTCTTGTTTTTATTTTTATTCATTAATATAATAAAAAAAAAAAATTGAAATCCAAAAATAAAATTTCATTTTTATAATATGAAGTTTTCAAATCCTTTAAATCCGTATATCTTATGATGTTATTATAATCAACCTATATACGTACATATACATACACATAATAATGCTCATGTAACTAATTCACATATTGTTACACGTGTAAAAGATTTAGACATATACTTAAATTTATTTTTATTTGTATTATTACGTTTTTTTTAGTAACGTTTTATAACACTACACAATTTTTAAGCCCAACAAAAAAAAAAAAACCAAAACCCTATGTTCACATCTCCCATTCATTATTGTTCATCATACCGAAATTCCCAACAAAATAAAAAAAACTTGGCTTACCGACAAAGAATCATTGAAAATAATCATACGGCAATCAAAAACAAAACAAAAAGAACAACAAAAAAAAGTTAAAATTAGAAATATCCTTTTTAAATCATTTAAATATGGATCCTTTGGGCCAAAGACATTTTTAGAATATTTTAATTCAGTGCTCGTAGTCATGTTTAGGCAATTAGGAAAAAAAAATATTATATTAATTATAAAATATTTCAGAAATTAATATTCAAAAATTTTTTATTAAAAATTTAGTTCGACAAATATAGGGAGTAGTAAAGAGGTATGTTTTAAATGAAAGGATAATAGAAATTCATGGTTGTAAAGTAGTCTAGTAAAAGTAGATAAAAATCAAAGAGAATAAAAATCATGTATCCTTCATTATAGGAAATAACAGTTGAGGTAAGCGAAATTCTTGGAAGTTGTTAAACTGTAATAATTGGCTGTCGTTCATGTTTACATTTATTAGCACCACATGTTATACATCATCTATTTAATCTCTTTGATATTTTTCTTCATATTTGCTAAAAATTTCATTCATGCTAAAATATTTTATTTACGTAATCATTCGTTTTATTTATTCCAACATTTTTGTCCATAGCTCAGTTATACGTTAAGCAAATCTGCGAGGGCTTTGACACAATGGAAATAACAAGGTTTTTGTCATGGCCAGTTTAGTCGTTTATCTAAGTGAAGTTTTAGGAATTTGACATTTTTTGGGGAATATTATTATTATTTAATGAAACTGGCGGGCAAGTGCTTAACCTAAAAAGCTATATGTGTAGATTTTTTATTCGTTTAACTGAAGCGAAAAATATTTGAAGAAATTTACCAAATTACTCGCTTTCTAATTTAACTATTAGAAAAGAGTTATCGGATACATTTTTGCATTTGTGGGATCAATAGTGGAATCAGTAGTGGAAGATCAAAGCTAATTCAACATAGAAACTAGTAAATATACCATGAAAATTCGAAATATTGTATTGTGTATTCCAACTTCTGTGTAAAAGCAGTTAGTGCAAAATGCATCAGCCGAAAAAAAACATTTATAACATTAACAACGGAAACAATTATTAGCTTCAGCTAAGCAGGTGGACGTTATTGAGAAAATATTAATATAGAAATCAATAATGAATCATGATTAATAATGAATTATAGAGGAATTAACAAGTCCATATACCTCTCCAGTTGTATTAGTCGTAAAAAAAAAAGATAGTGTTATAAGATTTTATGTAAACAATCATTGTGATAATCACCTAGAATTGATGTTACTCTGGATAGAATTACTGAATCACAATAGTTTCCTACTGGCAGATAGAAATACAACCTGATGATAAAGCAAAGACAGCATTTTTTGGTAAGAATATTACCATCAAAATTTAAAGTAACACCAATTATTGGATCATCAATACGTGTTATGAAATGTGTGTGTTGCGATGATTAACTTGCAATACCTGTTCGGTTTATTTCTGTTGACGTAATTCTCGTTGGAAAAATTTTCCAAGAACGACTAAATAACTTAAGAGAGGTATTGTTAAGATTAAAGAGAAAAAACTTGAATTGAAATTCGAAGAAATGTGACCACTATAGAGGTGATGTAAAATATTTGGATAGTGTAGGATCTTCAAAAAGTTTGAGTGCAGATCCAACGGAAATTGAGATAATAATAAAATTATTAGTTTCAAAGACAAACTTAAATTAAATAGTTTGCTTGGACCAAGAAGTTTTATCGAAGCATTTTAAAGAATTACAAGACGCTTTTATGAACTAGGTGAAAAAGGAGAACAGAATGGACAAAAGAATTCAATGAAAAATTTTAAAAATTTATAACAAGAACTAAGTATTCAAGGCTACAAGGTTGATATTAGCCAATAGTAGGTAAAATATTTATCTTAGTTACAGTATGGTATTGCGGTCGGGGAGTATGAAAGAAAACTTCAGTCACATTATATTAGTAAAACTTTATCAAAATCGGAAATGGGAATTATTATATCACAAAAATAGTATAGTTGAATCAACGAACCATTGCCAAAACTATTTGGTTCGAGCAGCATAATTAAATCAATTACAAATTTCAGAACAAAAATTAATTGTCAGAAGTGATCATGCTTAAATGAATTTTAGACTTTCAGAATCCGGAAGGATAAATTGAAGATGAACGTAACTTTAAGCTTATAGCTTTTAAAACTAAAAACATATTATCGAACATATACAAAGCATGGTACATTATCTTACCGTTCTTATAAACTTGAATAAACACATTGTTTTATACTAGAAAATATACACTAGAAAATATACAAGCAGTAGAATTAGTACGATGAGTTAACATTGAATCGATTCTAAATTTTATAATGCTGAAAAAAATATAACTAAAAATCTTACCACGATTAGACATATGGGTCATCCGACTATAATATTATAGCCATAATTCAGTCGATAGAAAATAATGAAAGACATGAGTGAAACAACATGAGTGATGGGATTGAAATTAAAACAAGTTATTGGACATAATTGAATGCAGTTCACATAGTAAATAAAATTTTTGAAACGAAAGTATGAATCATAAGGCTGAAAATTAATTATAAATAATAATAATTCAGAAACGTCAAGTATGTAAAATGAAAGATTTATATAGTGCATACCTGTGTTGTAGACGGAATTCTAGGAACAAATCAAATCAATATAACCCTTTAGACGTTTCCAGTCTTCCCAGCTACTCAACAAGACTTAATATCTTAAACATGCTGTCTTTATCCTCACGTAGACAAATATTATCTTCATGTGTTACTTTCGATATTCTGAAAAATAGTATTGCTATCCAATCTCTTAACAACAAGCTTAGACTTAATGATAGAGTTAGACAAACAAGAAATATGAAATTTTTAAATGACTATAAACACAGTACTGAGTACGGAAAAAATGAACCGATAAACAGATGTTGTATTACATTCAATAAAATCAGTCTTCTATATTCGTCATCCATCGTCATTGCAGAAATACCTTTAAAAACACTTTACATCAACATATTTCCAATTTACTGACCTCTGACAATTAATAAATTTAAGTTCAGAAAAAAAACAAAAAAAAAAACAAAAAAAAATCACTCATAAGTAATAATTTAAGTTTTATGTAGGTTTACTTACTTAGCCAATCAAATTTTATATTGTACAATTTTTTTTTTTTATACCTTTAGTCTTGTATTTATAAGAACAATGTAAATTAGTCACTAAGATTTTTCATGTTTTTTGTTTTTTTTTTTTCATTATTATTATAATTTGTTATAATGTATTATTTGTACATACCTTGTTTAGGTATTTCAAATAAAATAAAAATAAATAAAACGATTGATAAGATATACTTGAAATATATTACTATATTTCATATTATAAAAACTATCAATTATATCAATGTACAAGTTTTACGCCATGTGGTACTAAGTAAAGGACCTCAAACAAATATTTTATCCACATGAATTGAGCCATTTCCAATAAAATAGAGGTGCCTAGTAGCCTTTAAGAACATTTTTTTTTCTTAATTTCCCTACAGTAAAATAAATCTTAAGCACCTAATCAACCAGGTAACATACCCAAAACTGGCGCCACGACGTCCTTGGAATAAGGATGGAAAAACTTGAAAAAATGAAAAAAAATTTTGTTACAATTTTAATTATTTTCACTGTATTCCAAACCCACCAGTTCGGCGAAGCTTTATATTTTTACACCCAAAGTCCTAATTTCGCAGCATAATAATAAAATAAAGAACATAAACAATTTTCTTTATCACTAAATTAATTAAATTTTTTTAATTTTGATAACACAACTGAATTTAAATGTTATTATTATCATTTTACTACATATTAATATATAACTGCATCAGGTCATAAATTTGTCTGGTTTTTCGAATATAATTGCTATTATTTAAAATAATAATTTATAAAATTCTTACCTTTTTTATCCAATAATATTTCCTATTATTTTTTAACTATTCATTTTCAATTAGTTTTTTTTCCAAAAAATAAAAAGTTATCCAAAAATTGTGTTTTGAATTTTTAAATTTATTTTATAAATTTAATTTCTATTTTTAAACATATCCTTAATATGTATTTTAAAGATTTAATTTATAAAAAAAAAAAACTAATATATAATTAATTTATTATATTTAATTTTTATGTAAAAAATAAAAATAGATAAATTATGAACGAATTTCACATTAAAAGGATTCTATTAAGCTAATTTTTTTTTCTTTATTCTAAATTAATTTGTTAAAACTATATTATGTATTCATACATAATATACCTATATGTAATATGAGTAATATATATACAAATATATTTTAGGAAAATTCTCAATTAATTTGATTTTATTTTTTTTTCTTTGCTATAAAATCAATTCTAATAAATTTCACAGATTTTTTTTAAAGCACAAAACATATGTCAATATACACTTCTTTAAATTTTATTTAATTATCTAAATTATTGTAAATTAAATTTTTGTTTGTTTAATTAATATTTTTTTTTTTATTTTTAACTAAAATATTCATTACTAATACAATATACATTAACAAAGAGCATACATATATATATCTAATAATTTATTATAATAAAATTAAAATAACAAAATTTTATGTTTATTTATGTAAAGTTTTGTTTTTTTTTGTTATATTTTAATTTTTAAAATTACGCACATAAATTAAATTTATTAATTTTTTTTGTTTAATAATAAAAATTTTTATATTAAAAATAAACCTAGAAATATATAATAATAAAATAGACTATAAATAATTTTAAATTATTATTTTTATTTTATTTTGATTTGTATTAAAATATTATATTTAAATATTAAATAAAAATTTTAATAAATGATTCACTCTTTAATATTTGGACTTTATACTGTTCTTTTATTATAGAATATAAGATTTTTTTTTATTATACAACAATTAAATAATTCATTTAATTGTAAATAATTAAATTTTTTTTGTATTCATTTTAAACCGTTATATATATATATGTATATGTTTACCGTTATTCAAAAAGTACATGACGAACATTTTATATTTTTAAATACATAAACATATATTACGCACACATATATATCAATAAACATATGTACATAAATGAATGTAAATATAAATATTATTTAATGATAAACCAATAATTTCAATAAACGAAAATCCTGCCTAATAATTTTGGATTTCCTGTTCCGTATTCAAATCACTGTTACATTATTTTTAATAACTCCCAATTAAATAATATTTTATTTTTAATTATCTTTTCTTCCTTAAATTCTCAATATCGATAAATAAATTTGTAACGGTAAATTTTTTGTTTTTAATTGAAAATTTATTATTATTGATTGACAAACATTTTTCTAATAATTTTTCAAAATTTTCCCACTATGGTAAGTAACAATAATTAATATTAAAAAAAATATAATTTTTTCCGTTATCATTCCCGTTATGTATATTTTATTAAAAGAATTATTATAAAAATATATATGTATATATATAAATATGCATTTAAAAATAATTAGAATAAATCACTTTATAATAATATTATGCGTAACTCATGTGAAAACTGCCACGAATAAAAACAAACTGGTGATCGGTATGGAAAAACACCATGAATTTTCCAAATGGAAAATCATTTTTTTTTTTTTGTTTTGTCTTTGCTGTTATTGTGTTTTTTTTTTTATTCATTTTGTTTATTTTCGTCTTGGTATATTATTTTTGTTTTTTTTTTTTTACGTTTATGTTTACTTAAGTAACGGTATTTTCATTTTCAGATGTGTATGTATGTATGTATTTATAAATAAATCTGTATTCATATATTTGGAAAAAATTATGCTTTTTTCCTTTAAAAAGCACATTTCATCAGCGCCATCTGCTATTGAATTTTTGTTTGTTTATTATTTTGTTTTTGCTATTGTTATTTTCTTTATGTGCATCATTATTACATTATTGTTGTAGTTGTTTAGTGGTATTAAAGATAATATAACAGAAAGTTGAATAGAAAATTTTCATGAAAATTTATTGACCTAGGACCGAAAAATTAAAATTTAAGGAAAGTATGAAATGGTTTATATGTAAATATAGATAAGTATAGAGCTATATTAGAGCTTATTTTATGTTTTGTTTGATAAAAGCTTTCATTTTTGTTTCGATAAGAAATTAACTGACTGTTGTAATTTTTAAGAGAAAATTTTCTCTTAGAAAGGACAATTTTTTGTTTAATATTGTACCTATGACAAAGCTCTTACTTTTTTTGAGAAATTTGAGAGAAAGAATTTTGAGAGGAGTTGAATTCTTCTTATCAGCTATTGAATTGTTCAAGAAAATGTAAATTGGTTAATGTAATCGTAAAAAATATTAAGCGATTGATAAACTCAGAATATTTTTTATTTAAATAAATAAATGTTGAATAAATGTCCACAAAAGCAATCTTCGATAAGGTGAAATAATTCTAATTTCAGTCTAAATATAGCATGATTTTCAGTCAAAATTGTTAACTTATTTTGCCATTATTAAACCAGTTTATTTAATGTCCTAGTTTTATGCAATGTGTTTTGATTGAAAATTCAATAACATTTTATTTTATTTTATTATTTCAAATATGTAGTAAAAATTTATGACCCTTTTCCAGGTAGAATGTTAGCCATCTCTCTATTAGAAATCTCATATCTACTTATTTAATACTAACATAAATTGAATACAAACGATTTCAATCTAAGTCTAATCTAAATCTATTTATAAGCATATGTATAAATATACCTATTATATTATTAGTTTTTATTTAGGATTTTTATCTTTTTAATAAAATTAACAACTCTTTTTAAAAAAAAAAAGCTGTTAAAATCTGCTCAGATTATGTCATGCTAACTATGATGACATGTTGAATATCAATCTACATATATTACAATGATCATCATTTATTACGTCATGTACATTAATTGCAACCACTGGAAGAAGAATATTTTTATTTTTCACCTGATAAAAATTATAAGGTCATATTTTGGGTAATGAAATACCATAATGGTCGGAAAATGTTAAAATGGGCATAACTATCTGACAATCTCTCAATATTTTATTTGCAAATGATTTATTAAAAACTATCTCACAGAGCCTGTAATGTGGCTAATTTAAAGTATAGTATCCAATTTATGTTATAAAATTATAATTCTAAATTGCCAGATAGCCAAGAACTCTTCGGAGTTCTTTACAGGTATGAGCAGTAATTGAAAGGAAAGATGAAAACATAATACAATTTCCAGTATGTTAACAACTTTGAAAACATAAGTTTAAAATGAAAATGAATCTATCTTAAGCGATATAAGTAAAACAGATTCATGTTGCTGTGTATATTTATAAACTTAAATTGAAAATTTATATTTTATTATTGTTTAGTGAAAAATACAATTAATTAACGAGTTTTACATTATAATTTTAAAGTTTTTATACTAACTGGATTTTTGATACTTAAAAAATATACAGAACATATTTAAATGTGAACAGATTACATCTTTATGCATATTTGTTTCTTTATGAACAGATCATATTTTTAATATTTATCATATTTTTTGATAGTGATTACAAATTCTATATTTATCTGTAAACAATTTATACAGATAACAATTCGAGCACTACAACTTTATGTTTAATTTATTTATTTATTTATTTTTTTTTTCGAGCTTAAATCAAGCAAGTTACAATATATACTAATAATTACTATTTTGGTTAAATTACATATAAAATTATAATTTTAGAAAAAAGAATAAGAAAAAAGAATAACAATATTAAAAAACAAAAAAAAAAAAAAAATAATAGAAAAAGCATAGCTAAAAACTTATTTTAATTCAATAAAAAATATATATATAAAAAAAATAATAAATAACAAAGAACTAAAAATTAATAATGATATAATGATAATGATAGTGATGATAGAAATGTAGTAAATTTTTAAAAATCACAATATTTGACAATTGAATTAAAAATTAATAAAATAAAAAAACGAAAAATGAAAAATTGATATGAACTAAGTTACAATAACATAATAATGTAATTTATAAAAATTTATGTAGTTCAAGGGATAACATTGGATGCACGTTCATTGGCACATATATATATTATTTTTTAAAGTCTGCTTTGTTAGTAGTAGGTTAATGTGGGAGTTATATGAGTTACATGAAGACATCATTCTATTTAATGGTTCATACTTGCCATAGTTAGTTCTATGATATTGTAGGTTAAGCATATTATTAGATCGCAATCTGGAATTGGAACAAAAGTTAAGCTTAGCAAGTAATTGAGTAGAAGAAATGTTCCCTTTGATTAATTCAGTTAAAAATACTATATCAGCGACAGTTCTGCGTTTTACAAGCGTATTGAGATGTAGCAAATTCAATCTGTGCTCATATGGAGGTAATCTTAATGGATCTTCCCATGGGAGATTGCGTAAAGCAAATCTTAGGAATTTTTTTTTGACCGATTCAATTCTGTTAATATGAATGCTATAGAAAGGATTCCATATTTGGTTGGCGTATTCCAAATTAGGTCTAACTAAGCAAGTGTAAAGAGATTTAAGTACATAGGGATCGTTAAAGTCTTTTGCCCAACGTTTAATAAAATCAAGCATAGAGTTGGCCTGATTCAGTATGTGAGTATAATGGAGATGAAATGATAGCAAATGACCCCCAAGTCTTTTATTGACCCCCAAGTCTTTTATTGATGCAACTTTGGGAATGGTTTGGTTATAAAGAGAATAAATAAACGAAGTTGGCCAAAAGCGACGAGTAAATGTAATTAGTGCACATTTATTAACGTTTAACTGTAGATTGTTGTTGGTACACCACCTATGAAATCGATTTATATCTGCTTGTAGTGCTAAGGCATCTTCCAAGGTATTAGTTTTTTTATAAGTTTTCATATCATCAGCGTAAATTATAATATGACTGTTATGGATTAGAGAGGTAACATCATTAATGGAGATAATAAATAATAGAGGACCCAGATGACTCCCTTGAGGATCGCCTGTAGGAACCTCAAATTCAGAAGAAGTATTGAATCTAAAATTGACAGTATATCTACGATTTGAGAGGTAGGAAATCACCCAATTTATAAAAAGAGAAGGGAATCCATATTTAAAATAAGATCCGTCCGACAAATCTGAGCATATAATACATAATGAACTGTAAAATACAAAATTTGTGCTAACTCAGTTTTTTTATTTAATTTTTTTATTAATTTTAATTAGCATAATTTTTTTATCTTTATTTTTATAAAACTATTCTGATCCTTTTTAATATTATTTATTAATTCCGATTGCAAATCATTTTAATCCACAAAAATTTAATACAATTTCATTGCTACAATTGCTAAGCTTATAAAAATATTTATTCAATCACCAGCATTCTAATTTATTTATAGAACTTGGTAGCCAAATCTAACGTCATAAAATATTTACACTTCAAAAGAAATCTAATTGAACAAGGACTTCATATCCTTTAAAAAAAACTTATATTTATTACTAAGAATTACATTATTGTTATTATACAAATATAAATAATTGGTATTCAAAGTTTTATGAATTTTATAATTTCAAAAATATGTACAAAGTCAATCCCATTTTACGGTAAAGGTTATTGTATCATAAGTGGTTATCATAAGTGACATCTTTCTCTTACTAAAATCATGTTCTTTATCTTTTAAATACTGAAAGCTATATTAAATACTCATATTATCATTTTCATTATATCCAGTGCTTCGTAAATGAAAACGGAAAAAAAAGCTTTTTGAAAAGCTCAATTATATTTTATATTCTTAATTTGTTTTCTGTTATCTTTTTCTAATGTTATTACCACTTAAAAATCAAAAATTTCTGTCTCCATACCACGTCACATCATTATATTTAAATTTAAATTTATTTTCATATTTTATGTGTTTTTTTTTGTTATAATTTTTTAAATATTAACAAAATAGAAGGATATTGAATTCTTTTCAAAATGAATAAAAAAAGGATATCTGAATAATTGTACATCTCTCTACCTACATCAAATAGTATAAATTTAAAAGAAATCTGTTAATGTACCTTTCTTCCTATGTACATATACATATAGTAAATATATGCATATTATGTATTTATAGATTTGAATGTACGAACAGTACAAAATAATTTTTATCAAGGAATTGACAATGACTTTTTTTGTGTATTTTGTTTTTGTTTTTCTAAAAATATATATTCTAAAAAGTTCAATGATAGAAAATGGGTTACCTATACCACTTGAATACTTAATATTGAACTCATGTGATTTGGAAAAGCATTTCCACTCAGTTACTAACAATAAAATTGCCATATAAAAAAAAAATGTCATTGTGCTATACCATAATTTAAAAAAAATTTAATATAGCTATTATATGGGAAAAAAAAAGTGGAGAAGTTAAAGTAGAGGAAAAAGAATTGAAAATGATGTCTGTGAATATATGGAAATATTTTTTTTAAAACACTAGTTTTGACATTGTGACATTTTAATGAAATTAAGAAGATAATTTTTTTTTTTTTTTTTTAATATCGTATTTTAAATGGAAAATTAAATTTAGATATTGACAATAATTGAAAAACAATATAAAAAAAAATGCAGTAGTATAAAATCTGTTTGTTAAGTCAAGTCAAATTGCGACATATACCCACTTAATTTATAATTTATTAAAAAATTGCTTTCGAATTTGAAAAGTTGAATATGATATTATAAAAGGGTTTTTAACCTACCAACATTCAAATTATTAATGGTATAAGGTTAAACTAAGTTGAATTAAAAATTATTTATTACTGGAAATATCTTGGTATTTGACTTTGAAATCTTTTATTTTTGGACAACGGTAGAAATAAAGCTTAAAAATATTAAGCTAAGGATGATATCCATATACATAAGAACTTCAGTTTTCCCTTAAATTTTATACTACTTCTCTACAGATACAAATCAATCGCAAAAAATGAAACTTACAAAAAATTTTTATCCTTCAATTCCATTCAAAAATTTTCTTTACAATAAATTTAATTCCTCAACATTATAAAATCTCGGGTAGAATATCTGAGCCAATTTGATGTGTTTAATATTCACTCGTATATACAAATACAATTATATGTACTCTAAAATTATTTCCAAACAACAAAATATAACTTTTAGTACTGTAAAATGATATATTAAAAAAATTAGTGATAACACTATTTATATTAGTACCTAAGTAAATGTTTCAAAACTCTATACCAAAGCCGAACTTTCTGTCACTCATAATTATATTTTAGTTCTTTTTCTATTTCATATTCGCTATTGGATGTCCGCAATCATATTTGTAAAGGTATATTATTCTGTCCATCAGTATTAGATACAATTTATATTTGACAGTGTGTAGCCCCGTTCATACTAGGAAATGTTTTTTACATTCAGCATATGAAATAATAATTAATTTATTCCGAGAGGGATCTGGATCCCTACATCACCGCAGCCACAAATGGGCTTATTGTGATAAATTCAACATATATTATGTTTTCAGAATTTTACACTGTAGAATTAATTGTAGGATATCAAATTTATCATTAGATGAACCAATTATGTTACTTTTAAACACTTGATAGTTAATAAAAACATACGCTCGCTATTATTTCCTCATTATTGCTAACTATAGATATAGCCGTGATATTTTTAACAATTTGCGATATATAACAAATTTCTAATACCATACAATCACGAATATTGAAATCATATTGATGTTTGATATTTTTAGTCGGTAATAAGTACATAAATAAGTACAAACCACTTGTAATATTTTTCAAAGCGGATTAAAAATATTCGTTTCTAATTAACATCGTGGTTGCAAACAAACTTCTGATATTTTACATAGCCCAACGAGTATGTTCTATTCGAAATTTATTTCCATATCCAAGTTCCAGCGTACATTTACACAACACCCCCACGTATTTTAAACTTGAAATTTGTTCAATTTCAGGATTATTTATTGTTAAGGATATGTTTGTTAAATGTGATTGGACCAGAAATAAACATTAATTTTGTATTATAGTGTTAATATTTGAGCCTGAAAAGTATGTGGCAATCGTTTACTTAACAATGATTTTATTGGCAGTTATGGAATCATTTTCATATCGTATTTTATCTATGATAACTGAATTTGCTTTTATTCCTTATATTCAGATTATACGAGTATATATAATATAGTGTTTCCTCAAATATAACTCAAAAATAATAGATTAAAAAGTAGATATAGTTTATAATACGCAGCCCTTACCACACTCTTCGTCTGGCATCAATATTTTCTGTGGTGAATTATTATAAAACAATTTGAACTTTTATTTTTAAATACAATTAAGCTCAATCTCACAAAACAAACCAATTAAAGATAAAAATGGTGCGCTCATCACAAACTTAGAGGATCAATTAAAGAGATGGAGAGAACATTTCCAAGAACTGAGCAACGAAGAAAGTACAAATAACGAAGCAGACATAAGAAACAGAGACAATGCAAATATCTACCCAACTGAGGGACTGCCAATATCTACTCAAGCTCCAAATATAGAAGAAATCAAAGCTACAATCAATATCCTGAAGCACAACAAAGAAACAGGTGAAGATGGAATTCCAGCAGAAATAGCCAAACTGGACCCTGACTTATTCGCAAAAACAATTGAACCCCACATCAGGAAAGCATGGATAGAGGAGAATATACCACCATCATGGAAGAAAGGAATGATTGTCAAGATACCTAAGAAAGGAGACTTGGCAAATTGCAGCAACTGGAGAGGAATCACGGTTCTAAATACTATTCATAAGATAATAGCAATTATTATAAAGAAAAGATTAGAAGAAGTACTAGAACCAATACTACGGAAAGAGCAGGCAGGTTTCAGACCAAACCGAAGCTGTGTAGACCAGGCAAATACTTTACGGGTCATAGTTGAACAATCAGTAGAATGGAATGCCCCACTATATCTACTATTCATAGATTTTAAGAAAGCATTCGACACAGTCAAGAGATGCGCAATATGGAGAACACTTACAAAGAAGGGAGTTCCTGAAAAAATCATCAACATCATCAAAGCGATGTATGAAGATGCAGAGACAACAGTTCAACACAGAGGTAAGATCAGTGATCCATTCTACACCAATATAGGAGTTAGACAAGGATGTCCACTATCACCACTTCTCTTCAACACAATACTAGACGACATTCTAAGAGAAGTTTGCACTGGAATAAACGGAATAGAATGGGATCTCTTCGGAAACTTAGAAGACTTAGATTACGCAGATGATGTATGCCTCATACCAAAAAATCAAAGGGACCTACAGAACAAAGTCAACAGATTACAGGAAGAAGCAAAGAAATCGGGACTGGAATTAAATATCGAGAAAACCAAAGCAATGAGGACAAACAATAGTTACAGTGAGCCAATAACAGTGAGTGGACAACAGATAGAATACGTAGAAGAATTCAACTACCTGGGGAGCATTATAACATCAAGAGGAGGTGCAACAGAAGATGTCAACAGCCGTATAAATAAGGCAAGAAGAACATTTGGGAGCCTAATGAAGATATGGCGGAGCAACCAAATATCGAGAACAACAAAACTAACAATATTCAGAGCATGTGTTAAGTCAACATTAATATATGGCAGTGAAACATGGCTCACTTCGGTCAGAATCAAACAGAAGCTACAAGTATTCATCAACAAGTGCTTGAGAATTATATGCAGAATATTCTGGCCAGATAGATAAATAGGAAAAAACAGGCAGATAAATAGGAAAAAATGGAAATGGATAGGTCATACACTAAGGAAATCAGAAAGTGATATAGCAAGAAGAGCTCTAGAGTGGAATCCACAAGGACAAAGGAGACCCGGCAGACCATACAACACATGGAGACGCACAATCGATCAAGAATTAACAGTCAACAATTATACCTGGGACGATATTAAGGAAGTAGTACTCAACAGAGAGGAATGGAGGTTCACTATCGAAGCCCTATGCTACCACGCGGAGTAATAGGAGAAAAAAAAAAAGCTCAATCTCATTGAATGCAGTTATATGAGCTAAAATAACATACTTTTTATTACAATATTTTATTACATTAATTGTCATCCTAATTAATACCTATTATTTAATTTTACCTTTAATTTACATAAACTTAAAACAACTTGTTGTTAATATTTTTTAACCAAAAGTTTGTTATATCACGTTGTGATCGATACGGCAAAGATATTTAAATTACTTGGTATACAAAATAAATTAGCAACACATTTATAAATAAAAAATAAATCGACAATAAAATATTAAAAATAATAAAAATCAAAAAATAACATAAAATAAAAATTCAATAAAATAATAATGTATTTATAATATTATTTGATTAATATATTTTTATTATGTTTTTTTGGATTTTTTAATTTAAAACAACCACCAACACTCTTCTAACTTAAGTTAATTATTTGACATGGATACCAAAACAAAGTTCAGGTGCAATAGACAGATCTATTGATCACTACAGATCACTACTAACACTCTTATAACTTAAGTTAATTATTTGGCATTGATCCCAAGGTACTACATTGAATACCAAAACAAAGTTCAGGTATTATGTTGTACTGACCAAATATTTCAAAAATGTACAAGATGTGTAATTTATATCACAAACCAAAAATTTAACTAGCTACAATAATTTTCGACTTTAATTACAATTTCTTATTAAATAAAATAATAAATTTAATTTCTCACTTTTATATTTAATATTAATTTTACCAGCTGTAATTATTAATTATTGTATTATTAGACTCTTATATATTATTATTTTATTATATAATATTATTATATAGCTAGTTTGTAAATATTTTAATAAAAGTAAAATAAAAAATGTAAACCAGACTGTGGAACATAATATTTATATTTTGATAAAAAGGATATACGTGACAATATTCTTAACTAATAATGTGTATTAATTAATAATTCTATAATATTAACAAGAAAATAAAAATGTTTTTAAGACAAAGAATTTTATTACAATAAAAAACAGAAAAATTATTTTTACACTATCAAATTACAAATAAATGAATATTTAAATAAAATTAAAATTCATTATAAAATATATTGAATTTTTCCTAAACGTTATGCAGAATAAATTAAAAATCTTAAATTTTTAAAATATTTGTGTACAATATAATCAACAGGCGCGATCTGATTGTAATGTAATTAGTTAATAATTAATTTGAAAGTTGAAGAATGAATAACTTAATAATCCACTCACTTAAAAAAATTTTTTTTTCATTTTAAATACATTTTTAAGTTGATTTTTATAATAAAAAAAAATAAGGGGATAGTGAGGGGTAGTTAGTTGGTAGTATTAAATATTGATTTGTCAAAAGGTTAATTTTTCAATTCATATATCTAAAATTTTAATTAAACATTACAAAATGAACAATAATTGTGTCGCTCAAATGCAAACACCGATAAATACGTGTTAATCCATTCTGAGAAAAACGTGAAAAGTCTATAACAGATTTTTTAAACATAGTCTTCAGATTTTTAATTTATAATGGCTAGCCTATTTAACAATAATAAAGAAAAAAAATAACTCATTGGATTTAAACATAATATTAATTTGAAATTTATAAATATCGGATTTTGAAATTGACACGTGTTTGTATCGGGATTTACATTTTATATACTGTAATTTATCGGGGTTTGATCTTAACAACTAACATTAAGTGTATTTTTATATCGGAAGTATATTTCAAAATAAACTGTGACATCGTAAATGTCTTACATAAAACTTCAACATGATATAATGTAAAAGAACTAAGTTGTCAATGTTATCTGTAAAATAAGGTGGCAACATTGTAAGAGCTTTCTAAGATATTGTGTTTTAATTCATTTGTGATGAAGCAAAATGAACTGACAGTTTTTATTAACACTGTACAACATTGGGTTTTTAAAAAATTTTGTAAAACAAAATACCTGTCAAACCGGTCGTGGAGACATCGTCAACAACAATTGTGATCATGGAGACAATGTCTCAAGTTTGTGTGAGCTTTTGTAGACATGTAAGATCATGTGAACGTTGTATTCCACTTTGTGTTCAGACATTTACGATGTCAAGGAAAGTGATCTTGTTCTTATGTGAAGAGTAAAATGCCTTGACAAGTCTCAAAGCATCTTCTGCCTTAACAATGTTGCATTTTAAACTTTTGTTTTTTTGCTGAACACAATTTCGAATTACTCTAATATATCTTGGATACAAATTTGAAAACTTAATAATTCCACAATTTATTGAAAAAATAATAAAAATATTTTGATTAACTTAACTTATTCTCATTTTGTTACATTTCTCGCTTTCGTTTTAGGTTTTTCTCCTTTTGAAATTCGAATTGGATGATTTTCACTTATCATTTTCTAACATAATTTTAGGGGAATTATTGTATAGATAACATTGATAATATTTTAAAAAATGTTTTATCACCTTTATCTTAAAACACGTCTTTTTTCAATGAAAAATAACTTTGCATTAACATTTATTTAAATTTTCAAAAATATTATTTGTCAAATTTTGGCGCCAAAGTATTTATTTTAATCATATCGGCTTTTGCAAAGAATCAGTTAAAATATACTTTAATATACCGGTTTTTGCAATGGAACCATTGCAGCATGTAAATATCGAGTTTTGAATTCAATTTTATTTGCAAATATTGACTTTTGCATTAAACCTCAATTTAAAAAAAAAAAATGCTTTAAAATATCGGGATTTGATTCAGTTTTTAGAAATAAGGTTATAGATCTACAAATTACTTGTTTTTTGATATGCATATGTCAAAATTTTTGTCAAGTGTAGTTATCGGTGTTTGCATTTGAACGACACAATTGTTAAATAATAAATTATTCATTTGATTTGTATAAATCCATTCAGCATTTATTTTCAATTTGTAACAAAAATTTACTGTCGTCCCTATACTGGTAAATTACCGTAAGTTTAGCATATTTGGAATTTTTCAAAAATTAAATACTCGCAGCATAGTATATATTTAGAAAGTTAGTTAGAAAAATAACGACTTAAACAGTTACATAAAAATAACAACTAACTACAATAACGTTTTGTGGAAATAAATACAGATACGACCTTTTATCAGAGTGAGTAAATTCGATTTTTTTTGTTGTAGATATGCTAATTTGGTTCGACATTTTGTTAACCTACATAAGTCGCTTCAATTTAATAATCGACCAAAAATATTTTTATGAGTTATATTAAGTTCATAACCATTTCAATAATTTGTTGTTGATTTAAAATTTAAATATTTTTCAAAATAGAAATTATTAGTATTAATAATCTGTTTCAGTAGCATTAATAAAATACAAAAGTGTTTCCAAATATGATTATAATAGAAATCTAAATTTAAGTTAAAATTCATTTTTAAAAATATTTTAATTTGTGAATATTCATAAAAGAATTGAAAATGTCTGGAATAAATTTATGCGATATTCATGTTTTCTTAACAAGTCAACCTTATGGAAATTACATTTTCGTTTTTGTCAGAATTTAATATGTATTTAGAAAATGGAAAATTTTAAAGTTGAATATTTTAAAGTGACCTTGAAAATTTTACAAAAGATTTTAAAACAATGCTATTGACTCATTTCAAAAGGTAATAAAGAGAAAAATGTTTTTGAAACATTTTAGATGCAATTTTCATGTTGAACTATTAAAATATATTTATTGTAACAGAATGAGAATTCAGTATGGTTCTAAGTTATTCTAAAAACTAAAACATTATAATTATTTTAGTAAATTTTGAAAAGCTTAAATTATTTGTTTATTAAGACATAATAATTGCAGAACAAAAAAAAATTTTACAATAATGCTATTTTCAAAATTTGATAGTTTCAGTATAAAATGTAGTAGTTTCAATACTTCCAAAAATGCTTTGAAATTTAAAGTTAAAACTAAGGTTTTACTCAAATATAGTTTAACAAATTATTTTTTAATACATATATTAATTAAATTAAATATAATACAATAGAACAAACTGGGAATTAATACAATATTTAATTAAATTAAATAAAACACTTGTTGTTGTTTCACTAATTAAGAAATTATTGAAATTTTCTTATATATTTTATTTTAACATTTTAATCAAAAACACAAAATTAAAAATAAAATTTTACCTGACATGTGTCGTCCTTCTAAGACATTATCAAGATTAAAGTAATACGATAAAATTTAAATTTAAAAGATGAAAATTAAAATGTAACTGTGAAAAATACATATCGATGGTCCCAAGCAAAACTATGCTAACTCGACTTAATAGTTTTTTTATTGGAAATACCATTGTTCTAAAGCTCGTTATTTAATCTACCATTTGTCAAATTTTCAAAACAATCCGTTAAAAATTACGGATTTTATAATGATTTTTGTACTTAGAATATTTACGTGAAATCAAAAGCATTCCGTGCAAAAATGCGCTAACCCTTTTTATCCGCTTGATAAAAGAAATTAATATACCAAAACATAAGACAACTCAAATTAGCATAGTTTTCTGGGTAAAAAAATTCAATACTTAGCATTTTTATAGTGAAAAAATTAATAATATACCTATAACAAATACATACACAAAAAGTCTAAGTAGTGTTAGCATAGCAAATTTATATATTATAATATTATTTCCGAAGTTTTATGGTCTAACTCGTTTTCTCTTGAAATATTTTTTAAATATTTTTCGTAAAAAACTAGCTAAGTTGATTTAGAATACTATATTGTATAGTCAAAAATATGCTAACTAGGCTTTAAGTCCTGAAAATGTTAAAACTATAAACAAACCAATTTATGAACTTAAACTTTTAATAATAATATTCTACTATCCAAAAAATCAAGTGATAATCTCTTATATTTTAGAAAATATAAACGATTTTCTGCGAAATTTACTTTTCAGAGTTAGCATAGTTTTGCTTGGGACCATCAATATTCAATTTGACGTTAATATACTATTTATTTTAAACTTATACCAGTATAAAAAATAGTAACTGGTAAATTACTAGTAAAATTATTATACATTTACTAAAAAAACGCACATATGATTTTTATATTAACAAAGATTAACATGTTGTAAGCGACAAAATTTATAAAATACAGAATTTGATTTTAGATGTAAAAAATTTACTATTAAGTAGCACGCTCTCATTGGTTAAGTCTAACTAGTTATTTAATAAGTTGGCTTTTTTTAATTTTAATTTATTAATATGTTAATGCCTTTACCAGTTCTAATTTGTTTATATCGGTATAAAGTGGTCTGAAGATCTTAAATATTAAGCTAGGCCTGATGATGGATAAGTAGAAAATATCGGTTTTATATATTTGGTAAATCTAGTTTAGGGGGTTCGTTTTGGCTGATTTTGATTATTTTTTAATGTTTTCATGTTTGCATGTAAATAGTGATCTAAACTGTGATTGTAGCTTAAACTGTGCTATAAAATAGCTTTATTAGTTTTAATTTAAAAATTTAAAACTTTCTCATCAAAAAAAAATATGCATTTTAATAATAGTGAAATGTATTTTAAATTAATCAGTTTTTAAAAATATAATTCTCAAATAAACTCCAAACTACAATGTCATAAATATACTGTATATCACTATGACTAAAGCTTTCTAGAATTTATTGTGTAATATACCATCATTCAGTACGACTAGTGAGCACCGCCAGGGTTAATGAAATTTTTTTTAGTAAAATAATATAAACCAGATGCAAGCTAATAATATATTATACCAACTTGTAATAAGTTGAAAAATCAACCAAAGTAAAACTTAGGAGTTATATATAGGTAGTCTAACACTACAAATACCTACTATATGAATTCAAATAGTTTTATGATGAACAAAACTACTCGCAAAAATTTTATTATAATAAACTTAAGATTAGTTAGTAATAATTATAGTTACAATGTAAACTCTATATTCATGTATTATTTTAAATAAATAAATTGGACTTGTCCTTTTTATTTGTTAAATTAAAATGTAAAATTCATAAGAAATTTTAATAATTTATAATTAAATCTATTTTTATGCAAGTATAGATAAGTGAAAATTATAAGTTAGTAATTAGTAGTTTATAAACTTAAATTAAAATGCTCTAAAATACTATGCCAAGCTAGTAAGTAATAAAACTAAAAAACAAGAGTAGTTAGTTAGTCTCAATCATACGTAAATTATAGCGCAATCTTTGTTTAAGAGTTAAAACATTTACTTAACGATCAAGAGAGATAGAATTAGACTTAACGACGACTTAACAAAAATTTATTATATTCAACTAACTACAATAGTATAAGTTATTATATGGTATCATATGATTTTGTACGCCAACATGACATCTCATTTAACCAACTACAATAGTCATAAACCATCATTCGTTATCTTTTCAAAACCATTCGTTAAGTCATAATTATAAGAGAAGAAGCATACAAATCATAAGTAATTATAAGTGATTTTGACAGCATTTTAATTTAAAAAAAAAAAATGTTATTAGGTATGACAATTATAATTAACGCTATGATTGGTTTTGATTTTGTTATGTCCTATACAATCATAATTTAACAAATTATCATATGACATAATATATGACTACTTTAGTTAGGGCTAATATACTTATTTAAATTAAGTTAAATATACTAATATACAACTATTTCAACAACTGAGTGATACTATCTGTTGAAATATGAACCAACTTCTACTACATAATAATAATATATGTCCTAACTCTGTTTATAAATGTCATGTTAATAAAGTTCTTCCCTTTTCTGTTTTGTACTTTAAAGACAGAACACGCATTTTATTTAGCTCTGCTAACACTATTTATAGAATGTATTATATATACAATATAGAATGTTCCTGAGCCCACTGTCGAACCAATCATTCTTGCAGCACCAATTGAAACATTTCATATTTTGTAATTCGAAAAGGTGTACAGTAATAATATGACAAAACACAGTAATTTTTTTGTAAATGATTTTTCTTGTGAATCACTGATTAAAACCAAAATACGACTAAAATTTGATGTAATAATTTTTTATAATGTAAATTTTCTTCTAATATTAATATTTTATGATCGGAATTGATTTAATGTATTTTCTTAAAACAAAACATGCCTCAGAATTAATATGTAATTAAATATAAACTTAATAATTGCAGTTAATATTTTTTTAAGAATTTAGTTTTATTTCAACGCTCCAAATAAATATTCACTATGCAGATTTTTTTTTATTTTATAGACTTATTCAACAATAAGTAATTTAATTATATAGTGAGTAAAATATTGTAGTAAAAAAATACATATATTAAAAAATATAATATATTCGTAATATATTCAAAGATAATCTTTTTTAATTGTAAATATTTGAATTTAATTTAAATAATTTTGTAAAAATTAAATAAATAATAAAATCAAGTAATTTTTTATTAAATTTTATGAATAAAAATAAAAAATATTTAATGCAGTTATTTTAGTTAAAAATCTTTTCAATAAGAAAATTTAATATTAAAAATTGGCACGAAGTGTTGGCATAAGGTGTTGTAAAAACTGTTAGTAATTTATTTTTGTCAGTAGTCATTATGCTAAAATTAAAATTAGAAAGAGATCAAGTCTAATTGTAAATTTTAAAGTATATATTTTGATTTATTTATGAAAAATGAAAGAAAATTTGATCAGTCAGTAATTCGTCGATTACTTTAATAATTACTTGCCGTATACTATATAATTCGAAACATAGTAATTATGAGTTTCAATGTTTTATGATATTACTTAGTAGGTTATAAAAAAAAGAAATATGCACAGTGTAGTTCACAAAATATAATTATTTGCTTTCCGAAAATACACCTCCTAAACCTAATTCTATTAATTTTTACTTTATCATTACATCTATACCTATGATTTACCAATATTAGGAAATGTTAATTTATCTGTTTTTGCGGATGATACCTGCATATTTACATCCAATGTATATGGTACCAGCATTACAAA
Source organism: Argyra leucocephala (assembly GCA_963942445.1). Classification (NCBI taxonomy): domain Eukaryota; kingdom Metazoa; phylum Arthropoda; class Insecta; order Diptera; family Dolichopodidae; genus Argyra; species Argyra leucocephala. The sequence goes on from OZ012678.1 coordinate 150,723,948, forward strand.
CAGCTTACAGGATACAATCAATATTTTATCAGACTACATTTATAAATGGAAAATTTCCATAAATGCCATAAAACCAGCGCTATATTTTTCATATACAAACGGAAGCCATGTTTTTTATCTACTACCAATATCAAACCGTATAATACTGACATATTATGGGTTGATTTAGTAAAATATCTGAGAGACTACCCAGATAAGAGATAAACATTTAAGGAACATATTAATAAAACCTTAGAGAAAATAAATAAAATAATTAAAATATTATACCGATCAATAGAAAATCTCATCTGTCAATCTTATATATAAAGAAGGATGTTTGTATGTATGTATGTATGTATGTATGTTTGTGTCAGAACTCCTCCGAGACGCATGGATCAATTTCAACAAAATTTTACAGGATGGTTTTTTACTACTTTAAATCGAACCCGTGATATGTTGTTTTCCAAAATTCTGACTGGTTCGGGTACCTGTCATACAACTCCAAGCACCTGACAAAAATATTTCAAAAACCAAAGGTCCTAGAGAGCTGAAAATTTGCACACAGGTACTCTTCCAAAAATAAACAAATTTGACTTTCACATTTTTTTCGAAATTTTGACTAATTTGGGTAGCTGTCATATAACTCCGAGCAGATCGCAGATCCCTCCAATTTTCTAATAAGAAAAATAGTTTTCATTGGAACTCAACATACATATGTGTATTAAATTGGAACCAAATCGGTCCAGTTTCTGAGATATGAATTTTCGTTCAAAAGAGCTCTGGCGGAAAGCAGGTTCAACAAATTTGGCAGAAACTGCCGTAATCAGAGATCCAAGGTAAAATGTCAAGTCCCTAACTTAATAGGAAGTGGGTCTAAAATGCCTGAATTTCATATGTTATGCAGACCATATATAATTTTCTAATGGAGCTTGAATTTAGCTTATTTATTTGACCCTTTTTAATGCAATTAATATTGGTACGAAATATTGGTGATAGTCATTCAAAAAACAAGTTTTTAAATTTTTTTTTATTTTATTATCTTGAGTCGAGTGTATACTGTTCTGCCAAAGTCCGGCGCGAAAATCCGATGTTACCAATCACGTTTGGTGCGTACATATTCAACAACACATTAATTATTCTTGAAGATAAATGTGTGGCTATGATCGGTAAAACATTACTGCAACTCGGTCTATCTTCACCAGTATGAAACCAACAAAATGAACTTTAAAACAGATTACATACGAGAAAAGAACTACAACGTCGAAGAGCTGAAAGCGTAATATCGCGGAAAAAATACCACTTCTAAATCAAGATCAGAAAAAAGCATACAAAATTATCATGGATCAGGAAGAGAACTAACAAGGTAGTACCGTTTTTCTTGATGCTTCGGGGGGCAGAGATAAAACATTTTTAACCAACCTAATTCTAGCCAAAATCAGAGCTCGAGGAGAAGTTGCTCTTGCCATTGCATCTTCAGAAATTACGGCAACATTAAGGGAAGGAGGAAGAACAGCCCATTCTGCACTTAAGTTGCCACTAGACATCTCCAGACAGGAAAATCCTACCTGCAACATTAGTAAAACAAGTGGTCGGGCGCAAGTACTCAAGACATGCAAAATTATTGTATGGGATGAATATACCATGGCTCACAAGAAAGCTCTCGAAGCCCTTGATGTGACTGTGAGAGATCTGAGAGGAAATAATAACCTTATGGGAGGAGTTCTGTGTCAGCGAAATGAATAATCAAATACTTTCCATATTACCGGGCATAGTAAATGAATACAAGTCCATTGATAACGTAGTAAATGCTGATGGGGTAGTCAATTTTCCAACAGAGTTCCTAAATTCTCTTGATCCGACTGGATTACCGCCACATCGTCTTTTACTGAAACTGGGATCACCAATTATTTTAATACGGAACCTCGACCCACCAAAACTTTGCAACGGTACAAGACTTTGTGTTAAAAAATTGCTGGCAAATGTAATTGAAGCGACTATTTTAACAGGGAAGGGACAGGGTGAAGTCGTTTTCATCCCAAGGATACCACTTATTCCAAATGATCTCCCTTTTAACTTTAAGAGGTTGCAATTTCCAGTTAAACTTGCGTTCTCGATTACGATAAACAAGACACAGGGACAGCCTATAAGTACTGCGGTGTGGATTTAAGTGTGAAAACGAAACTAAAAGCGTTGTTTATAATCAAGTTTTATCTTGAGAAAATTATTTAATCACCCGTCAATTTAATTAATTTATTATTTTGTATTTTTTCGTCTTTCCTTTTTTCTGTTCTTTTGGTTTTTACTAATTGTCTTGGTCTTTTTTGGATTTCTATCTTTTTTTCTAAATTTGGTTTTGTTTTCTTTATAACATTTTGTACTTTACTTTTTTGGACAATGAAAAAAACTGCTATATGGATAAGAATTGATTAATTAAATTAAGAGTAACAAAAATTAAAATGTGAACTACTAACATCTAGCATAAGTTTATGTAGCATTAGTTTTATACTGACATATAGAAATAAGTACTTAATGTTTGAATATTATAAAAATGAAAATGTTTATTATTAATACCTAAAAAAAGATTTATACTAACATAAAAAACGGACCATAATTTAGTTTTCAAAAAATACTTCTAATTAAAATCCCAAAATTCTAATTGAAATTGAAATTGTAAAAAACGCCTAAGACTTATGTTTGCATTTTATTTTAAGTTGTAAGTACCATTTCTGTTCAAAACTGAAACTCATTTTAATCTTCGTTCACTTTTGATTTTTGTTTTTGTATTTCATTTAAGTAGATAAGTATAGAACTAATTTCTGATCAAATTGCATTAAAAGCTAGAAAACTTATTGACAATAAATACCAATATATTTACAAAAAATTGTAAAACATAGTTTTGAATAATAATTATTATTTTAAGTAGTCGTAAGGGCCACTTACGACTTTTCTTGCAGTAGTGCAAGATAATTAGCTGTAAGTTTTAATAAAACCATAAATTTTAGTGAGGTTTTTTTCCATTTTCCTTTCGAAATGAAATATTAATAAGTACCAATAAATCTTAGAATTAAAAAACAAAAAAATCATATTTCAGTTGTGTAGATTAATTAGTATAAGATCTGAGATCTATAAAATTAAAAGTTCTTGTATGTAAATGTAAATATTTGGATAAATAAAACAATTTATAGTTATTTATAGTTACTTTATTATTGAATTTTTACTTCATTTATAGTAGCCCTAACAACCATCAAAAAGGTATACCTAATTGATAATTGTTCTCATACAGAAAATAATACTCAAATATGAAGAACATTGGACATATTTCAAATTACAACATTCAAATCGTATGTAACTTGCAATAAAATTTAAAGGATATATACTGTGAAAATTTTATATTAAAATATTATAGGTCAGAAAACAACAAAATTTATAAAAATTCAATTTTACAATAGATTAAAATTGAATAAAAATAAAATTTAATTAAATAATTGTAAAAATAAATAAGATATAAATATATAAAAACAAAATTTAACAAATTACCTTGAAAACATCCATCGTTGTGTTGTGACACATTCTGTTGATATTTTTTCCAGGGAAAATTTTTTATATATTTAATTTAAATTTTTCATTGATTTTATACAACAACAAATTATCAGTAAATATTGATTTTGAATTTTTGTTTTTCGTAAACTAAATACTTTATAATTTTATTAAATTTTAATTTTAATCAAACAAATTGTTTTTTTTTTTAATTTCTACTTTTTTATATAAATTTTGCCGGTAGCGGTTTTCATAAAATGTTTTTAATTTTTTTTTTTTTTGTAATAGTGTCGACTTATTTCGTTTGATTGAGATATTTTAAAGAGTTTAAAATAAATAATTCAATTGAATATAAATAATTTAATATAAAAAAATATATTGAGTTAAATTATTAAAAACAGTTTGTAAAAATCAGATTTCTCGAAAAAAAAATTTAAAACAAACACATATATATATATATATATATTATATGTAGAAAAGGTGTTAATTACAAAAACAAATGTAAATAATATAAATAAAATATGATTTTATGTTAAAATAACTGCAATAAAAATTAATAACATTGAAATGTACGCTTAATCAAACAGAAATAATTTCATAAATAAAATCAACATATAAAAATACGAATGGACACTCAAGTTCAACTTTTAACCTTACTGAAGTATTTTGTTTTCAACTTTAAATTAATTTATAACAGTAAAAACCACTAAGAGTATACTTTCTGGACTGTTAGAGTCTATCTCTATCTCACACTGCTCTAAACAAAGCTTATTTTGATTTTAACAAATTAAATTCGCCCGGAGAATCAAGATTCTGCGGTATCAAAATAAACCTCCTAAGTCTAAGTATGCTGTCCAAGGCAGCCACTCATATCTACTTAATAGTAGAAGCTTTAACATGCCCATTTATTTGTTTAAATTTGAAAAAGGAAAAGTTAAAAATACATATTTACCTGAAAATCTATCTTTAAGCCAAACTTCATTAATATTGTTCTAGTTACTTACCTAAAAATAAAAAAGGAAAAATAAAAAAATTAATAAATCTAATATTATATTTATATAAACTATATAAATTTTTATATTTATATAAATATTAAATATATTATTTATATAATTATAATAACAATATAACAATGCAATTAAATTAATCAAATAATTGTATAATTAATTACTTAAAATAGTAAATAAAAATAAAAATAACATTGATTTCTTTATTTATTTATTTTTTGATTTATTCAATTTGAACGTTTATTTTATTTATATCGATCACTTTCTTAAGTCTATTAATCTTAGACAGTATTTTGAATATTGATTATATTATTTTGGTACTTATTAGGCAGTATTTTTTTGACGTTTCACCTTAAATAATCTTTTTGTTACTAAATTTTCTACTTGAGATTCTAACTCAAACTTCAAAATTCCGCGACAATACTGCATGATATTAAATTAGTAATTTATCTTCTAGTAAAGCACCATTATAAAGCTAAATTAAAAATCTATAATTATAATTGACAAGCATTTAAGGTCCTGCGCAGTAGACACCTTTTTATTTTATTTCGATTCTCCTACTCCTTAATGAACTTCTAATATATATAATATATAAGATTATATATAAAACAAAAATGCGCACACAGTTGAACATTTTGTACACATCCGATTTTATTATTCGGCAAATACATTATGCATAAGTGAGATATTATGAAAATAATAAACAAAAGTAAACAAATCAGTTATTATATTTTATATTATGTACTTTGCGAATGAATCTATGTACATATGTCAAAAAAAAAACAAAGAAACAAATTCATCTCAAATAAAAAATATAAAAAAGCAAAAACAAAAAAAATCAGTTGAATTGTTCATATGACTAGCAAATTTATTTTTATATAGTAGGTCACTTGAATTCTTCATTTTTATCTTTTTAAGTAACTGTTTCTAAATTTTTTTATTTGTAGTAATAATATAGTTTTTATTAAAATTATGTATTATGTAGGTATATATATATACGTACCTCTTTAATGACAAATTTTTATTTTTAGTAATTTTATCACTAAATGCTTCTTACTATAGGGAATATATCGGAAACGAAGCAGTATATGAGGGACGTGTATTTATGTGTCCTAAATAAAACTTACTAACTACAAAACTTTTTATTAAACACGAGTGGTTTCTGCTATATCGTGCGAAGTCTATGTCAGTACGTAAATTACTGTTTTTTTTAAAACTTTAAATTTGACTTCAACTTGAAATATAATTACTCAACAGGGGCCCCTAGTATAACTAAATAATTTCGAAGTTAGTTAAGCAGAGACGACAAGGCACAATATAACTTTCAATCAAACAACTAATAATTATAACATAACAAATATTGATTAAGTAAATGTTTAAGAAATTGTATAAAGGGTGAAAATGATTTTCTGTATTATTATCAGATGAGTCGTGCAGTTTTAGTTCAGTGCTTATGTCAGAAAAATTGATGAAAATCTAAAATTTGTCATTTTATTCAGTAATACTGAGAGTTTAGTACTAGCTTAGGTCTAACGACAAGCTATGCAATTGAGGAAGTCAATAATAAGATTACTAATTTTATTTATTTATTTATTTATTTTAGTATTATTAGTATTTATATCTTTCAAATCTCAAAAGAGCTTGCAGCTCGTATATAGTATACACAAAATATTGCTAACATCAAAACTTAATAACTTAAGACTAATGCGAATAATTCGAACAAATCATTTAAAAAGAAACTTCATACAATTATCTAAAAACAAAAAATTAAATTTTCTATAAAAGACGATCTTTTATCTTTAACAAAAATATTGATTTAGTGATTTTACAAGAACAAGAGAAGACAAATTCAACATTCAGTAATATGCATACATGTACAAATTCGAGATTTTTATATTTAATTATTATATTTTTCTAATATAACTTTAATTTTGTTGGTGGTAAATTTTTTATATTATATGGTAGCTCGTTATATAGTCGGATGCTAGTGCTTATTACAGGACTCAGCCCATTTAGACTTCTGCCTACAAACGCATTTGATTAGATGTTCTGGTGTTATGTTGATGAACATCATTGTCGGATGTTAATTGTGTGTTTGATTTTATATTACTGTGTTTTATATTGTGTATATGTAATATTTGTGTCATATCCCGAAAGAATGTTATGTTTTCTATATATTGTTGATGTTCTTCTATTTAAGCAAAATATGTTTTTATGGTTTTATTTTGTATTGTTTGCAACATTTTTAAACTCCTTTCAAATATGTTATCCCATATGTTTATGCCATAAGAAATAGTGATATGGAAAAAGACTTTAGTAAATTGATATTTTGTTGGTGTTAGGTACCATTTTCCCTATTTTCTTAAATACTCCAGCTATTCTTCTTGTTTTCTTAGCTAGTTCATTTATATATGTATTCCAAGTCAGATTTTCATCCACTATAATTCCAAGGTACTTATAAGTTTCTACTTGATCTATTTTATTTTTATCATAAAATACCAAAATAGTTTCATTATTTGGCTTAATTAATATACATTTTTTTTTGTTCACATTTACTGTAAGTTTTTGTATACGCATCCATTTATATATTAGTTTCATATCTAAATTAATTATATATTCATTATATATATATAACAATTATATCATCTGCATACATAAATGGTTTACCATATAGCTTCAAATTTGAAAAGGTACTTATGTATATATATTGAAAATAGGACTGGACCAAGTGAGCTGCCTTGGATTACACCGAAGTCAATTTCATATTCTTGACTTTTTATATTATCACATTCCGTGTAATGCTTTCTGTTTGTAAAGTAATTATCAAACAATTTGTATTCTTTACTTTTCATCCCATATTCGTATAGAATTTTTAGCATGCTAGTTCTTTCTACTGAATCAAATGCTTTTGTAAGGTCAAAAAATACTATACATATCTTTCTTCCTTTGCTAATTTCACTCTGCGCAAGTATTATAACACTAAATATTGTAGTAGAAGTGTTTGACTTTTTTGTAAAGCCATATTGTAACCTTGACAACAAATTATTTTGAGATGTATATATAGATAATATTCAGTAAGTTGATTGCTTATATAGGTTTTAAATTATCTTGCTAAAAATTGAACTTATTGAAATGGGCCTGAAGTCCCAAATAACAAAATTCCTCTCATAAGGCTCTAGTAGAGTTCTATGAGAATTAAGTCAAGAGTATTACTCTCATAATTTTACTCTTGTAGAATGCTATGAGTGCTTTATACGATCGTTATGAGAGTAAAAGGGCACCGTTTATGAGAGTAAAAGTATCATAAGGAAACTACTATGAGAGTATTGAGAAACTATTATTATGAGTGCTTAACTCTCATTATGAGTCTAATTGTCAGAAAGAGGTAGAAACATATTTATATAAATGTATTGGTTTCATTGGCAGAGTTGAGTTAAATAAAATTTATGTTTAATTTTATGAATGTGTTTTTATGGTTTTAATTGTATTTTTCATAAGTGAGTATGTATATATTAAATATTAAACTAAAATAAAATATTAAACGAAATAAAATTATAGGAAATTAAAATAATTTTTTCTTCAATAATAACCAAAATTTACCTGGCATTGAAATTTTATTGATAAAAATAGGCATTTTACCTCGAAAAAAAGCAATGCGCTCCAAAAATAATCAAAATTTAAATAATTTTAATGCTATTTTTACCCATATATCTGAAAATAGTTTACAAAATAAATTTGAGTAAAACTAAGTATAATTTATTAATTATAATTCAAGTTAAGGCCCAATTTAACTTTTTTAACAGAACAGGGATTTAAATAGACTGATATTTTTCACTATCAACCAGTAAACAGTCATGTTTTAATAAGAAACTATGGTTTGATATGGTTTGAAAAAAACAAAATACTTCTTAATTACCATGCCTTTTCCACCTTTTCCCTATATTAAGTCAAAATAATTTAGTTTTTTTAGAAACTATTTTTATTAACTTATATAAGAACCCTGTTGCATTTAGATAAATAATATTTTTTTCTTTTGTTTTTCTTTTTAATGTTGACAGTAACTTAGATATAATTACCTTTTCGTGCTTGATTTAAGTACGGTACTGTAATTTTTGGAATTTGATAATTTATGTGGAAAATTTAAAAAAGGTGTACTAATAAATTAGTAAATGGTTTTTAAAAAACTGTTCGACGGAGAGCGTTCTTTTTATAGATATTTAAATTTCTTTTAATTACATACATACCTATATATATATATTAAATTTACATGGACGTTTAAACGTTGAACCATAAAATTGAATCAAAGTGATATATATTTTTGTTGAACAAAATTACTTAGCGACGTAAGGGTTAATATTGATAAAAATAAAAAAAAACTCCGTATAATGGCCACTGTTGATTTAGTTTTCTTATAAGATAAGAACTCTTGTTATGAGATAATATTACTCTCATAAGAAGAGTATTACTCTTCTTATGAGATAAGAGCTCTTGTTATGAGATAATTGCTCTCATAAGAAAAGTGTTACTCTTCTGATGAGATCAGAAGTCTTGTTATGAGATAATTACTCTTGTTATGAGATTTCTTTTACAATAGCATTTTGTTTTGCCTACAAAACTAAATAAATAAAATTTGTGTTTATTTCAAGCTTATTAAATAAACGATATTAAGTTCATTTTAATAAGAATATATATTATAATTAATAGTATCAGATTTATAATAGCACATATTCCTAACAACACTTGGTGTTTGGTGCTAGTGCTTGTTGTCTTATGTTAATCTGAATTGCCCAATTCTTTAATTCATTTCCAAAAACCTCATTTTTTCTAATTCATTGTCGATATTCTTCATAGAGAGCTGATGTTCTTCATAGTCATTATCATTATCATCATCATCATTATCCCCTATATAATAATCCTGCTGGAAAGCTATACTGCAATTATCACATTAACTATTTTTTCTGTTAATTTAAATAAACTTATACATACATTGGTTCTGTTGAACTATAAACAGGACGCGATTCTTTGTTATCTGCATTTGAGTGGTTTTGGATCAAATTACTGCTGTTAGATTCTAAGAAAATTTTGCTTTGATGTGAAGCATCAAAAGATAAAATTGTATCCTTAAATGAAACTACCGCTGATTGCCCATTATAATTTACTCCTATGCTTTTAATATACCTGGGCGTTTTCAATTCAAGATATGTTTTTTCAATTTTTTTACGGAAGCTACTGTATTTTTTTACCTTTCTACAATCAAATTTTTTCCATTTTGTCTATATCGTTTTATAATCATAATGATCTGATTTGAAGGAATTCAACATTTTACTTCTCATAACAGAATTTTAAGGATTATTATTCTTAAACTCTCATAGCGTTCTTCTTACAAGTGTTCAACCCTATGAGAGCATTATGAGAGTTAAACTCTCATAGCAAGTGTATTTTGATAAACTATTTTTATACTTAAACTCTCATAACGTTCTTATTACAAGTGTTTAACTCTATGAGAGTTGAACTCGCATAGAAAGTGTATTACGAGAGTGTTACTATGAGAGTAATACTCTATGAGTGTAATTATCTCATAATAAGAATGTTATGAGAATTAATTTAATTCTTGTAACAAGAGTTAAAGTTATGAGAGTTTAAAGTGTGTTATGAGAGTCTTATGAGCCTTTTTTTGCAATTTTGTAGAGTCTTGCTCTTGGACAATGTTACTTGGGATTATTAACATCTGCTTCGTCTCCTGTCTTTTTATATATTGGAATGAGTTTGTTTGTTTTTAGTGCATCAGGCATAGTGCTCAGCTGAATAAATGAATTAATTAAATTCATTATTGGTTCAACTAATTCCTCCTTAAACATTTTCATTATTGGCATTCTAATTTCATCTGCACCACTGCTATTAGTATTACATACACCACTTCTCGCTGGTCGCAGTGAACACCATGTTGTTAAAAAGGACTCTACCTAAAGGCAAGAATTTTAGCTCTGGCTAAGAGTGAGCAGCTGCAAAGGAAGTGATCAACATATACTATCAGGATACATAAAGTTTTTATTTTAAATTGATGTATATTTTTGAGTTGGTAGAAGAATTATAGAAGAAGCATGAATTTAAGAAGTACTTATATCGTGAATATGTAGAATGAGTTTGAGCTTTATAAGATCTTTAATAAGTAACAAATTATTTTCTTTGTGAACATTCTAAGTTCTTGTCAACCAGTAATATCCAAATAAATTTTTAATTGCCATGTTTTAAACGATTTGAAAGCCTTGTATTATTTGTTTTGAACTTGTTCCCTAAAATTTAATGCCATATCTTAAATTTGTAATATATTTTTTTATATTTTGTAATATATTTATTTATTCAATTCTCAAATGGAGCATAATCGCTCATATAGAGTGTATTATTACATGATGATTTACAATTTTAAAGTAAATTAAGGCAAAATAAAACATTAACAAATTATTGAAGAATATAAAGAGTATTGATAATAATAATAAAAGCAAGATACAAGTAAAAAAAATAATTAAAATGTTTAAAGTTACAAAATATTGAAAAAAAAAAAGAAAAAAAAAGAAAAAAAAGTCTAGGTACTTAAGATCTACTAGGTAAACTATTTAATATAGGAAAAATAGTTTATATTTAGTTTAAATTTTAATATATGAAATTAAGTGTTTTTTGAAATGTTTCAGTCTCAGCTCTTTCATCCAATTTGGAATTTTATTGTATTCATTTATTGCTGCATTGGATATAATAACCCTGGTTGAATTGTTCTTATATTTGTTATATTTCTTGTATTATATTGATGTAACGCAGAGTTTTGTAATAGTTGTGTTTTGGTAGTTACTAATCCTTGAAAAATCTTATATATATATGTTCGATTTGTAGTAGCTTTAATTGTAGTTCAATTGAATTAATTTTAAATGTCTTATATAGATAATCTGTGGAAGTTCTGTGATGAAGCGAATATAGATTTTTTATGGCTTTATTTTGTAATATTTGTATTTTATTTAAATTTTGCTTTGAGCTTATTCACCATATTATAAGTCCGTACATTATACTGGAATGAAATAGACTATAGTATATAGATCTTTTCGTATAATTTGGTACTTTGTGTGATATTTTTTTAAATACACCAGCCAATCTTCTGCACTTTTTTTCTATTGTGTCTACGTATTTGTTCCAAGCAAGTTTACTGTCAATCGTTACTCCTAGATATTTGTAACACGATACCTTTGTAATTGTCTCATTATTATATTTTATCTTTATTTTTTTCATTTCCATAATTCTTAAATAACATATATTTGGTTTTCCGTATGTTGATCATAAATTTATATTGACTGATAATTTAATAATTTTGAACAATTTATTGTTATCACTATTTACATTTATTTAGATATCTGTATAATTATTTTCAGAGTAAACAACAGCTAAATCGTCTGCATACATAAAAATCTGTCCTTTTAGTTTTAGGTTAGCCATATTATTTATGTAACATATAAAAAGGGTTGGTCCTAGTGAACTCCCTTGTATCACCCCATAATCTATTGGATTTTTATCACTTATAAACCCTTCGCATTCTGCGTATTGTTGTATTTTGTCAAAATAACTTTGAAACCATTTATAACTCGTTCCACTTACTCCAATATTATGTAGGGCTTTCAAAAATACTTTCCTATCTACTGTATCAAATGCTTTTGTTAAATCAACCCAAAACCCTACTGCTACTTTATTTTTTTTACTTATTTCTTTTTGTATATATGTTACCATGTCAAACAAAGCAGTTGTAGTGTTTGAGCTTTTTCTGAATTGAATATTGATTTTTACTGATTAAATTGTTGTTGTTCAGATATTCTGATAATTGAGTATTTACTACGGTTTCTATGATTTTGCTTGAAATAGCTGATAGAGATATCGGTCTAAAATTGCTTATTATATTAATACTAGCTTTGTAACCCGTCATAAATGACGGAAGCAAAATAAATCCTAGTTTCTTTTTTTCTTTCATTAGATTCTTTATTCCGAAATTACAGTACTTATGTTTATATCACTTTTTATTTATTTTTATTTATGTTTGTATTGGCCTAACACTAATCTTTTTTTTTTTATATAACAGAAAAAGAAGTACCATACCAATAAATTTGTATAAAATGTTTGTATTTTTGTATGGTATACTCGTACTCAATTCCATTTAGTTATAATTCGTTAGTTGGGTTCCATTTAGTATAAATTATACCGTATTAGCGTTATTGTGGCATCTGGGACAGCAAATTTAAAAATGGGATCTTATTTTCATATAAATTTTGTCTTTTGTATAATGTATAGGGATCTTGTTTTGCTATATGAATAAACTGTTATTATGGTATTGTGTTATTTTTAAAAAAAATTTCCAAAATTTTGTATCTAAATTGGTAAAATTTACAAAAAATACAAAAACATTTTCATCAATAATTTTCAATTTAAAAAAAAACAATGTTTTATTATCCGGCGTAGAAGTAGAGTTAATTATCCTACTCTACTTCTATCAAGTTCTATTGATTGAACAGTGAACCTGAACAGTGAAGTGAAAAGTGAACACTTAACACTGAAAATAAAATAATATTTTTGGAATGGAGCATATAGAACATACAGAATACAGATACAGCAAATAATAAAAAAAAAACAAAAAAAAACAAAAAAAAAACAAAAATAATTTTTTTTGAGTGAAGTGAGTTACGCACACAATAATGCCAAAAATAAAAGGTAGAAGCAATAAAGTAGTATAATGTATAATATTATACAATACAAATATGCTGATACACATGTATATTATTGTGTATAATTTTAAGTAATAAGAATAACCTTTGAGTGAATTATGTTTTTTTTTTGTGTTAAATGCTGTTTGCCTTTTGGTTATTATACCATATTAAACTATTGATTAAATTTCTATTAGTCCTTATTATTATAAATCAAAAAAATTGTTTGTTTTATTTATATTATTATTATTATTTATTATTTTTCCTTATTATTTGCAAAGAAGACTAACATTAAATTAAAAAAATATAGTTCATGCAATCAATTTTACCTGCAAAGGTTCAGCATGGTAGACAGGGGTTAAAAAAAAGCACCAAAGAAATTTGTATATATATGCATTTGTATACATATGCAATTTATATATGTGTTGGAGCGTTCCGTCGAACTTACAAACATCCAGATAAATGCAGAATAATTATATTAATATGACCGTTTTTGGTGTTATGTATTATATTATGTAGTATATTGGTATTATTATATTTTATGTTTTTAGATTTTCCAGAAAATTTTGATGAAATTAATGATGAATTTATTAGTGATGTTATATGTGATATTATTTCATTCAAACCTTCCTTATAAGCTTTTGTATTAATATTGTCTGAAACCGCTGCATTTGTATTTTTTAAGCTTAATATATATATTCACATATAGCTACTTCTTTTTTATTTACATTTTTAATTTCAAAATATTTATCAGTATCTTTCTTTAAAATAAGAGGAAGTGATTGTATATTTTGGTTTAGATTTTTTTCTATATTACTATAGTAATTATTAAAATCGTTTATTTTTTCTACTTTTTGTTTGTTTGACATATTAATACAGAATTTATTACCTTAATTATTTTTAGATACTATTAATTCTTTTATATTGTTCCAAGTTTTTCTTCCATTAAGTTTACAGTTATAGAATATTTGCGTATAATATTTGTTTTTCTTTAATCTTTTCAGAGAAGTTAGCTTATTTAACCAAAATTTATATTTTTCTCATAAGTTACTGTTATCAAAATTTTGCACTAGTTTTTGATACCAATATTTTTTTATTTTAATTAATTTTATTATTTCGTTATCTATCCATGGTTTAGACATTCGATTACTTGTTTTATATTTAATATTTTTTGTAGACTTATTTAGAGCATCATTTAATGTGTTTGTTAGTAAATTACTTTTTTCGTTAAGTGTGACGTCATAACTAAGAATAAATATTTTTTTGTTTTTTATAATTTCTCTCAATTTATCATAATTAACTCTCTAAGTTAGCCATCTGGATGTGCTTTCATGTTTACTTTCTCTTTAAAGTTATCAGTTTCGATAAAAAGTAATTAATGGTCTAAGATATTATAATTCAGTTGATTAATAACAATGTTCTGGTTCGGATTGTTGTTAATATGTGATCCAAACACGTGTTTGATATAGTTATGATAAAGTGCTAATTACATTAGTTTTTGAGTTAAAACAGGTTCAAATACTCCAGCGAAGGATATTATTTTTTTTTGTTTACAAAGGAACTATGTTGATTATCTCACCAAAGAGTTGATTATCTAACCTATTCTATTGAAATTCTGTAACTTGTTCCAAACTTTTGTTAGAACTTTGCAAATTTAATAATGGTGCATCAGAAATATTTATGATCATATATTTTGTTGTTTCTTTGATTCATACCATCGCCATGTTATTCCTCTAACGGGTATACGTAAATAGTTACACAACATTTTTCGTGCACTGGCTAGAAAAATTTTGTTTTTTCCGGCGATTCTGATTTACACCAATCGGAAAATAACCGTCCTTCCTTTGAGAGAACCATTAAGATTGAAAGCTTACTTGGACATGCAATAGCTCACTCGTTTTCCTCTATCTTACTATGTACCACGAAAAAGTCGAAAACGAGTCAGCCATGCCTTTAAATTCATTACGGTATTTTATTATACTCGTAACAGCAATTTTATACTATATTTTTGTAGTAATACAACTAGATTTGAGTTTTTAACTGTTTTTTAAAATTTTTTTGAAATTTCAATTGTAATTCTAACTTTTAAAGTTCTGAAATTTTATACATTATTATAAAACTCATTCGTGAACCTAAATTGTGTTTTTGAATAAATGAGCAGATTATGACTGTGGCTATAGCATTTATTTATATCCAATCTTTTAATCTAATCCAATCATACCGTTTAGTTTGCTCTTTTGCAATAGCAATATTAATTTAATTTAATAATGAAAGTATTACAAACATTTTAAATAAAATTATCAATAAAAACATTTATATTTCTGAATATTAACGTCCATAAATATTTTTTTTTTCCATAAAAGATTATTTGCAGTTTTTTACACAATATATATTTTTTAATTAATAATTGAACTAAAATTGTTCCCTATATATAGAACTGACAAATTAAAATTGATGTTAGTATATTGTTTTGCAAGTTTGACAACCAGTCTTATTGTCAATTTAATTTGTTATGATTTTATTGAAATATTTTGATTCCAATTAAATTTTTTTCTCAATCAATTAATCATAATACTGTACAACGATGAGAGGCGGTAAATTTCATAAAATTTTCAATTAATCAATTAGTTATGTAGATGCAAACGATATTATAGATAGAAATAAGATACTGCACTTATATTTATATTCTATTATACTACAAGTACATATATGGTTCAATTAATCTAATGAATACAAGTTAATATGCAGAATAAAATTATAATTTCGTTGATTTTGTGACACAATTAATTAAGTTGTCATAATTTTGTACTAAATTTTATTATAAGTATAAATATAATGACTAATTGATTTGAACTGAACGAATGAACATCCTTTCGTGACATCTCAGTTGGTATTGTAAATTTTTTGGTTAACATTAATAATGAAAATATGTTAATAATTTGCAATAGCATTTTCGTTCATAGTAGAAGTAAAGAAGATTTTGCAAGCGAAAAATTATTAATGCTCGGAATGTTTACCGGCATAAAAATCATGTTAAATTTAAAATAGTGATTTTATTATTAGTTTTTTTATTAGTTAATAGTTTGTTATTATTTATTAATTATAAACTTAATTTTTGATGTTAAATCTAGATATATAAATATACGTTACAATTACTATGTTAAAACATAATTATTTATAGTAAAAAAACTTAAAAGCTATATGGATACCTACAAATAAATCTGAATTAAAAATTGTTCTGTTTTCCCACGAGAAAAAAAAATATACGCAGTAATAATATTATTTTGGTATATTTTTTTCATCCGCAATATTTTAATTGATAATTTCGGTGCCGAATATTTTATTCAAACTCCATTACTTCCTGAATATTTTTGCAATAAATAAATTCAATTACAACAATAATAAGCAAAAACTACTGGTAATAAATAAGAAGAATGTTAACTGCAAATATATTTTTTTTTTTGTAACTGTAACTGGAAATTTATTTGGCATGCAGAAGAGATGAGAAACGCAGTAGAAAAAATAATATTACTCATTTTTGTAATATTGCTTGCATTTTTATAATTGCAAATATTTTATTTATATTTATTTATTTCTTATTCTTAAATAATTATTTAAAATATGTAAATAATATGATGTAAATAAATACAGTAATTCACAAAATTAATTTGAAAGATTTGAAAAATTCAAATCAAATTATTTGGGAATGAAAGTAGATTAATTTTATTAACCTACACATAATACTAAGACAAATAATTTGTTTACTTGGAATGGTTGCCAGAAATATTTTATGTTTATTTCAAACTTGTTATATTAGATATAGTTGGTGAGACAAACATTTGATATGATGGTCAAAGTTCATTTGCCCTATTTAAATAGCCTACCATTTGTACTTTTGATTAGTTGACTTTATATTTGTAATTGTTTTTCATATGTAATGATGTATTCGATACAATGTTCAATGTCTCTATATTTTCTAGCCAAGTTACACGATAATTTTTCCGAAATATATCGAGTTACGATTTTTTTTTAAATTTTTTTTTTGTTTTGTGTATAAATTTTCTGAAAAATTTAACACCAACAATTAAATACAAACACCACTAATACCTTGAACAGAATGAGCGCAGCCATCACGCAGTCATCGCGCAGAAATACTACTTTGAAAGTTGAAACATATGAAAACATATGCAAATGCACAGAATGAAAAGTTGTCAACGAAGCAATCGCGCAGAAGTTGAAAAAGTTTTAACTTCAACGCAGAAACTCTACTTTGACAACTAATAAAAATATTTTTTATTTGAATGTGTATGTAAAAGTGAAATTATTGTGTGACTGTGGTACAACACATTAATACAAATTAAATTGTTTTGTTTATATTCATTTCCATATCATGTAATCAAATCATAAAATCAATTTTAAAATAAAAAAAATTTTAAAATAAAAAAAGCGGCAGAGCTCAGATATAATATAATAAAATGAATTCATAAATTTATAACATATATTTAAAATTTATTAATTTTCTTGAAAATTTATTTAATAAGAAAAAGTAAGCAAAACAATGTCAGTTAACGCTTTCAACGTTTTGCATTCAGTGCACAAAGTTAGATTGCTGCGTTTTTGCCATTTAGAAACTTTGTTGGTTGCGTGATGGCTGCGTTCATTCTGTTCAAGAGATAAAGGTCAGATAAAAACAAAAAAAAACAACAACAATTTACATGCTACTTTAATTTCGTCCTAAAAAAGTTTACAGTATCCACCAATTTTATTTTCAGTGTTCATTAGAACTTGATAGAAGTAGGTTCTGCCTCGGACAATAATTTTTTTTTTTTTTTAATTGAAAAATATGAATGAAAACGTTTTTGTATTTTTTGTAAACCTTACCTATTTAGATAAAAAATATTGAATATTTTTTTAAAAATAACTCTATATCATAATAACAGGTTATTCATATAGTCAAATAAAATCCCTATACAAAAGACAAAATTTATATGAAAATAAGATACCATTTTTAAAGTTGCTCTCCCAGAGGCCAAGCTATCAGATATAGAGACATTGCAATGTTAATGGGGAATATATTATTATAGTTGATTCAAAAATGCTATATTTGCGTTAAAAATATCATAGTTAATAGAAATATATGTATATATGTATATGTACCTATACGTTGTAATAAATTATGGTTGCTACAATTATAATATTAAAATAATTCAACTATATAAATTATATTGTTTACAAAAATATCATTGGACGATATTATATTATGCCTTGTGGATATTATAATATGGTTACGATAATCCAGTAGTTGTATAAATAAACATATTTTGGTTAAAATATCATATTATAATTGTTTTACAAATATTTGCAGTAATACTAATCATATTATTGTCGAAGCAGTCATATTATAGTTACCTTGATTAAAATAATCATAATATTATGGTTGAAGTATTCATCTCATATGGTTGAAGCAATCATATTAGAATTATATTATAAATGAAGTAATCATATTATGGTTAAAAAGTAATTAAATTATGGTAGAAGTATTCATTTCATATGGTTAAAGTAATCATATTATGGTTATATTATGGTTGAAGTAATCATATTTAATTTATTTATTTATTTATGCTTAATTCAAACATATTACAAGTTACAAAAATAACAAAAATTTTCAAATTATGGTTTTTTTGGTAAAATTTTTCCTTAACTCATGATTTATTAGTCATAGCTTAAGTAATACTCAATAAAATAAAATTTAAATGTTCCAAGTTGTAAAGATCTAATTTAGTGTCTATATCTCTTAGTTTTAAGTTAAACAGAAGTATAAAATTAAAATATTACAAATAAAGCACTACTACTACTATCTTAATCTAGTAAAATAAACAAAAAAAAAAATAAAAAATTAGAAATAACAATTAAAATTACATTTAATATTTTTGCAAGTAATAATATTATTACAAAAACTTAGCCACAAAAAAATAAAAAGTCTTAAAATATAGAAATTACTATTAAAATTAAATTACATATACATATATAAATATTTTTACAAGTACAATATCATAGATTATAATCTACCATGGTTAAAGTGACCATCTACATGGTTAAAGTAATTATATTTTGGATGAAATAGTTGTAATATTATGATGAAAGTAGTCATGTCCTGGCGTAAACGTATCAAAATGCATCAAAAATAAAAATCACTTTAATTTTCCCTCTTTGCGAAGTCAAAACGTGTTTACAAATATAAGCGTAATATAAAAATTTTCAGCTGATGGATATAAATTGACAAGTCTTTGAATACCTTTTATCATCAAATTTTATAAACCAACAATTTATTTGTTCACTAGATTATAATAGACAATAAAGTACTTTATTAAAAATTGGATAAAATCTTAACAGAGGAAATATTTCAATATAAAATTTAAATAATTTGTTCAAATAATAACAAAAAAGAATAAATAATCTGAATTAACTGAATAACTCTTGAAAAACTAAGCAAAATAAACTATGATTGGTTAAATCATATTTATTTAATAAACTGTTCAAATACTTAATAAATATTAACTTCTTTAATTTGTATGGCAATTTTTTACAAAAATTCTGGCTTTCGAATCTCTTGTTAGATGCTGTAATAAAAGATTTTTTTAATTTTCACGTAATATTAACTATTACAATATATAGGTATATATATATGCATATGGCTACTCTAATTAGCTATTAAATGGAATTTAATAAACATATTGAAAACACACCACTCACTACTATTTCAATCAGAACAATACTGTTCTTTCTTTTATTTTTTCAAAATTAAAAACTGTAAAAATATAATCAAATAATAGGAAACTGCAGTAAATAATTGTACCACCGAAGTAGATAATATTGACGTATTTCCAAAAGGCGAATTTACATTGAAAGAAATACAAAATATTTGCAGTAAATTGAAATCCAGAAAATCCCCTGGTGCTGACGGTATCCTAAACACCGACCTAAAAATGCTCCCAAAAAAGGCTCTAAAACTGCTTCTAACTATTTTCAACCTATGTCTTAAATTGTGTTATTTTCCAAAAAGCTGGAAAGATGCTACAGTTATATGCATTCCAAAAACCAACAAACCTATAAATGAGATTAGTAGTTATCGTCCAATTAGCCTACTAAGTTCGATCGGAAAAGTCTTTGAAAAGGGACTCCAAATTAGGATGCAAAATTTTGTCGAAAACAATCAAATTTTACCCAATGAACAATTCGGTTTTCGACCTGAGCACTCTGCTGATCACCAACTAGTACGCATAACGAAATATATCAGAGAAAAATTTGAAGAAAAGAAGTCTGTGGGTATTTTAATTTGTGATATAGAAAAAGCTTTCGACTCTGTATGGCACGACGGTTTGATCTACAAACTACATTTTCTGCAGTTTCCCCTATACTTAGTCAAAATAATTAAAAACTTTCTATATAATAGAACTTTTTGTGTCAAAATCAATGACACTCACTCTTCAAAATTCCAGTTGCCAGCAGGCGTGCCCGAAGGATCAATTCTAAGTCCTATCCTATACAATATTTTTATATCTGATATTATCATCCCAGATTCATGTTACATTGGTTTGTTTGCGGATGATAACAGCCTGTATAGTACTGATGCAAATCCTGCAGTCATTATGCAAAATTTGGAAAGCGGGTTCAATACTCTTCACCAATACTATTACAAATGGAAAATTAAGATCAACGCTTCTAAAACGGCCGCCTGCTTCTTCTCAAGGAAAAGAAAATCATGTAATTTACCAAGCAGAAACCTTAACCTAAATGGTACTGTTATCGAATGGAGTTCCAGAATTAAATATCTAGGAATTATCCTAGATCCAAAACTTACTTTCGGACCCCTCATTGAGGATAAAATAAAAAAAAAACTTAATTTTAATTAAATCTCTCTATGGTTTAATAAACAGAAGATCTTCCCTATCTATACAAAATAAAACTTTGATTTTTAAATCAATATTCCAAAGTTTATATTTATATGGATCCCCAATATGGGGAGATTGTGCCAATTGCCACATAAAAAAATTACAAATTACGCAAAACAAGCTTCTAAAAATGATCTTAAATCTTCCATGGTATCACAGCACGACGGATATACACTTGAAATCAAAAAGTCTGCCGATAGCTGATAAAATTACAAACACAGGCAAACAAAATTCAACAACATGTGCGAATACTCAAGTAATTACTTAGTTCGGAGTCTGATTAATTATTGATGATTGACAGGCTGCGCTTGTCTAGTTTTACTGTTTGTACCGTTCGCTTTTAAGCTAAAGTCATAGTTATAGTGGTAGTTATAGTTATAATTATAGTTATAGTTTCCTAAGTTTTTTTTTTTAGTTTTAGTTCTAAGTTTGATTTTAAATAAAAATAAAAATAATCGAAAAGGTTTTTTTTCTCCAATTTTCCTTTTCTCCAAGTAAAAGTATTTTGTAATCTATAATTAAGCAGGCAATGTAGTAATATGTAAAAAAAATGAGAATTTTTTAGTTGATAAGATGATTTAATCTAAGCTCTAAATTAATATAAGTCAATAATGGCAGTATATTTTAACTATATTTTAGAATGAATAAACAAAAATTAAATTAAAAAAAAATTAAATAATAGTACAGTGTCGAAACAATGATGTTTCAATGCAAAAATGATACAGTAAATAGCAAAAAAAAAAAAACTAATTTAATTTGAATAATAAAGGGTACAACATCACTCCCCTTCCAGACTAGGACATATAGTGTTTATCAAAATGTACACTTTGTTTTGGTTGTTTTTTAGCCGCTTGTTTGTTTCCGAAATACTTTTGATTTTGCTGTTGAATTTGCTGTCGTGGATGAAAATGCATTTCTCATATTCTTCATATGCTGGTTTTAGTCTTTCCAAATCAACAACCTTAGGTTTGCTATTGACGTTCAATTATCTTGGCGCTGTAATATTTCATAATGCTCTACGTAAATTGCTTACAAGGACGGTTTTTTTAATGGAATCGTTACGAATGTGGCTACAATTGAAGAGTAATTTGTGAATGAAGATTTTCTTTTTGATATGCCAAGCAGTGTGAGTTTATTTAAGTGATGAATTATTTTACGAATTTCATTTCATAATGCTAATTAATTAATTTAAATTGAATAATAAAGGCACCACATTTTTTTTTTATATTTTAGTCGATAGCTGAAAATAATAAATTTAAAAGAAATGTTATCAATTTTGATGTAAAAAAAAAGCACTAATTTTAACCAAATTTATTATTTATTGGAACTCATTGGAATTTATTCATTGCACATATTATATATTTAAAGCAACCTTGTTACAATTAACAGAAAATTAACAGAAAATTATAATCCTATAGAAATTAACTATGTTGTACTCTTATTTTAACTTTTATTCAGCTGGAACCTGTACCTTTTGCATTTTACTTTTTGAATATTTTCGAAGCAAATTGACTTAAGAAACTTGAATTTTTGTGAGAATTAATTTTTCATCAAAATTTATATTTTAAAACTTTTTTGAAGTAAAAATAATAATTGGGGGGTGGGTAAACCAGTCATTTTTTTTGTCTACGTGGTCAGGTGGAAAGGTACACCTCTATACCTATATATGAATTTTTGTTTTAAAATAAGAAAATATTCTTTTTTGTATCACAGAAATAATTTATTATAACAATTTTTTTTTTATATATTTTTCACTTACATAAAGTTTATATAATAAATAACGGTACTTGGGTACCCAAAGGACAGTTTATGATCAAAACATGAAACAAGAATAGTTCGGTACCTAATTATAATTTTGTTAAAGAAATGAAATAAAATTTTCCTGGAACTGAAACGTATACCATCGTCAGTAGGTACATGAAAAAAAAATAAAAATTCTAACGGTACTTGGGTACCCAGAAGATATCTTATCATCAAGATATAAAACAAGAACAGTTCGGTACCTAATGATAAATTTGTTATAGAAATGAAATAAAAAATTTCTGGACCTAAAGCGTACATCATTGTCAGCAGATACATGAAAGTAATAAAAATTCCATTTGTCCTTTTCGTCAGGAACTTACCCGTCCTATTGGAAAGTTGCCCAAGTTTATCCTATTCCTAAAAAAGGTGACAAAAGCAATCCTTCAAACTATAGGCCCATAGCTATTACTTCCATTATTTCAAAAACGATGGAAATCTTAATTAATCATAAGCTGAAGAAATATCTTGACAGTAGAGGTATAATTCATGATAGCCAATACGGCTTTCGAGCCCAACGTTCCACCGGTGATCTCATGACATGCCTCTGCGAGAAGCTCAACACCAGCCTGCATCAATCTGGTGAAGCTACTGTTGTAGCTCTGGATATATCTAAGGCTTTTGATCGAGTTTGGCATTCTGCTCTTATAGCAAAATGCAACGCTATAGGCCTTGATTCAACCTTTTCTAAATGGATTGAAAGTTTTCTTTTGAATCGATCTATCATAGTTTCAGTTGACGGTTCTTTTTCCGACCAACTTCAAATCAATGCTGGTGTTCCACAAGGCTCTGTCCTTTCCCCACACCCTATTTCTCATTTTCATTAATGACCTTCTCAAATTAACTTTCAATCCAATCCATAGTTTTGCTGATGACAGCACTCTAGTAGCATCATATGATTTTCTAAAACAAACTAATGCTACAGCTTCCGCAGTCACCTACAAAAGAACAATGATGGCCGGCGCGCTCAATCACGACCTTGCCAAAATTGTCGACTGGGGTAAAGCTAACAGAGTCGAGTTTAACACTTCAAAAACTCAAAGCTGTTTTGTTAGTAACAAGCTAACAACATTCGAACCAATTCTCCGGCTTCAAAATGAAGGTATCCAGCGACTCAAAGATCTGAACATTCTCGGAATGCGAGTGAATCAAAATATGCACTGGAATGAGCATATTTTCGATATTGCGAAAAGCGTCGCAAAATGTTTAGGATTTTTGAGCCGCTGCAAAACTTATTTTTCATCTCGAGACCTTTTAAAAATCTATAAAGCTTATATACGACCCAAGTTCAAGTATAACTCACATTTATGGGCAGGTGCACCAAAAACCGCTTTAAATTTTTTGGACAAAGTTCAAAACCGCGCCATTCGTCTTATAGGCGACATAAATGTGACCTCATCCCTTATACCACTCATCGGTCGTCATCGTCGTATTGTTGGAGCACTTTCTCTATTTTATAGATATCTACTTGGTGTTGGCACTTGTTCCGAGGAATTAAAATCACTTCTTCCTCCTCTTAAGCAATTCAATCGCACAACACGAGAGGCATCAACTGCCCACCCTTTCACAGTGGAAATTCCGAGATGGTTTAAGTCCGGCTATGGAAGTTCTTTTATAGTAAGAACATCCCGATTGTGGAACCGCGTCCCAATCGAAGCATTCCCAATGAGAGAAGGATTTTTTATTTATGACTTACAGAGGTTTAAGACGAATATTAACAACATTGTTCGCTCTTTCCCACAAAACTTTTCTTCTTCCTTTTTCTTTCCTTTCCTCTAACTATCTTTTCCTTTTTCAAATAGTCAACGGTACGCAAGTACTTAAAGGTTCAAAACCTAAGTTTTGGCTATAATATAAAAAAAAAAAAAAAAAAAAAAAAAAAAACGGTACCCAGAAGATGTCTTATTATCCAAACATAATATAAAAATAGTTTGGCACCTAATGCTGCATATTAAAATACTATAAAAATGTATATTTTTGTACCGTTTTTTCTCTAAACTAATTTTTTTTAATATTTTTTTTTTTTTTTGTATTTTTTTTAGTAAATTCCCATGAAAAAAAAAATTAATGAAAAAACCGGCATTTGTTTTGTAATTTAATATATTTTTTTAATACTTTTGCTTAAACTTGAAGAAACTAAATAATATTTACAATAAAATAATATATAAAATTTAAGAATTAGGTTTTTTGGTGAAAAAAAAAACACATTTTATCCGTGTTTTGTGTTTTTACGACCATATAATTGACTTTCCTTACTACCTCAGCGGCAGATAAAATTTCAAAGTTGTCCATCTAGTTACAGAATTTGATAGTACGACCAAATACCTTTCTAGAACAATGTTTTTGATATAATATTTATTGAATTAGATGCACTTTTTGCTGTTTCAAGTTCGAACTTCATACTTAATATTTCGCTACAAACAAAAATGCTTAATAGACCTTCTTTTAACTAAAAAAGCGTTACTTCCAAAAAAAAATTTTATAGAATAGATTCCCAAGTAGATTACAAGTAATAAAACTAAATTTAGTAGTTAAAGTAAAACAAATACAAAAATAATCACAATAGTAAAGCAAAAACAGTAAAAATCATAGTAAAATTCATACAAATTGTTTGAAGGTACAGGTATACCTTTCCAGCTGAAGTAAGGGTTTTGAAATGCCAGCTGAATAAAGGTTAAATATAATATGTTTACTTCATACATAATTATTTCGATTCTAAATATTAGTATTACATAATATTGTGGTATGAACTATAAACTATTTTTGTTTTAACCATATTTCATTCAACTATATAAAAAAAAATTTACCACCAAATAAAACCTATAAATTTACACAATGTAATGTGATTAATGTAACTATATTTTCCAACCATATTATTGTTCTTTATAGTTGAGCCAAACATATTTTTTTGCTAAGTGTATGCAAACAAACCTATTCCAAATGTGAAAATGTAAATAGTAAGTTTTGCATTTATATAACTGACAACAGCCTTATCCAAAGCATAAGTAGTGCATATATCATAACTCTAACAACTATAATATAGTTATTATGAACAACTCTAATTGAAAATTTTGTATAAAGTTTAAATATTCAAATTAAAATATTTTCGTTAAATTGTAGTGCTGGATCTTACAATATGATACCAAATATATTATATTTGGTTTGTTCAGTAAATTAAACCTTTTCATCCACAAGTTTGTGTTCTAATCGGTGTGCAGTATAGCTTGTCCAGTTCCAAATTGATTGTTTTGTTCTGAATTTTTTTTAAAACAATTTTGGACAACTTTGTTTGTTGTTGATTTTTCTTGAAGTGTTGATAAACAAAAAATTTTTAAAGTAAACAAAAATTAGAACAAAAAATTCAAAAAAAAGATCAAAAATACATTTTTTCTATTCTAAGTAATACTAAAATGTTTGACAATTAATTGTCATTGGCCAAAACAGTTCTGTCCGATTTTGTTCTAAATCTATTGAACAAACTTATTAATTTTCTAATATATTAAAATAATATTTTTAAAAATTTTTGTTCACCGCATAATAATAATAACATTCAAGTTTTATAAATTCCGTCTCAAACACTTACACAGGTAATGAATATCTCCTAGCATCAAGAGCAGCTTGTGTTGTAATAACTCTTCTTCTAAGAATTTTCGTACGAAACATAATTTGATTAATTTTAAAGAAAGCCAGCTTTACTTATACACTATAAATTTTAAAATTATTATAACAACACTATTTATGTAAAATTTCAGTAAAATAGACTTCACTATATGTCTATTCACACAATAATACACTAATAAATCATTAAATTAACTTTTCATAGAATTTATAAAATAACGCGGAAATTTTTAGGATATTGTAATGCATCTGATCTCGTTTCAGAATCAATATGAACTAAAAGTGTAACTGCAAATCTAATGAATTGTAAAATAAAAAAACAAATAACAACAATAAATTTAATGCAATATTTTTATAAAGAAAATTAAGAAAAATTTTTTAAAGAAAATTGCTTTTTATTTTATGAACACGTCAAAACAATAAAATTTCACATCAAATTAACAATTAGCAGATAATTATTAACGTATTTGATATTGTGTATGTATATACACAGTGAGAATAAAAATATGCAATATAATTCTAGAGTGTTAGAAATTAAAAATATTTATTCATTATATTCAATTTAATTCAATTTTGATAGATATATTAAATATCTGGTTCATTTGTATTTGAGTTAAGTATCATACTAATTTTTATTATTGCACAAAAAAAAAAAAAAAAATTAAAATTCGATATTTACGATACAATTAGAACTATAATTTTTTTCGGTCTTCTATTACATTCGAAATTATGCGATCACTTAAACGCTCTTGTTTCGACACATAGATTTTCTGTTATAATGACAATATATTTAGGGTATCTGTTTGTTTGAACAGCAGTTTTCCTATTTTTTATATTCTTCTGGTGTTCTTGAAGTCAGCAAGACTTAAGTTATAGTAATACATAAAATGGGTATGTAAAATATTTCCATTGAAAATATGTTTTCCCTTGTAAACTTTACAGTCTGTCTCTAATTGGCACATTCAGTATTTTGTATGATTTTTTTGTGGTTTATATGTAAGCAACATAATAATGATTTGTGTATGACAAACTTAATGATAAGTCATTCATGATAATCTGGTTGTACTCTGTTAGTATCTGTTGACTAATTGCAGACTGTTGTGGTGCTTAAGTTAACCATTTAAAACCAATAAGTTGTTTGCTAAGGTATTTGAAGGTAAATAATTTTATTGCATCTTCTTCTTCTATTGCCTATCCATAGTTGGATGTCAGAGTGCGGTTATATGATATTGGCAGCAATATCCTGATAGATGTTTCGATTCGTTGCTGAATGGATTAAATGGCCAATGGTTCCGATGCCTGTTCAGGTTCTAATGTTGCGCAACCAACCCGGCAACACATCGCCAAGACTCTTTATCAATCTATATAGAAATATAACGCCTTTTCACGATAAATAAAGCTTAATCGAGAAACTTAACACTGATGAATCTGTAACACGTTCGTTATAGAGTTACAGATTCATCTTTTTTAATAAACATATTTCGTTATAATGTCTTTAACTACAAACAACGGCAAATGTAATGCTGTATATAGCTATATAACTATCAATATAGCCATATCGAGATAAAGATATTCAACGATTTTTGTTTTAAATGTCTTTAACGATCAATATTAGAAGAGCAACGATTAATAACGCTATTATTAAAAAATTAGTAGTTTAAGATATGTAATTATGTGATAGAAGTTATATAAGTCCTATAGCCTAGGTCAATGTAAGCAGAACTAATAAGTGTAAGGTCGATGGTTCCAGTCCCAATCCCGCCAAAATCAAATAAGTTTATTGAAGTATTATTTATATGAAAAATAAATTAATTCATATTAAATAAAGCATTCATGATTACAACATAATGAAATTGAAATTTGTAAATCAAATAATAATTAGAAATAAAAAAGTTTAATATAAAAATACAAAAAAAAATTATTAACAAAAAATAGTTCAAAAAAATTTATTTTTTTTTATTTTTGTAAAAAAAATTATTAAAACGCGTTACCGAATTTTATAGAGCTAAAGCTATAGAGATAAAGCTTTCGTTAACGATTTATATAGATTTTGTTAACAACTTCTATAGGTTTCGTTAACGATTCGATATCTATAAAGAATACCCTCAGATAACTTAATAGAGTTATATATCGTTTTCTTTAAGTACAGGAACTAAATTCGATATCGATCTTTAGCACCATTGTAATTATTTTTTATAACGAGCTTCACGTAGGTATCTCAATATCGCTGAAGAATTCTTTATAGTTTGGTTGCTCGGATGTTAATTGTTTTTTTTTTTCTTTATTTATTTCAATTCTTACTTCTATCTTAACTTACTTATATTTAAAATATTTACAAAAGTATATTTATAATTATAAACTAGTCATAAATGACGGAAGCAAAATAAATCCTATTTTCTTTTTTTCTTTCATTAGATTCTTTATTCCGAAATTACAGTACTTATGTTTATATCACTTTTTATTTATTTTTATTTATGTTTATGTTGGCCTAACACTAATCTTTTTTTTTTATATAACAGACCATACCAACAAATTTGTATAAAATGTTTGTATTTTTGTATGGTATACTCATACTCAATTCCATTTAGTTATAATTCGTTAGTTGGGTTCCATTTAGTATAAATTATACCGTATTAGCGTTATTGAGGCCTCCGGGAGAGCAAATTTAAAAATGGGATCTTATTTTCATATAAATTTTGTCTTTTGTATAATGTATAGGGATCTTGTTTTGCTATATGAATAAACTGTTATTATGGTATTGTGTTATTTTTAAAAAAATATTCAAAATTTTGTACCTAAATTGGTAAAATTTACAAAAAATACAAAAACATTTTCATCAATAATTTTCAATTTAAAAAAAACAATGTTTTATTATCCGGCGTAAAAGTAGAGTTTATTATCCTACTCTACTTCTATCAAGTTCTATTGATTGAACAGTGAACCTGAACAGGGAAGTGAAAAGTGAACACTTAACACTGAAAATAAAATAATATTTTTGGAATGGAGCATATAGAACATACAGAATACAGATACAGCAAATAATAAAAAAAAAACAAAAAAAAAACAAAAAAAAAACCAAAATAATTTTTTTTGATTGAAGTGAGTTACGCACACAATATAGACAAAAATAAAAGGTAGAAGCAATAAAGTAGTATAATATTGTATAATATTATACAATACAAATATGCTGATACACATGTGTATTATTATGTATAATTTTAAGTAATAAGAATAACCTTTGAGTGAATTATGTTTTTTTTTTTGTGTTAAATGCTGTTTGCCTTTTGGTTATTATACCATATTAAACTATTGATTAAATTTCTATTAGTCCTTATTATTATAAATCAAAAAAATTGTTTGTTTTATTTATATTATTATTATTATTTATTATTTTTCCTTATTATTTGCGAAGAAGACTAACATTAAATTAAAAAAATATAGTTCATGCAATCAATTTTTCCTGCAAAGGTTCAGCATGGTAGACAGGGGTTAAAAAAAAGCACCAAAGCAATTTGTATACATATGCAATTTGTATATGTGTTGGAGCGTTCCGTCGAACTTACAAACATCCAGATAAATGCAGAAATATATATATATAATTGTTCATAAGTAGTAAATTTATAGGCATTGGCTTTTAGCTGTTTTCTTCCTATAATGTGCTCATAATGTGCCCAAAGTAGGAGGTTTTTTGTTTCTTTAGCCTTAGCACTCTTTCTGTTCTTTGCACTATTTTTGTTCAACGTAGAACTTTTTTGTTTGTAATATGATCTGCCCACTTCATTATTCCATTTATCCACATTTCGAAGGTTTCAAGTTTGTTGAGTTCTCTTACTTTTACTTTATTGTATCGGAAGACTCAAAATTTTAATACAAAAATGTAGATAAAATAAAATATGTTCTGAAAAATGATACTCAGTCCGAATTTTTAACAATTTATATTTAAATATTCCATATAAAATATATTTTGCTGCTCCGTTGAGTTTTTAGTGTCCCATTGAAATCGTGAAATTGATGTTTTATGGAATTTTGAACATAAATTGTTAAAATTTGGAACAGATTTTGTTATTTAGAATGTAATATTTTTGAACTTTATATAACTTCAAATTAAAACTGCATGTCTGAAATTAAAATTTCATGTTCACCGTATGTAGCGAAATTGAAAACAAAGATTTTTGGTATTAATTTTATGTGTCGTAATAACTGCAAGCTATATCTGCTTCTAATCGATATTCTGATTTGCTTTCAATTCATTTAATTTTATAACTTCTCATTTTATGCCTGGAATGGTTTGTTATTCTGTTTTTGATTACTTTAGTTTAGTTACTTATGATTTTGCATTAGAATTTTTCAATTTATTTAACATTGTTTGCGGTCTCAAATTTATATAAGCAAGTATTATATTTTCATTCAATTACCAATACTGTAATACATAGTTTTAACTACTCTAAGATGTAAAATTGCCATCCTAACGGAATATTATTTTTAGATTAAAGGTCTAAATATCTCCCCTAATACTCAAAATCTAATAACCAATCAAATTATGAAATTCTTAAACTTGTTTTATAACAACAGTATTTTATTTAACAGTAAAACATTTATTGTATAATAATTCTGATATCCAAACTATTTTCCATATATTTGCTTTTGATCTTTAAACACTCTTATTTTATCACATTATGTTAAATAATAATATTATTACCCTGTTATTTGATCAAAATTTGAACCATCACTTATGTTTATTAAATTTTATTAAATAAATATTATTACCCTGTTATTAATTTTGATTTCTTTATTAAAACTTTCACCATTATTTTCAAACCGTTATATCACTTTTAATTCAGACTGTAGTAAAATATGGCGATTATAAAATATATATTATATATACATTTAGGGTGCTCTAATAATTTTAGTAGACTGATGAAGATGCTCGTAAAAATCACTAAAAATAAATATATAAAAAATAAAAAATTATTTTCTTAAAAAAGCTTCTTTTAACTGACATAACGTTTGTAGTCTTGAACTTTGTCAATAATTAAATTAAATATTTATCTTTATACTATATACCTAGATATAATATTTACTTAGTCAATAATATTAAAAAAAAAAAATTTTTTTTTTTATTAAACTTACATGAAAAATAATAATTGATAGTGAATTTTCCATTTCAATATTGTGAAACATCATAATAAAAAATATACAAGGGTTATGAAAGACGAAACGTGAAGGAAAAAATAATAAAATTTTGTGTAGAAAATTGTTTTATATATCTACCTAATTTAACTGTAATGTAAAATATTTTATCTTAGTTTTTTTTTTAACAGACTAACATTGATGATTTCGGAATAGTTTAGATCTATATATGACAAATTAGTTGGATTTAAGGTGGATTTCTTCTTTATGTTTGATCGTCAGGAGAATTTTGTTAACCAATTAATTTTTTTTTATCAACGTATGGGTACAGCAAATAAGTTGTTCGAAAAATTAGTTCATACAAGTTCTTTTTTAAATTTATTTAATTTATTTATAAATATTGATATGATTTTTATTGATATCTCGCTTTTTTAACCTTAGCCTATTAAAGAAAATTATAAAATTTTCCATAACTGCTGTGTTTTAATTATAGTGTAAAAATAAACAGTACGGGCGTTGAAACATGAATAGGAAATGCATCTTAACACTTTAATTTCTATCTACTACATGTAGTACAATTTGTTATAAAAGATTACAAGTGGTTATAGTGATTATAGTGATTTTTAACTTTAGCAAAGTAGCTGAGAAATTCAAATACAAAATATATAAAAATGAGTTACAAAATCCAAATAAAAAATCTTTCATTAATCGTACTTATATTTTTCATCTAAGACAAACTTTTTCCGAATAACATACCAAATTGGATGTGCAACAAAATGGACAAAATTCAATCTCGAATAAAAATAATAAATAATCAAAATCAAACAGAACTAAATTTTAAAAAAATTAGATGAATTAAAACTCTTTTTGACATTTTCTCAATTTCAATCTGAATTTAAATTGTTTTATGAGTCACAAATAAGTTTATGAGTAATTCTAAGTTAGAAAATATATGATTTATGTGTAAATGATTTTCTCTGACTTACGCTATTTTTACTCATATCTACAGCCAAATGTGTATGGGATTTTTCGACCTGAATATTAACAAAACAAAAATATTAGAACATTTCTGTGGAAAAGGAGACATCTAGAAAATTAAATTTGTAAAAATTAAAATGAATCAAAACAATTTGCTCACACAAAAAATTACATCTACGTACTATAATAAAAAATAATTGGATATAAGCTCCAGGCGTATAATCGTTAAACATATACTACTTTTGATAAATGATTTACTCATTTTAAGATTTGGTATTCCCAACGCGAAAGTGGTATCAGAGATTGAATATAAAATATAATTTTATAGTTAAATTTATGCTTCCTTTGTGATACGTATTGCTACTTTGGCATCCTTTTTGTATTAATTTTTTTTTTCATTTCAAATTTGTAAATAAAATGTTATATACAAATTATTTAAGTGGCCTGATCCAAGTTCTTATTTTAAGTTTCACGTTAAAGAATTTTTTGTTTAATTATTACTTACAAATTTCACTTGATTTCCATCGCCTAAAACTGGTTATCTTACAATCATTGTCTAACCGCATTGTAATCTAGGCATATTTTTCATTCACCATATATTTTTCGGTAATGCATTAGGCTCCTATATTTTCAAATGGTTTGGTTTAAAGAATCAATCAGAATAATTTTGTTCAAGTCTTCCACTGGCAAATTTAAGAGAATTATATGAATGTTATATGAAGTTAATTCCATCTTTATCAACTTGTCACTTTAGTACTTTAGTGTCGTATACGCTTTTTGGCACTTTTTGACTTAAGACTTGATTCATACTAAACAAAATAAGGTCTTTCGAATGGTCTAGTCAAAATTTCGCTGCTTATCTTCATTCCTAAGATACCAGTTGCAAATTTGTCGTATATTCAATATTGCAATTACTTGTTGGGACCTTTTTTGTCGTTTATGCAATAACATTTATTTCTACTCCATGAACGACAAATTTGCATATTAGTCAATTATATTTTATTTCTTGTTTATCACACACCATAAAGATAATTTTTTGTCATGTTCACGAAATTTCTTTTGAGCTCTAATATATTGTATAAAATTATACCATACATAAATAGGATATTTTACATTGGAAGGAGAGAATCATTTTGTGGTAAATAGCTATTTATTATTATACAATAAACTAGTTGTGAATGTTCATTAGTGTTATGTCTTTATAG
The DNA here is from genome assembly GCA_963942445.1 of Argyra leucocephala. Classification (NCBI taxonomy): domain Eukaryota; kingdom Metazoa; phylum Arthropoda; class Insecta; order Diptera; family Dolichopodidae; genus Argyra; species Argyra leucocephala. Next base: position 150,757,886 of record OZ012678.1, read on the forward strand.
AAGCGTGCGTGGCCGTAAAAAATAATTACAGTACCATTTAATATTTAGAAAATCATCACCCGCTCCGCATATAAATCAAGAGTTGGCTGCTCTGGGCTACTTAATTGATAATACTGTTACACAAAATTAATTTTAGAGAAAATGTTAAATTTCAATAACACATACTGTGGATCTAGATGGCTTGATAAGAAAACATACCACGGTATATGAACTGAAGCATTATTACATAATTAATAAATAATATAGGCATTGCTTTAAAAATGATTTTAGAAAAAGTACTTGAAAATAAGCCTAACATCAAGAAATTTGTTCTCTGGTTCGATTCATGTGTACCACAAAATAAGAATAGAATGAATTTTAAACTGAAACTCTATTGAACACAAGTACTCCGAAAAGGGACATTCATTCATTCAAGAAGTCGAGCGACATTTATTACTATATTTAAATCATATCAAAATTCATTTAAATCATTTTAATCAAATCATGATACTCCTGTGTCCTTAATAAAGCAAATTTCTTTAATTATAATATTGACTTGACAATTATTACTGGTTGCCTTAAAATAATATTGATACACTTTTGCAGACTTTTGATATTGAAAACAGAGTTTAGAGTTTTAAAGAAGATCGGACCAGAAACTTTATCCAAAATTATTAACGTAAAAATGAGTGGAATACAAGTTTCAAAAGATACCGTCTAAAGACTAAATTAGTTTTTACAAAAAAATAATATTTGATTTTTATTTCAAAATTTTTTTTGGTTTTTTTGACGTACTTTGATAAAATAATGTAGTAATTTTTAATAATTGTACATATACGACAAATGATCAGTTTTGTCGTATATGCAAAATAAACTAGCGACCGTTAATTATTTTTGCATATACGACAAAATTTAAAAATATTTAAAAATTTAAAAATATTTAACTTCAAAAATGTATTATCATATGCAAACTAGGAAGCCACACCATGATGTAACAAAAAGTGTTCGTGAACACACCCCGTTCAAATAATGTCCCGTTAAAATAGTGGTATTTTTGACGCTACATTACGTATTTTAACTTCAAACTTAATTTGACAAAAATTACAAATATGCGTATACGACACTGAAGTACTAGGGTGATGAACTGTCAATTCAGTGTTGTACCTGGCAAAACTAAGATTCGATATTGATCTTGGAATAGTTTACAGAATTCAATAATTCTTAAGTACAAATGTATTAATTTAATTCATGTTTTCCATAATATTAATTATAAATATTATTGTTAATTTGTTTAATTACTAAAAAATTGGCCTACAGACCCACCAAAATAAATAAATAAATAAAAACATTATAAAAAAAATTTAATTTTTTATTCAGAAACTTTGAAAAAGCTTTGAACAGCCAAAAAGAAAACGTATAGTGTCATGAAAGGCATATTAATGAACAAAAAGTCACAAAACATTAATGAGTTTACTAATGGAGAAGGGTAAGGTACAAATAAAAAATAAATTAGATAAATTCAATGTACTTTATAGTCAAATATGAAATAAAATGACGGGTAGTTTTGATACAATTCATTTATATTCTAATAAAAAAAGACACAAATACCATTGAATTTTAGGCGTATACACAAATATTAAACAGAAAAACTAATACATAAGCTATATAATTTTAAATCCATAGATAGCATAGATAGAATTATTTCTGACATTGCCAAATTTTGTAAGACAGAGCTAAGTATGCCATTATCTAGGTTAATACAATATTAAAAGAAGGCGAATTACCTATCAAGTACATTTAAAATTAACAAAGTAGAACCAACATATAATAATATTGGAGAAAATTGAAGAAAATCCATAATCTTTAGTAAAGTTATTGAAACCTGTATGCAATCATGCTATTTACATGCTATATACATGCTATTTTTGAAAATAAAAAAATAAAAAAGTACAATATGGGTTTCAGAAAAAGTTTCCAACACGAACGAGACTATTTTTGATGTTTTAAACCATATTCAAAATAGACTACGGAATAATAAAAAGATATAGCAGTGATGTTTTCTGATCTCACGAAATGGATATAGATATGGCAGATAGGAAAATTCCCTAGTAATAGGAAATTATATGAATATGTAATAAGTGAATAAAAATGTAATTTAAATTTATAATATAAAAATATAATTTAATTTTATAATATAAAAATATAATTTAATTTTATAATATAAAAATATAATTTAATTTTATAATATAAAAATATAATTTCATTTTAGAATATAAAATATAATATAACCTAAATAAATAAATAAATAAAAATATAATAAAAATTGGAATTGAACAAAAATGTTTTAGTAGTTATCTTACTGAAAGGAAACAATTCGCATGTACAGAAGTACATTCGAATAAGCTAACTGTACCATAATAATGGGTAGGTCGCTTGTTCCTACACTCTTTAACTGCTACATAAACAGTTTTTCGGAAGTAAATCTACAGGAACAACCATTTCTATATGCAAATGATCTTGAAAGTGTATATGACGCTAATATTAATATGAATTTGGAGATAATCATGAATTATAACTAACCACAATATATAAATGAATGTGCAAGCATCAATTACCTATAAATGTTAATAAAACAAAATCAAATTACAAGAATTACAAATAATACAAAAAACAAAGCCAAATAAAGAATATCAACACAACAAATACATAAAATACAAAAAACATTGCCACTGTAGTTCTATATACAAAAAATTACCTACATACAAATAACATAAAATACTTACTGGTACCATCAATACAAAAACAATCCTAAGAACAATAAATGAAATACGCCAACACAATATTCGAACATCGCATTTGCTTGAAGAAAATAGAGTGGTATCAGTAATTACCCTATTAATTTACAATAATGATGTTTAAAGAATACACTAAGATGCCGATGAATTTTAGAAACATGAACAATCGTCAATTGGATTTAATTAAAAAAAAAAAAACTATAATCTATATATTGCAACTATATTATTTTTTATTTTTTCTATATAACTTTTTTCTGCCACTTTCCCTTTTTCAGAACCCTGAATTATAAATTACAATAATATAGAAAAATATATTGTAAAATAAATATAAAATTAATTGTTTTGTTTAGATGAAAATAAATAAATAAAATATCGTTATTTGCAATCAAATATAAAAAGTAATTGTGAAAGAAAACTTAACTTTACCATTAAAACATTAAATAGAGAAATTAATAAATTAATTTAAGAAAATGTTCTAAATTTTTAAAATTAAGAGCAAATAAAACTGCAATTTAAAATCATAGTTTTCAAAACATAGGTAAATAAACCTATAAAATTATTATCTACGAATTGCTTTTTTTATAACTGCTTCAAAATTCAAATTTTAAATACAAAACTACTTTACCACTGTTTACCATTCATTCTAAATTCACTAAAAATCGTCCTCGACACCATTTAAAAAAAAAAAAATTAAAATTTCCATTCAAACAAAATCTTTATTAAATCATGCACGACATCAGTCGTCAAATAATTTAACCAAATTAACGAACTAACAAAATTTAATTTTCTTTGCGAATAACAGTATTTTAAATAAAAAGCTTTTAATAATATCCCGTTATTAAAATATACATGAAAAAGCTTTTCTTCGTAACAAAAATAAATTCATATTATTTTCAAATTTAATCAAATTTTATAACGGAAATCAAACAGTTAAAATATATAGTACAGAAAAACTAAAGTTTAAATTTCTGCAATAGAAAACTATTTTTTTACTCTACAGAAATAAAATACTTTTAACAAATAATATTCAAATTTACAGATTAAATATTATTCTCAACTAAAATCTGTAAAAATAAGGAAAAATGAGAATAAAGATGAAATCTGTAAAGATTTTACAGATTTGTAGTTTTAATTTAACATTTTATTTCTTATGTATAATTATATATTTTACAGAATTTCAAACACAACAATCTGTAAAGAAATCTTAAAAAGAATAAAGAAAAAATTCAAATTAAAGGTTAAGGTTGGGTATGGTTGATGACATAAAAGAAAACAGCAAAAAAAATATTATAGGTAGATATTAATGCAGAAGGTAAAATATAATAGTAACACTATTGTGTATAACACATATACTTAATAAATATAATATACTGTATACAACATAGCTATATAAGATTAATAATATAGTAAAAATATTACAGCATCCTAGTTTCTTTTTATGTAACCATCAGAATCTTTACAAAAACAAATCTACATAATATAGAATTGCAATTATTTGAACTATTTCTACCATTATGTTACTTCATTATAAATATGTATCTATACATACTTATAGATACATAATATGATATAAGGGTATATCTGTATATATAATGATTATATATTTTGCGTTGGGAAATCCTTTTGGCCTATTTACTTACATTCTTTTTGTTTTTTTTTTTTTGTTCAGTATATTTAGAAAAGTTTTGATGAGAAATTTTTATTTTGTTTTTTTTTTTTTTAAATTTATTTGTTTTTATTGTTTTTCTTTTATATTGTTTCAGTTTTAGCTTTATATACGTAAATTACTATAATAGGAATTATAAACAAAAAAACTTTGTTAAATAATTTCTTTTATAATTTTTTAACAGAGAGGAGGTATAGCAATAATTATGTAAGCACATTTATTAATGTTTTCATTTATACAACATACGATATTTATTGTTATACTTCAAAATTGGATTGAAATTGCAAAAAAAAAAAAACGAAAATCTGTTAATTGAATAATAAATACTATAGAAAAAAAATAAATTGTTTTTTTTTTAAATGAAAAATTTTCTTTTATTAAATTAACATTGTTTATTCAATTGGTATTATTGTTAATTTGGAAAGTTTTCAAATTCTGAACTTTAAAAAAAATGTTTTTGTTTTTTTAAGAACTAGTTTTTAAGAATGTTTACTTAAATTTTTCTTTTCCATTTTGTACCCCAGCACTGTATATTTCGATTAAGAATAATGTTTAAGAATAAAAAATTTATAAGTTGTCTTGGATATCGTATTGTTTTCAAATAGAGTTATTATCTATTTTATGTAGAGTACTTTTATTAGAATTGTTTTATTTACGATTTTTTAATTTTATTGAAATTAGTTAAAAATCGATATACACATATATTTTTTTAATAAAAATTAAAAAATCTAGTTATACAGTGATGTGTAATAAAATCCGAACAATTTGAATTCCTAGAAAATTCTTATATTACAGGTAGTATCTCCTTCACCAATCTTTAGTTGTTTTATTCAACTCAGGTATTTATACAAATATAAATTATTTAGTTTTCAGAAGAAAAGTGTTCATTAGTGATAAATAATTCAACAAGTGTAGATAAAAATCAAGAAGCGTAAAATAATGTCAAAATTAAAAATTATGGTAAAAAAAAGCGTTGCAATCACTTTATAGAAAAGTGAAAACAATATGATATTGGTCAAGGAATAGGACATGGAATTTATCTTAAAATTTGAAAGTACAGGCAATTAATGATGTTCAATATGTATCGAGTTATCGATATAATCGATATTTTGCTTACATTATGTCGATTTTTAAATTCGATATTTTTGTTAGCGATATTTCAGTACATCGGCATTTGTTGACAGCATCGATCTTTTAATAGAGGAATTTCTTTACGCTATAAAAAATTTTGACAATTTGACAACAAAATAAATGTATATTGTATTGTGTTGTAGTTTATATTGTACTTTACACCATAAGTTGTTAATTTTTGAACCGTTTCAAATTTATTTTTACTGTAAACTGCTATACAAATGCCAATCATTCGTTTTGTATCCGTTTTAAATTTTTTATTATTGCTTTGGCTAGTGTATAAAAATAAGTTTAAATAAAGTTAGATTGATAAAAAGTCGAAAGTGAGTTAAGCCCCTTTTTAATATATTCTAATATATATGATAAAAAGTAATAAAAAATTTTTGAAAATTTATTTATAAAAATCAACTTAAGTTAGTTTAGTTGGTTGGTTTTATTTCACTATTGGCTTTTCAGGAAATCCTAAATATCTCAATCTACAACTCAAAATCTAGAATTTCTTAGATAGATTTAAATCGATATATCGATATATTTGGTTCCGATTTTTTTATGCATCGATATATTTTCTTTTGGTACATATCGATCGATTTGTTTTTTGCATATGGCACATCACTACTGGCAATAGAGAACGGTGTAATTGATCTGGTACAGTACGAACGACTTCTGTACCGGAAGATAAATTTCTGGTACTTCCTTCCAAACGGAATAGATAAACGCGTGGTCGCGTGTTATTTTCTGACGATTTTAAATTCAAGCTCTATGTCGATAATGGAAGGCTACTAGGTTTGTAGAAAAAACGGTAAACGTCTTGGTGATGTGTGTATTCAAGAAATACCTGTAATGGTTTGGATCTGCTTTGGGATCGGCAGGAGTGGTTTCGGTAACCTGGCATTTGTAAACTCAAAAGTAACTGCAGATGTGGACATTTATATCATGAGGAGTCACTTGAAACCATAAGTTTTAGAACTATTTGCTGAAACTGAAAGGTTAATTTTTCAATAAGATATGCATCCGTACACATGGCGAAAAGGTAATATTAGTATTATTTTACTTAACTATTTAGAAATTTTTAATAAAATTCAGTTTAAAAATCTTTTCGAATTTTATTAAGTCCGGTTTTATTTTTACTTGTTGGTGAAATATTACTTAAGTGATAACTGCACACGCACATTATTAAATGGCATCTCTTATAGTCCAGATTCTAATCCTAATTAAGTAAAATCCAATCCATGCTCTAACAGAGGAAATTCAGATAGCTTGGCAGAGCCTTACAAGCGATGTCATGGAAAATTTTATTGGCTTAATGAACAATAAACGTGAAACGGTCATAAAGGCAAATGGCTGTCATATTAAGTATTAAATATTAGGCTTAGATTATAATAAAATTTTTCTAAATTTCGATGCTTATAAAATTTTGTTTAAAACTGAAAATAATGCAATTTTTCTTAATTTTCTTCTTCCTTTCCCTTATTTCGTAAAATTAGTTTAATTTAAGAGAAAAATTGTGTTAAATAATATTTTAGGTAAGTATTGCCATAAATAATAAAAAACAAATATATTTTATTATTATTAAAATCATTTTGTGAAAGAAATCACTAACTAAAATAATTTATTTAAGCAAATTTTAGTTGTTTGGATTTTTTTGCACACTACAAGTTTAATTAATATCTTGATATATTTTGGTTGTTAACTTGGATCAGAAAGCTAGTAGAGCCTACAACATATTCTTTAAAATATAAATATATTATTTTTAATAAGATTGTGGATTTATGTATCTTGATCTTGAACGTATTTTGTGCTCTTCAATAATATATCTATGATGGCTATAGAGCAAAAATACTTAAGTCAAAAATGGATAATATTATTACCTTCCAAATAATAAATTTCTCATACATGTTGGATCTACATTAATATTTTAAGTGACTACTCTGAAAAATCTTCTGTATAGAGTATATAATTAGAATGTATAGTTTTAACAAAGTGTACAAAATAATATTAATTAATTTTATAATCTTTAACAGCTTTAATTTTCATTTTAATTCAAAAATTAATAATTGTACTTAGAACCAGATAAAATAGATAATAGACAGGTAAAATAAGAAAAATAAAGCCATTTATTAAAAAACATATGTGTTATAAAAGAGGTAAAAATAAAACAAATGTTCCAATTTTTGCTAATTAGACATAGCTATCTAATTAGCAAAAAGTGAATTTTTATAATATAATGTAATTACCTTGAAAAGACATCTATTAGAAAAAAATAATTCAAAATATCGTATGTATTTAAGTTACCAAATTTGATAATTTGAGTGCGTTCAAAATTTGACATCTCACATCACATCAACAATATTTTTGATTCTAAAATACTTTTTTTCTAATTATATTTAGCTTACAATTATCCTAATATATCTTATATTTACCCTGACCCATTTTCTAACCACCATTTATCTACGATGATGATTTAGTTATTCTATACCAAGTGATATCTAGATGATTCCAGAGATATTGAAATGAAGGCTAATGCGGATATGCCTAAAATATATAATTTGATGTCTCTGCATAAACTGACTGGATAATTCTGAACATCATTTTAATTAAATTAATATATATTTTGAATTTTTGAATTTAAATTTGTTTAAAACCTAAACTTAAAAACATTAAATCACTCTGTAATGTTATTTCGAGATTTGCTCACAGTTTGATAAATTTTACAGTTGTACCTTTTAATTTTAATTAGAATAAAAATTGTTAATTATTCGTTGTCGAACTTTCGCATTAAGCACATTGCTGTTTTATAAAATAAAAAGAAAATATAATAAATAAATTAAAATTTGACAAAAAAAATTATTAATTAATAGTCGTAACAAATTATTGAAACTACAATAATTTCACTGACCGTCAATGTAAGAAAAACCAAAATGATATTGATAAAGAGTAAGAAAACTGATATTACAATTCATTATAATAAAAATAAAATTGATATAGTAAGTAACTACAGATATTTGGGAATAATTATTGATTCTGATTTAAATTGGAACACTCACATCAATCAGTTACTTAAAAGAAGAAGAAGGGTAGCTGGTATGTTGAAAAAAGTTTCTGATAATATTAAATCATCAATATATTATAATTTATTTCACAGTGTTCTTACATATGGAATTACAATTTGAGGAAATACTTTTGCTAAAAATCTGAACACACTACAAAAAGTACAAAATAAAGCAATAAAAATCTTTATGACCTGAAAGGGAAAAACAACTACAAATGAAATACGCTATAAGTACAAAATATTGAACCTTGAAGATGATAAGAAATTGATCCAGGTAATACATCTATATAGTATAGAAAACAGAAAAATAAAATCTAACACTGAAATAACAAGAAATGGTGACATACACAGCTACAACACAAAGTCATCTAATCAAATTAGATATTTTTTTGGAAAGTACATTCAGTGGTCTTGATCCAGTTATGAAATCAAGTTTATCGTTTTACAATAGACTTCCTTTGGATCTAAAAAATTAAAATAAAAGTATATTTAAAAAGAAAGTGAAAGAAATGTTATTAGAAAATTATTTAAATTAAAAATATATTTTCATTATGTTATTTTTATTTCTAAAATCTTAAGTTTTTCTCTTAATCTATAAAGCCAATTTGTAATATTAATCGAAGTTTAAATATGTTAAGTTCTAAGTTAGCTTTTAGTTTACCTTATATTTATCCTAACTATTCTTATATACTATTTTTTCCTGTTTTAACTCATTTTTCTGTTCTTCTATTCTTTCCACCAATATTTATCAATTTTTATTAAATATCTATTCGTTAAATACCTATCTTACCTAAACCCGATAAACAAAATGTGTCGTAGAAAGATGAAGGAACACAATGTTTTCCAATTTGTGTACCCAGCAGAAGAGAAAAATAATAAAACTACTTTTTTTTTGTTTTTCTTTTACTTGATTTTTCATTTCTATAATAATTATCCAATAATTATCTATGTTTAACATAATTTTTAAATCATAGCAATAGCAAATAGCTTGGTAACTATGACGACCGAATGCAATAAAGTTTAATAGGATTCGGTTCGGTTGACAAATTATTTTTTTATTGCGTTATTTTGTTTTTGTTATTGTTTTTTGTAGCTACTACCTAAGTATGAATTATTCTTATAATTTTGAAAATAAAAAAATAAAAGTTGTAAATTGGATTGCAATAAAAGTTTAAAATACCAGGTATGTTGCCAAGATTAATGTAAATGTGGACTAAAAAAATAAGTTGTACCAACTTTTCTTTACAGCAGCAAATTCGATGCGATACTTAACGAAAAAAGGGATTAAAATTTGTTTTGAGGTTTCATAGAAAGTTATATTTATCGAGTTGAAAAGTTTACGTGTTTTTTGTTCGTCTTATTGCCAGTTGCTTTTATTCACCACATTATTATAGAGTATTAATGTATTATATAGATTTTTATCTATATATTGAGGGGACTTAAAATTTTCAAAAATTAATATTTCACTGGATTTAGGCTTTAGAGGCCTTTAAGTAGACCACTAAAAATTTAATTGAATGGTAGAAAGAAATAAAAGAAGTATTAGAATTAACACAACCATCCATTGTCATTTTCTCTAAGTCCTATATTAGAAACACGCTGGGTGGCGCAGTAGGTAGAGCGGGTCGATTTCCGATGAAGCAAAAAAAAAAAAAAAAATGTTTCATTGGTTTTTCGAGCTGGTCTAGTACCCTTTGTCATTGGGATATAATAAATGACAAAAAATAATTGAGAGTATAATCTGGTAACAAATTAAATAAAATGAAACTGTTCTATTTAAGAAGGCTTAGTTCCTGACAATAGTAGTAGTTTTCCACATTTAATAAGTAGATAACCCAGTAATTTGTTAAAATAAAAATACTCAAATTATTGTAGATATTGTAGTGTAAAATTGCAGTACCGTACTTAATTAAGCACGAAAAGGTGATTCTACCTAAGTTCAAAGAAAAATAAAAAAAAATAAAATAGAAATTATATACAACTCATTAATTTTTAAATCATTAGATATAGTTAAATTATTTGAATTAAAACAACAAAATTATAATATTATAATATCACTTGTGTTGTGTGTAGAATTTTCACCAAGCGTTGTCATTTAGTTATATTATAATAGACTCACTATCAAATCAACAAATCAAATAATGAAATTTCTGATTATATTCCCATTTTTGTTATTTTTTTTTATTATTTTAATTTATTATTTTGGTTGTTTTTTTTTTTTTTTTTGTATATTGAACTTTACGGTTGAACAGTTGATTTTTGAATTTAATTCATTTTAGCACAATTAAATTTTGAAATTGATTAAAAAAAATAAATAAAGTTTTATAAAATACTTCTGACTTGATTCAAGTATTCTGACAAACTCGCTTACAACAATAATTTCTTTTGTTTTGTTATTTCATTGCCAGCAACATAGGTTTAATTTTAATTTAGCACATTAAATACAGTATTTGAATCTTACTTTATTTAAAATAGACTACAGGTCTATAAGAATTCAACTACAGGTCTATAGGTATAATATCGATCCGCTCCAAAGTGATGGAGATCTTAATAAATAAAAAGCTTTCCAAATATCTAGACAGCCATATTTTAACGTGAAGCTAAATATTTGCTTGCACAATTCGGGTGAAGCAAATATTGTGGCTCTAGATATTTCTAAAGATTTCGATCGAGTATGGCATTATTAAAAAAAGGTCAAGCAGTAGGCCTGGGTCTCTCTTCTCTCAAATGGATTGAAAGTTTCCTTTCGAATCGTATGATTCAAGTCTTAGTTGATGGATTTAAGTCCGATAAATTCCAAATAAACGATTGTGTTCACTAAGGATCAGTTCTCTCATCTACCCTATTCCTTATATTTATAAATGATTTGCTCCAAAACACTTTCAATCCAATCCACAACTTTGCAGACGACAGCACCCTAGTCACCTCCTACGACTTTCATAAAAAATCTGAAGCAACATCCATCGCTGTGTCAACCAAAAGAGACATCAGGGTCAGTTCTCTCCGCCATGATTTGGTCGCAATAGCTAATTGGGGCTTAAAAAACAGAGTCGAATTTAACAAATCTAAAACTCAGAGCTGTACAACCTTCCGAAAAATTTCCATTTTTGATCCTACTCTTTTTTTTCAGGAAGGTAAACTTCAGCGGTTTGAAAGCAAGCTTAAGTATATTAGGTATGCACCATAATCGAAAAATGATCTGGAATGATCATATATTTGATGTTGCAAAAAACGCAGCCAAATGTTTAGGTTTTCTTAGACGCTGCAAGGCTTACTTCTCCATCTGTAACCTCTTGAAAATCTATAAAGCTTTCATACGACCCAAAATGGAGTACAATTCTCACATATGGGCTGGCGCTTCTAGTATTGCGTTAAAACATTTGGATAAAGTACAAAAATGGGTTATTCGTCTAATCAATGATGCAAATGTGACAGATAACCTTGCTCCTCTTGGACATCGTCGTATAGTCGGAGTTCTCTCACCTTTTTATAGAAATCTCGTAGGAATCGGCACATGCTCAGTGGAACTTAAATCTATATTACCTCCACTTAAGCGTTTCCCCCTTGGAGCCCTAAGGTCAGCATGTGCTCATCCCTACACCATTGAAATCCCTAGATGGCAGAAGACAAGTTATGGATATTCTAAACATGACAACTTCTATATTTATGACCTAAATAAATTCAAGACGAACATTAACACCTTCGTTCGTAATTGTCCTCCTTCCCTCTTACCATCCTGCTTTCCTAGTTTTCCTTTCCTACCCTAGCTAAACGTACCAATCGGTATAAAAGGTCCCCACCTAGTGTTTTGGCTATGTATATAAAAAAAAAGAACGTATAATAATGTTTTAAGATTATTTATTTTCCAAATTTCAGGAATATCGACTTACTAAATCTACAAAACTGCTATACTGTTAGTTATATTGCATCAGAAACTTAGATATTTTAAATAGCATAATTCAATTTTATTTCAAATTATTACCAACAAATTTTGTAAAATTTCTTATATTGGAAAAAGTAATAAAAGAAAGACAATAAATTAATTACTTAATTGTAAAAATAAAATTTACTCTTCAAAGTTGAAAAATGTTAATAAATTAGTTATATTAATTTTATTTATATTTAAACATTTAAAATAAATAGCATATAAAAATAAAAATAATAAATTATTCAAAAGAAAATATTTATTTAAATAAATAAGAAGAAAAATAATATATCCTAAAACTTATTGAAAAAGTTTAATTTAGACAAAACAAATATAACAAAACTATTAAATTAAAAATATAAAAAAACAATTTTTTGAATATTTCAACAATATAAGAATTTAAATTGAATAATTTTACAAAAATAAAATTATGTCTACAAATAATTAACTAAAAAAATATTAATTCTAAAAATATTAAAAATTATCTCATTTATATAAAATTATATACCTACGTAAAAATTGTATAAAACATTAATTTTTATTTGAAATGAGAATTTTCATTTATTTTTATACAATTAATGCCCACACGATTCATTAATTGTATAAAAATAAATATTAAATTTTTTAAGAAATTTTCTATTAATCTTAAATATAAAAATTATTTTCCCTCTAAAGATTTCATCACAAGTAATAAGTATGGATATCAAATATATATATATATATATATATATATATATATATAATTTTTTTATATATTATATAAAAAATGTATACGTATAAAAATAAATATACTCTTCTATTTTATCTAGGTCAACCAATATTTTTAACTTATGATCTTATATCAAGGCAATTTTAAATTGGAGTTAATTCGAAGTGAAATTGAACTAGTTTATAAAAAATATTAGATATCCTTGGAGAATGCATACGGTACCATAAAATACATTGCATATACAGAAACAAAAATGTATTCAATATAAATATATACAATGAAATCTTCAGCAGTAAATAGATTTTCAAAGTTCCAACACAATAAATTTAAAATTCAAATTTAAATTTTCATATTATTCTCCTATTACAGTAAGCTTCACTTCATTACTACAAATCTACAATAAATTATTTTTTTTTTTTGTTTCACTTTTCTTTTGAATACATCAGGAACGTATAGAAACGTGCCAAACAAATTGAATAAAAACAAAAAAAAAAAATTTTTTTTTTTACTTCTTGCATTTCCTTAAAAAATAAAAAAAAAAATATACGCAATGAACAAACAAAATGCACACATTTTTTTGACAATATTCCAAAAAATTCAACTGAATAAATTTTTTTTTAAATCCAAGTAAAATTAAATTTTGCATCACTTTTTTTCCACTTAACCAAAATTCACTTTTCATTTTTGTGTATTAGTCCTTGAAACAGTTACAAAAGTAAGCTCCATGCTGTCTTTTGAATTTACTAAGAAAAAAAAAAACAATTGCTGTTTCTATACAAAATGAAATTGTATTGTAACTATTGCAGACGATTATTTACCACACCTGCTATTTTCATTTAATATTTTATTTTGCGACATATTAAACTACATTGGGACAGGGTTTGTTAGAGTAGATTTTATTAGTGTTTGGTAGAATATCACTTTAATTCTTGTATTTATTATATATAGGAAAATCGTTAAGCAGTTTTTCGATTAAAGTTATTTCACTGCAGTATTAAAGCATCTTTGGAGAATATTAAAAGAAAAAAAGCAAAAGTAAAGTACATACTGGATAAGTGAACTTGTACCAACATCTATGATATAATTATACAAAAAATTACTACAAATTCTTAAAACAATAATAATGGAATAAAACCATTATTGTGGTACTGATGTCATTTTTGAAAAGTAGTTTAAAATGTGTACTATTCAACTACTCATAACCCTGTAGTATGATTAATAAAAATTAGTTATGTCTTTAAAAGCAAATTAAATCCAACCCGGATCAAAATTTTATTGTTATCATTTTTAATCAAAAATTGTTTTTCAACCTAATTTCAAAAAACAGGAAAGCTATAGAAATGAGTAACGCATCATTAATGATGGAAAACAAAAATAAATCTGATATGAAATTGCGGTTAAAAAAATATTTACGTTATGTTAAAACGAAATTTAACATAACGGAAACTTAAAATTAATGATGTTGATATCCTATAATAAAAGCAACTTTTTCAGGATGACCTTAATTCATCAGATGCATTAAGACATTAAATCTATACAAAATATATTCGAGTAATCATTTGTTTTGTTTTTGCCACAATTTTTGCTCAACTCAATTTTATTAATTTAAAATAAAGTTTTTCAATCTGTTTTCTTTCTTTTTATTTATTGAAATCGTTTTAATATTTTGTTTTCCAAATTTAATGACACAGTACAGTACACTGTCTGTGATACACATCAGTGTATCATAAGTTGAAAATTGGGGTAATTAATATCGTATAAAATCACTTATTCCGTGGTGGTAGATGATTTAACAGTAGTGGCTTCTAATACGCAGGACAAAAAGATCATTGTGATATAACGGAACCAAATTTAATCCAATATGTCAATTCGATATAATGGTATCATCACCCTTTTTTCGTCTATAAACGCTTTTCAAAAATAATCTGCGTTCGTCTTCTAGCATACTTTATAACTAGACAATGGTCTGTTGTAATTTCTATTACGCTAATGATATTCAGTCTTTAATATGACAATAGGTTGTAAAATTGTTAATTTATGCAGTTCATAGTTATTTATTTAGTCGATTTGGTCATACATAATAATTGTATGAGTATGATAATTCTAAAACTATTGTAAGCCTCCATTTTATGTTGGTTTGGATAATGTGGATTTTGCAAAACCCACTGGCAGATAAAATCATGTTCTATTGTAGATATGTGGATGATACATGCATTGTCCTTAACGGAACAACTAGGCAAATCAACAATCTGAATAAACACATAAACGAACAAGTGAAGAATTTTAAATTCACTGCAGAAATCGAATGCAATGGAACATTAAATTTCTTGTAACTAACAATAAAGCGAAACAGCTATAATTTGGAGTAAAGTGACGTCACCATACATGAAAATTCACATCATCCACACCAACATAAAATGGCGACTTACAATAGTTTTGTACATAGATAGAGAGAGAGAGAGAGTAAATCAGACTTTAACAAGGCGGTAGAAACACTAAAATACCTAGCAGTAGCCAACGGTTACAGTAGCAACATAATCAGTAATTTAATAAGGAAACATAATAACAAAAATAAGAGTAAAAAAACAAGCAATAAAACAATTAATGAAAAAACTAAATGCATATCAGCAGAATTATCTAAACTCATCCCATATGCAATAAAAAACACAATAAATAAATATAAATACCAAATCGCTTATAGAACCAATAAAAATATAGGTAATAAACTCAGGGAAAAAAGTGAAATAGCAAAAGATTCAACATGCGTCTATAAAATAAAATACGAAACATGCGAAAAATTCTATATAGGCCAAACAGGCAGGCAATTTCTCAAAAGATACAAGGAGCATCTACCTGTGAAACACATAATAAACTTCATATCAAATTACGCAGCACACATAATACAAGAAGGTTACGAATCTGGTGGTTTTCAAAGTAATTTCATACCATTGCATAAATGTCCAAAGAACAACAACACCGAAATCTTGAATGACAAACTTTAGTTCAAGAGTAATCTATTATAATTACACTACAATAAAAACAACAAAATATATGATAAAATCTACCCAAATTAGTTTAGAAATATACTTTTAATTTTTTGTATAAATATAAGTAATTATTTGGTAGAGGTTTTCGCAATATCGAAAATATGCTTATTCCGGTACATATTTTAATTCACTTGCATTCCGAGAATTTGAGTCGCTGAATATCTTTATTTTGAAACTGGAAAATTGGTTCGAATGATGTTAGCTTATTACTAACAAGAATTTTACTAAAATCTCTATTTCCCCAGTATTTTATTTAACTTAATTTTTTTTGTAAGTGAAACTTACTATTAACACGTTGATCGATTCTGGTAGAGAAAAATGTTATACACTCACGTCACGCTAAATTGTGAGTCACTAATATTATTAATATATACATTCATATACATTCTAAATATTGGTACAAAAAAAATTTTTTTTTTGCTGTTTTTCTTTTGTTTTTTAGAAACATACAGACAATATGCAAGTAGAGGATAATAAGAATAATAAGTAAAATAAAATGTGGACTTTGTTTTTGTAGATTATATGGCATGTAATTACTTATTGCTCTGATCAGAAATAAAATAAAACAAAAAACAATTAGTTTTTCTCATTTAAATACAAACAACAAAACAAAATTTGAAGTTCTCTTCTCATAGTTCTCATCAAAAAATATCAATCAGACCATCCCAATTAGTAGAATATGTAGTAATCAGTATGCCTATGCACTCATGTATGTATTCATTTGTTTGAAAACAAATAAATATGCAAATTTGCTAAAAATTGTAAGAAATAGACGATAATAAGAATTTAACGTGCAAGAAAAAGAAAAAATATAGTAAACAAAAGAGAGTAACAAAAAAAGGTGGCTGAAATTAAATAAAAAAAAGTTTATAATTGTAAAAAATTTATTGATTAATATATTGATTTGGAAAAAAAATTTTCGACAAAAATTTCGTTGAACTATTTAACAATATTATTTTCTAAATTATATCAACTAGGTATGCATAAGATTTTTAGGAGACCTAACTAAAACAGCGTTATCATATTCTTTAAATTCTGTGATTTGTAAATAGATGTTGTCCTCAGTATTATTTTATAATCGTATACCAATATAATAAATATTTAGGTTTACTATCTATAACTATAATTGACAAGCATTTAAGGACCTGCGCAGTAGACACCTTTGCATTTTATCTCTCTTCTCCATAATGAACTCTTAATATATAATGAGTAAGTTGTAAATAAAACAATAATGCGAACACAGTTGAAATTTTTTTAATCATATGGTTATATTATTTCACCAAATCATTAAGAAATAGGTAGAAACGAAACAGAAAATGAGAAGTAAGGTATTTATGTTTTTTAACGAAAACATACTAATTTCAAAGCTTTTCATTAAAACATGAGTGTTTTTTGCTTTGTATAGTGAGAAGTCTATATCAGTCCATGCAAATCTCTGTTCTTTTAAAAACTTTAAATATGACTTTAACTTGAATTATAAATACTCAATAGGGGCCCCTAGTAATTTAATATAATTAATAAAAAATAATAATGTTTGTAACTCCAAATTATTACTGACAAAAATGTTAATAATATTTTATATTATTGTAATGTAATTATAATTTAATATTTTTAATAGGTATATTTATATACGAAAATAATAATGTTTAAAACGTAAATATTAAAATAATAAAAGATAATTCATCATCGTATGAGGGAACAAACTAAATTTGAACAAAGATTTTTTGCCACCTTGCCTCATATAAATAATGGGAACGCAAAATTTTTTTATAGTATAAAACAAAAGGCAGACATTTGTTTTGTACGTTTTCTCTCTCATAATAAATTTGGTATACGATAAGTAAATGTAAATTTTACCTATTTTAACTAATGATATTTTGCTTGTTTGGTTTAATTTCATATTTTGCTTGTTTTCACTTACTAACGCCAGTCCCATGACTGGACTTTCTTTTTTTTTATTATATTAAACTTTACACAAGTGGAAAAATATTTTGGCAAATTAATTTTCATGGAAAATAATACCATATAATATGAACAAATCATTAAATACATAATATAGCAAAGATGAAATTTCCGTAACAATATAAATTATAATCAAAACAGTTTAAGAATCACTGCTTTCTTTAATTTACTAAATCGACCGAAATAACTAATAATCCGTTGCAATGTAAGTATAGAGTCCTTTTTATAGAAAATTAAAAATGGAAAAAGTAATTCTCCAGTTAATACATTTTTTTTTTTACTTTCTTTTAACCGGATTCAAGGACGATTAATAACGAATATAATTAATTTTTTTTAATGCAATTCTGATGCTTCATTAGATATTAGTAGATTCATAAATTTTATTCAATGTTGTTATTTAAAATAAAACATGGAGAAAAATTTCCATTGATCCATGGACGTGAAATGGTATGAAATTTTTTTTTGTCGACCAGAGATTTATGAGCCGAGTTTCGTAACGGCGTTTAAGTAAAGAAATAAAACATAATTTTATATTAAAATTTTCAACCTATAACCGAAAACCAAAATTCGTATAATATTTTACAATTGCTGTAAATAATAATATTTTTTAAATTAATACTAATATAATTATCAATAAGATTATGGGAACAAATAAAAGATTTTCAACCAATAATTGAATTAGATTAAAGTGTAAAGTGTGTAATAGATATTATATCTAGTGACGAGGAAGATTTGAGCCTCCAATATGACAAGTGTAACAAATGGAGTCATCTTAAGTGCTCACTGCTAAATAAAAAAGCTTACGAGACTTTAAGTAAAAATGAAGATGAACCTTTTTACTGTCAAGAGTGCTCACCTAATTTCCATAAAAAATTCAACAAGTCTGCAAGTGTAAAAGTGCAAGACAATAAATTAAAACAGCAATACAATATAATTATTAATAAGTTAGATAGTCTTGGTAAGGAATTTTCAGAATTACGTGAATTGGTTAACTTTGTAAACACGAAATATGATGAAATAAATGATAAATTGAACAAAACCTTACAAGAAAATAAAAGCATCAAAAATGAAAATAGGAAACTTAAGGATGACGTATCTAATCTTAATGTAACTATTAATCATCTAGAAGCTAATAATATAAAAAATCAGGTCATGATAAAAGGTGACTCTTCTATAACCAATAATGATATTGTTTCAAAAATTATTGAAGTTTGAAATGCTATAAATTGAAATTAACAAAGGTAATATACTATATTGTAATACAATAAAAAACTACACAGTGAAAACTAAAGATATGGTAACACTTTTAACAAATCATTTATCTAAAGTGAAATTTTCCAATCCTTTAACTAAATCCAAATTTATGGATAAAAAAAAGAATCTTAAAGATTTTGTTCAATATAAAAATCTTTCTTTTTTTAATGCTCTAACTATAGTGAAGGAACTTGGACACTTCGTTACGCAAGAAATTTAAAAGTAGTGGGTTACAAGTCAATATTTGCTGCCCATGGAAATATTTATGCTAAATATAATGACACTTCTAAGCTCATTAAAATAACAAATAATGACACAGTTGATTACCTGCTAACGAAACAAAATAATCCAAAAATCAATCCTCCTAAAACGAAATCATCAAATAAAGATCCATTCATCAGCAGCAGTGATGACGATGATGACTACAACAGTACAGCTGAATAATTGATAAAAATATCAAATTTTTTATTTCACGTTTTGTATGTATTATTATTATTATATATTATTCTGCATTTATCTGGATGTTTGTAAGTTCGACGGAACGCTCCAACACATATACAAATTGCTTTGATGCTTTTTTTAACCCCTGTCTACCATGCTGAACCTTTGCAGGAAAAATTGATTGCATGAACTATATTTTTTTAATTTAATGTTAGTCTTCTTCGCAAATAATAAGGAAAAATAAAAAATAATAATAATAATATAAATAAAACAAACAATTTTTTTGATTTATAATAATAAGGACTAATAGAAATTTAATCAATAGTTTAATATGGTATAATAACCAAAAGGCAAACAGCATTTAACACAAAAAAAAACATAATTCACTCAAAGGTTATTCTTATTACTTAAAATTATACACAATAATATACATGTGTATCAGCATATTTGAATTGTATAATATTATACATTATACTACTTTATTGCTTCTACCTTTAATTTTTGTCATTATTGTGTGCGTAACTCACTTCACTCAAAAAAAATTATTTTTGTTTTTTTTTTGTTTTTTTTTGTTTTTTTTTTATTATTTGCTGTATCTGTATTCTGTATGTTCTATATGCTCCATTCCAAAAATATTATTTTATTTTCAGTGTTAAGTGTTCACTTTTCACTTCACTGTTCAGGTTCACTGTTCAATCAATAGAACTTGATAGAAGTAGAGTAGGATAATTAACTCTACTGTTACGCCGGATAATAAAACATTGTTTTTTTTAAATTGAAAATTATTGATGAAAATGTTTTTGTATTTTTTGTAAATTTTACCAATTTAGATACAAAATTTTGAATATTTTTTTAAAAATAACACAATACCATAATAACAGTTTATTCATATAGCAAAATAAGATCCCTATACAGTATAGAAAAGACAAAATTTATATGAAAATAAGATCCCATTTGTAAATTTGCTCTCCCAAAGGCCACAATAACGCTAATACGGTATAATTAATACTAAATGGAACCCAACTAACGAATTATAACTAAATGGAAGTGAGTACGAGTATACCATACAAAAATACAAACATTTTATACAAATTTGTTGGTATGGTACTTCTTTTTCTGTTATATAAAAAAAAAAAAGATTAGTGTTAGGCCAATATAAACATAAATAAAAATAAATAAAAAGTGATATAAACATAAGTACTGTAATTTCGGAATAAAGAATCTAATGAAAGAAAAAAATAAACTAGGATTTACTTTGCTTCCGTCATTTATGACGGGTTACAAAGCTAGTTATATTATAATATATAGGTATAGTATATTTATTATTGTTTATAATTGCACCAATTTCTTCTTTAAATTTATATATATTTTTTAATAAGACTATTTGGTTATAAATTTCAAATATTCTATGTATTTTAAGTCAGTAGAAGATTTTAACAATCATTTTCATAATTTTAATTTATACAATTTTAATATTCTTTCATTTAATGCTAGAAGTCTATCTTCAATTAAAAAATTTAATAACTATTAAGAAAAACATTTTACATCATAATTTAACAAAAATTTTAAAATTTATAAAAAATCATTTATAAAAGGCGGATTCATCAGTTTGATTAATTGAAAAATCAATTAAAAATTCTATTTCATTTCAGTACTCATTTAACTTTTATAAAAATCTTAAACTTGAGTATGTCACATAACTTATGTTATAATTATTTTGTAATTAATTAACTTAATCAAATTAATTTATATGTCGTATATATTTAAAGAGTTTCTCTGAATTTTTAATTAATTTTTCAAAATAAATTTCCAAATATAAGCACCCACATAATATGAATATCAAAAAATGAATCTTTTAATCTACAAAAATTATTATTTTACAAAGATAAATACAAAATAATTAGTATCTACCTATATACATACATCATCTTAAAATTTGCAAGAATATTCATAAAATTACCTCCACAATAATTTATGAATTAAGATAAATTTTTACTTTCTAATTAAAACATCTGAGTTCAAATAATTAAAAACTCAAATAAAAAAACAAAAAGGTCACAAGTTGTCAAATATGGAAAAATATGTTGTGTTCTCTTTTCAAACCCTTATTATTTACATTTTATAATTAAATTAAACATTTTATTCGCATCAGAATTTGTTTCCACAGGATAAACAAATAAATAAAATATTACGAAACCAAATAAATGGCACAAAATTTCCATTTAATAAATTTTTCAATTTAAAATAAATAAATCTACACTTCTGCGATGATCCTATTTTACTTTTAATTTAATTGGTGAGTATCATCACTTTTATTTTAATATTATTTAATTTCTCATATATAGTGTACAGCGAATATATCTTATGCAAAAATTTTATTATTATTATTTTTTTATTAATTGCCTTAATGTATTTGTACAATATGTTATTTTCATATATTTTAATTCTATATTTCAAGAGCTTATATACTAGAGTATTTACACACCTTTGATTTGTAATTATTTAGACTAACCTGACTTAAATATTTAGAATAAATTTAATTTGCAAAGGACAAAATGACAAGTAAAAACCTTTAATTAATTATTTTATGCTAATATACAACTTAATGTATTATGCAAAAATATTTGGAGATAGCTCACCCCCTTTACTTGATTTATTGACTGTTTGTTTCGAGTGGCTATCAAATTTCATTTGTTTTAATTTTTTCATTATTTCTTGTTTTAATTTATGATTACCGCCATTTTGTACGAATTTCGACATCGAAAAGAGAGATGACTATCAAAATATGGACCAATATATTTAAAAGCCACTAACCAGTCTCTTTTTTGCCTTTCATTAAACTATTAATTCGCTAAGTAAATTATGAAAAAAATCTAAACTTAATTACCACTTACATTCAAAGAAACTAAAATCATCCATTTTAGACAGCGTCAAAGAAATATAGGTTGTATAGAAATTAAAATTGGCAATGTAGTTTTGAAAGAAGCTGACGAAATTAAATTTCTTGGAGTCATATTTGACAAATATTTAAGTTGGCAGCCACATATTGATATGTTAGATAGAAAGCTCAATACTTTTAATGGTATTTTATTTAAATATCAATCCAAAATTTCTAATTGTATTAAGCTAAAAATGTTTCATGCATATATAAATTCTATTATTTCATACGGCACAGCAATCTGGGCGTCCAATAATAGAATTTCTCAAATCCAAATTTCACAAAATAAAATTTTGAAAAATATTCTAAATTTACCTTTACGCTATAATACTCATCGCTTATATTTAAACTTAAAAATAATGTCTATAAAAGGAATTTTTCAATTTCAACAAATTTTGGGGATATATAAAATACTTAATAATATCGGGCACTACAAACATAAATTCTATTCAAAATTATACTCATAATTTTAATACTTATATTAGGATACCAAGAGTTAATAATGTGCTAGCATCTCATTATTATTCTTGTATTTTATTCTTATTTTTTATTTTTTTTTTATTTTTTTTATATAGCTTCATTAAGACTAACGTAGTTTGTTCTAAAAAAACTACTCAAATATTTAAATTCAAAAGTAAAATTAGTGATTATTTTCATCAATTAAATAATAATAATAATACTTAATGTATATATAAAAAAAAAACAAATTTAAATACCTTCTATAAAAAACAAAAAAATCCTTATTTTAAAATTAAAAACTGCACTGAATTAGAACTTAATTAGTTATAAGTAAAATTGCTCAATAAGAGCTCATTTGAGTCAATAAATGAATAAAAAAAAAAAATCTAAATAACACTTTTAACTGGAACGATCACATTGGTTAAATTTTTTTTTGATGGAGAGTTCTTTGTTAGCCTGACTTCTTAAGAGCTATTGGGGATACAAATTATCTTAGAATTATAGGTCTATGTCCTTGATGAACGCTATTATTGATAAAATTGCTTCGATTTAGTTTATTTTAACTTTATAAAATCATTATTTCAGTAATTCCACCACACTTCACCAATTGAAAAACGGTATTTGTTGGGTTGAGTATAACCGAATTTAACTGACTTCATGACTTCACATAATATTCGACTCAATTTATTACTAACTTAATGTTCGATTTATTAGTAATCGCCTCAAATTCTGTCAAATTATCGTGATTTGCTTATACTCTAAATTATTTTATCCCAGTTACAGGACCAGCTCCAAAAACCGTTAAATCATTTTTTTGTTTTCATCGGGATTCCAACTATGGACTTGTCAGTTGAATAACAGAGGCTCTCTTCTGCTCCGCCACCGTAAATGTTAATATTAGTTAAATGTCAGGTATTTAAAAAAAAAATTCATGTAACAAATCTCACCAATGCTTACGAAATAAAATTAACTTTGGCAGATACCTAATATACCGGGTTGGCCAGAGCATGCGTATTAGCTTTTTCAGAGGGGACGGAGCCGTTATTTTAAAATTTAAAAAAAAATTTAATGAGTAAATCGAGGGTGCTCTATCGATTGGAGATATTTTCAACTTCCGGGAAGGACCGGAAAAGGGGTTTTAAGCTGAAAGATCGCCGAAACTGGCCGAAATCGAGATTTTCAAATAGGAAGATGTACTTTTTTGTGCAAATTTGGATTGTACGACAACAAATAAGACACTTATGTTAAATGTCCTCAAAATTAATAAAAATAAAACAAAAATCCACCATATTTTGCTTTGGTAAACTAAAATTAACATTATAATTAATCATTTTTCATGTTATAATATATTTTGTTCTCAGTTTTAGGTTCCTACACAGTTTAAATTACAAAAAAAAAAAAACAAAAGTTCAAAAATTTACTTTACAAAAGTTTCTTATTTTTTGGCGTAGAATCCGCATTTGTATAAAACAGTACCCCTTCCCATTTGAAAATCTCCATTTCGGCCTATTTCGGCAATTTTTTCCGGTCTTTTCGGAGGTTTAAAATATCACCAATCGATTGAGGACTCTCGATTTACTTAATAACATTTTTTTAAATTTTAAATAATGGCTCCTTCCTCTCTGAAAAAGCTGATACGCATGCTCGGGCACACCCGGTATACACAATAATTGTACCCAGAGATCAAAGCAGTATCTTTCTATTTTTCTTAAAGAAATTTCCATTTGGAATTCTTTATTTGTTTCAAAGCTTATAGGTTCAATAACCAAATTCTGTAAGGTCTCTCTAAGATTGTTCTCTACACATAATTTTTTTCTTTATAAACAACCAAAGCGTTAGAATATGTTAAACACTTACGTACCGCCTGATTGATTAAAACAAGTATGTATGTATGAAAGGGAGAAAGGTATTAATATTTTCTTTAAGCTTCTGTACATTGTACGTTCAATGTGGAAACACAAGCGAGTAAATATGATGCCATATTCTTTAAGTTCGAACTGTTAATAAATTTCTATAACCAATTTTATGTCATCTTGGGATTTGCACAGTGTAGGAGTAAGCACTTGTGATCTTCTCGTTTTTCGTTGGAATTGTGTGTTTTTATTTTTGCTGAGCATATGTTCACATCTACGAACTATCGTATAAGACAAAAATAAGTGCTCCAATTATACGTCGAGACATGAAATTACGTGTACGTCGTCAACTAGACGAATAGCACGATTTTGAACTCGATCAAGACAACTCAAAGCTGTAGGGAAAACATGACTATTCCAAATGTGTGAATTATAATCCATCTTGGGACGTATAAATGATTTATAGATGTTAAAGAGTCTCAAAGGTGAAAATATAGCTTTAGATAGCGACTTAGATAGCCGAAACATTTGATAGGTTCTTTGACGCTATTAAAAATATGATTATTCAATTGTATAATTTTTTGATTCACTTACGTACCTAAAATGTTTAAACCATGCGTGTTTTGTAAAGTAACCCCTTGGAAAGAAAGATTAGTTAGAATCCTACAACTATGCGTTAAATAAGACAGTTTTGAGTTTTTGACGATGTAAACTCAGCTCTGTTTGTTTCTGTCCCATACAGAAATTTTATTCAAATTGTTGTTAATCGAATTAACTATTAACTATTTGTTTTCTATTAACAATTTCGGCAAATGTATATCACTCGATTTAGGGATAATATCTAGGAATATCACCAGATAAGCTGTGGAATCAGGGTTGCCAGTTTTTCTAAATGGCATATCGGGATTTTAGTAAAAGAAAAAAAAAAAAAAAAATACAGGATATGGCTGTTACGTCCAACCGGTATTATGTTACTATTTATTTTTTTAGTTCCGTAAAAACACTTTGGTTTTTCCCAAAATTTACTGCCGCATTATCAGCACAAAACATTTTTCATATTCAGGCCATTCTGTTCAATTTTTATTTTGATTGACTCACCAATATTCCGAGATAATTCATTATCTAAAGCATAAAATGCAAGTAGTACATTTTGTACTCCTTTTTGCTTAGTAAAGTATCTCAGAATAATAGGAAAAGTTTTAATATTTCCTTTGTTTGAGGCATCAGTACAAATAGAAAATGGAACGTTGCCACTTAAATGTTCTAAAATAAATTTTATTGATTTTGGCGCGAGCACATTAGAAACGATTTTAGACATTTTTGTCCTACCGCATCTATATTTTTGTGCTACTGTTTACTTGTTGTACTGCTGAAGAATTTTGTAAGTTTTGTTGAACTAGATGAAGATTGCATATTCGATTTATGGCCAACAGTTCTCATATGTTTTATTAAATCATTTTCACCGCCATGTCCAATTGAAATTTTTAAATTATTGCAAATTGTGCATGTAATGTGATGTTCTCCAAATTGTCGCACCAACTCATATTTCCTCCATTCCTGATTAAATTTGACCATTTGTTTTACTTTTTTTCTCCTATTACTGTTTTCTTCACTTTCATGTTCTGACATTTTACACTTAAAATTTAAAAAAATACTTATTTAAAAGGAGTACTCACATAATGTGGCTATATTAAACTTAATTAAATATTTTACAATTATAATAATTAACTTATATATATATAATATATTTACCTAAAATATTTGCAAGCACCGAAATTTATAAAATATCCGAGTTACAAATTTTAAAAACGAACCGTAAGTGTGTTGACCAAAAATGTCAATAATTAATAAGAAAAAAACTATTAAGATTTCAATATTAACTTGTTGCGACCACTTTCATATTAATGTCTTAAGCGACAACTGCAATTCGCAATACTGACATGACAAGTGCAACAAAATATTTATAAACATTGGAATTGGAATATGTATTCATTTGAGGTTAAAATGAAAAACAATTTTTTTTTAATTATGAAAATAATTTTCTTTTCTGTTAAAAACAAATTTAGTGGGTGATTTTTGGACAATCGGGAATTAGCGATTACATATCGGGAATCGGGAATAGAGTTTCAATATCGGGAAATTCCCGCCGAAATCGGGACACCTGGCAACCCTGTGTGGAATTGAAGATTGTTTTAAATAAATCGTTGATTAAAATCAAAAAGAGAGTGTGTGAAAGAACATATTCTGCCGGAACATCAAGGTTTATATGAAGTTTATCAGACGTATAAAGCCGTCTACTAAGAATTTTAAAAATGGAGAGCCTAGATCTATAGCTCGAAATATACTCGATCAAAAACTTTCGAAATATATGAAGCAACTATATCAGCCTTACCAAATCTATGTAGGTAGGCTGATACTGAGCTTTTCGCAAAGACAAGTCATTATGTCACCGGTAGGTCGTTGCGATCTAAAACAATAGCTGTTATTACAATACAATAGCTGTTCTTTTACACAATAACTGTTCATATAAACAATAGCTGTTCTTTTTATTACAATAACAACTTAAAACCCACATACTTATCTGGTTTTTATACAGGTCTCAAATATTTAGTAATGCTACTTGTCACGAGTGGTAGCATTACTAAATATTTGAGTATAGCTTGCATAGTTTTGTAATAGCAATTTTCGATCATTCAATTAAAAAGTATGCCAACTTAAAAAAAAATGTTTACATCATTGAATTTAATAAAACCTTGAACCATATGAAAAGAACACAGCTAACTTTGCATGTCTGAGATTATGCTTCAGCTCTCAAGACATTTCGAAAGTTTGTCATTATCGAAATAATATCTATAGGTCTATTGTACATTGGATAGAGGTGGGCTTTTATCACATATGTTTTGGAATTGGATGAACGTGCTCAACTTTTCGCATGACTAATAACCCTATTAGTAAAAAGCAGTAAAAAAGTAAAAGTGGTATAATTTTTGGGCTTTTGAATTTTAATTGGGAATACTTTGTTCCAAAAATATTTCATCTTTTTATTGTTCTCCATTTTTTCTTCAAATTAAAATTAACTTCAAAATAAAATTTAATTACAAATGCCAGTTTTTAGTTTTAATCTACGTTTTTAAGTACTTCAACCTATATTATGTATATAATTATTAAAAAACTAAGACATCCTACGTACATTTACATAAAAATAAATAAATAAATAAATAGGCTCATTATATATTCAATTTCCATTTAAAGCCATATTCGTAATATGTATTAATATTTCGTTAGGAGGATTTATATTAATGATGTGTAACGTAATCCAAAGAATTGAAAATACAAAATAAAAATAAATAAAAAAAACAATACCTTCAGATTCTGTTATATTTATATATATATATATGAATTATACAGACTCAATAATATAAAATCATAAAATAAATAAAACTAGTGTGAAACAGGCACAGTGAAAATAAAATAAATTATTTTTTTATATTCTTAAAATTATTTCTTCATCATCATAAAACAACCTTAAAAATTCTCAAGAGTTTTTGATACACTCTTACCAACAGGGATTCCATAAAAAGATATTCAAACAGTTTAACAGGATTTGAATCAAATACTCACCAAAAAATATTATTATTATATTTTACCATATATTCATACATATTATTATATCAATATTAAATTAGAATAAAACAAAAACACAAAATATTAAAAATAAAAATAAGTTAAAAAAAAGATAGAAAGAACTTACGATCTTTTTTTAATATTCTTGCACAGAAATTAACTATATGTATAGCTACCCAAAATTATACTAAATTAAATAACGAA
Organism: Argyra leucocephala; assembly: GCA_963942445.1. Lineage (NCBI taxonomy): Eukaryota > Metazoa > Arthropoda > Insecta > Diptera > Dolichopodidae > Argyra > Argyra leucocephala. Next base: position 150,786,922 of record OZ012678.1, read on the forward strand.
TTCAGAATGAATCACAATCATTAGAATTAGACGTCAGAATACGAAATTTTTCAAAATATTATTCAATGAATACGTAATTTAATTTAATACTGATAAATCAGGTAGGATAGGTTTTGTGCCTGAAATTTTGTACTTATTTATATTCTATATTCGAAAAATTTGTAGTAAAATTATTAATATGCTCTGCAATGATACATAATCGTTTACAAGTTTTTTCCCATCTGTTTTATCTTGTGTAACTGTCATGCATCTATTAGCTCCAATCTTTCCACATTTGCCGTTCCTTTCGTCCAGTCATCTTGATCTTGATCTATCTTTTGTTCTATAGTTATATATGGTATAGCGCTGGTGGTTCTATAAGCATAGGTCCCAGGTTTGATTCACGACGAAGTAAAAAAAAATGCTCAATGGGTTTTCCGAACTGGTTCGATACCCTTTGTCATTGCCATAAAATAAATGACAAGAAATAATTAGAGTATAAATTTGGTAACAACTTAAATAAAATGGAGCTTTACCTATTTTCTACCGGTATTTTTCAAAATGGAAATATTTTAAATTTGATACGTGCTCTCAATTTTGGGTCAAAACACCCGAACCCATTGAGAAAATTCAAGCAAAAGTTTTATTTTAGCCGGTAGAGCACGTTCGGAAAACAATGTTGGCAACTATTTAATGTTTTTTTAAGCATTTAAAAAAAGGCTGCATTTCCAAGTAGTACTATATATAAGTAATAATATATATATTTATTGCCAAAATTTACTAAAAATTTTTTTGTTGGAAAATTTGGAAAATAATATGAAAAATAGGGAAAAATTATAAGAAAATTAGGAAAATATTGAAAAATTGTATGAAAGGTAATATTTTTTTTATGCAGTTTTCTCTTTATTTTGTTGCTTTTTTTTACTGTTTGCACTTTAGAAAGATATTTAACATGAATGTGTATATTACATCTCTTAAACATGTAATTTTTTGGTTGATTCGTGTTAAAGAGCAAAAACGTTTCATAGCATCTGGATGTTTTTCGAAAATGTGTTGACTAATAACTTTTGATAAATAATATTGTTTAAATTTGCTATCAGGTGGAACAGTATCACCTTCTGTGCCTTTGCTAAGCAATGACTTTCAAAAATAAGTTCAAAAATAGAGTTAAACGAGCTACTTTACTAAGCACGAAAATGTAATTATACCTAAGTAACTGTCAAAAACATAAAAAAAAATATATATATATTATTTTTGGTATTCTTTGTTCCCTTATCGTCACCACATTTAGTACCTATTTTATTCTTTGTGCTTTAATATATTTTACAATATTGTGTCCATCAATTAGTGCTTCTAGTTCAGCTTGTTTGACTTATTTCATATACTAACAATCTTCATTTATTTTGGAACCAAATATTTTTCTCAATATTCTTCTTTCGAATATATTTAGTTTATTTTCGTCACTAATTGTGTTTGTCCAGACTACGCAGCTATAGATTAAGACCTAAGGTTATATTATGGTCTTTCTTAATTTAAATGCTGTTTATAGTTTTAGATTTAAAAAGGCCTTTGCATGCGTACAAGTATGAGCGTGGTATCGTTATAATATATTTGATCTTAGATATTCTTGTTACTTTTTAATCCTAGACAATTTTTAAATTGAAACATGATAATACGGTAGACAAAATTATATTGATTTACTGTTACATTTATTCTTAACACACGCCATGAAACACTTTTAATAAGTCAAAGCAATACCACATTCTTTTGACCGGTATTTCAGTAATTTATTTTTAAATGTATATCAGTGTTTGGCTAATGACTGACTATTAGAGTAGTTTGAAATTTGTCTCAAACAACACTTCAATTGCTGCACAAAACTGATGAAATTTCGAAAATTCGATAACGATCAGTCTGTGAAAATGAAGCAATAGCGATTGAATTACGGTGAACTTTTTATTTTTGTAAACGTTTTTCAAATCTGTTAGCAGGATCTATAGTAGCTTAATTTAGTTTCTTATTCTATTAAATATTTATAACATTTTATTAAATCTTATTCCATTTTCGAAATAACTGTTAAATTGACAAAAATTATAAAGTAGGGTCGGTACCTATATAATATAAATATTTAATTTAATGTGACGCTACAAATCAAAAATGTATTTAAATAGCTTATGAGTCTAACTTCATAAATTGCTTATAGGCAACTACTGGTATGTCATGGAAAAACTAACGGTAGTTTTTGAATAAAAAAATATTTTTGTATGTTTATGTTATTATAACAAAAAAATAATTTTTTAATTGAAATCTTCACATTTTTTTTATAAACCGTTACGACACCGTTCGAACTGTGGTATTGGGTTAAAATCTTTGATATCTGAATCAAAAATAATGGCATTTATTTTGATCAAAAATATCAAAAGTAATAGAGTTAAAAATTGTAAAAATGGTTAGTCTAAAAGAAAAATGTTTTAATTTTAGCAAAATTATAGGAATTTGTAGCTGGTTAAAGTTAGTAATAGTCCTTTACTTAGTTCTTCTCCGGGAAGAAGTATAAAACAATAAAAATATATGTGGAAAAAACAAAGTAAAACATTTAAATGAGTGTGAAGTGCTAAAAACACATAACTTCATCATGATTAGTCACCTAATCCAACCAAAATATATCTCAAATTGTATAAAAATAATTGCGAAATCGATGTTCAAAGATGAAATAAAGTTTGATTTAAATTAGGATGATCATCTATGTTTTCAAATCCCAAGATTACAGTATATGGCAGATAAACTGGTTTGTGAGTGCTTATGTTTTTATCACTAATTTCTCAGAAAATATTGAACATAATTTTATGAAATATGACAACAATCGCTATGTCGCAAAGAGAAAATCGCAAATAACCACACGGTGGTGAATCTTCCAACTAGTTCGGCTGTTGTAAGCAGCTCATCGGGGCTCAATATATTTCATATAATGGTGGTATTTACTTAATAAAATCAAGAACAAATTCCTAAAGTTGTTTGCACTCTCTCTCTCTCGAATTTAGAAATTGTAAGTTGTTAGTTTTCTTACATTTATAATGATTCATTGACTGTAACTGAATTACCAATTATAATTTAAAACAAATTAAATCCCACAATTTTCATTTGAAAATTTATTGAACTAAAATTAAATCGTTTTATTTTTTATATTTAAATTCTCCCTCTCTTTCTCTATCTCTAACAAAACAACAATATATTCTGTAACATAATAGCATTATTAATGATGAATTTCGAAAACGATTTAAATTGTTAATATTTGTCCAAAAGTAAATTAACTTTTAAGATTATGGATTAGTGAATCCGTCTTTTTGATAAATTTTTATTTTCAGTTATTTCCAATTATTATCAAGAGAGAAAAGGATAATATAAAAATGTACTATGGCTTGCATAGTTTCAGTAGCCTCAATAAATGATAGTTGATTTTGAAATGTTATAAAAACTGTAATTCTGATAACCGCAGGCTCAATACTACGCCAAATAAAACAGAAGTGGTATTTTAATTTTTAGTAAATTCATACTGTGGAACACAGAATAAATTGTTTTTACGAACACTATTAGTAAAAATTATATTATAGCATTATTATTTTTTTGGAGCTGCCTATACTCTTTATTTATACTATTACTAGTTGTAAAGCCCGTCTCAAGACGGTGTTCGAATTAGAAAAAAAAAACTTCTTGTGAAACTGCACAAAAAAGTGAATTCTAAGAAATGTAATCAAGTATTAGGTGTATTACGCTAAGTCAGGTGCAAAAATTTTTTTTTTTTTGGTAAAAAGATCGAAATATTTCGATAAATTGAACATTTGTTTTTACAAAAACAAATTAAGTTAAACAACAATTTTGTTATTAAAAATTAATTTTCTTTTTTTCGCACCACCCAAGAGGTTCATTTTATTTGTGGTTTCGCAACAGGCCTACCCAACACTCTGACGCAAAACACCATTGACAAAAGCAGCATTTTACCATTTTTTCTCTAATGATTAGATGTTAAAATCTCTTTATATATAGTTAAGTTCATCGAGCGAGAAATGAAAGACGGAATTTGTTTAAATTTTAAATTTGTTATTTTAATTTTTATTATATTATTATTAACCTTCTTTATTTAAAATCTTATTTTATAATTTAACAATGTATTAATTATATCACTTTTATTAATTTATTTAAATGTGTGTATGGCTCTTTTACTAATACGTTGTGTGTTGTTCGACGGTTAAAATGCAAGAGAGAGAGAAGTTCTTTTAGAACCGTTTAAATAATGGTACTTCCCAATCAATGGCGAAAACAAGCCACCGGATATGGTTACCGGATGTAGTACTACGTGGATTGATTAAGTTCCACGTAGTATCACATGCGCCACACGGTGACGTGACTGTTCCTACCATTGACTGTTTCTACCATCTATTACTTCAAAATTCATTGGTATTGAGATTGCCTGTAAAGCATGCATGCGTGAATTTGACAATATATAACATTTTTTGTATATAGTTTATTGGAATGTCGAATTAGTTTGCCTTGCTCTCTTCCTTCAGTAAGTTTTATTTGAATATCTCCAAACCGGCGTACTCTGGAAATTGCAACATACACTTGCCAGTGGCTCAATACTGTTTCAGGCAAATAAACTCCTTCTTTTTCCGATGTTTGACTTTGCGACTTATTTATGGTCATAGAAAATGCTAATTTAACAGGGAATTGTCAACGTCTAAGAATAAATATGGCAGTTCTGTGGTCGTTGTATAGCTAAATCTATTCTAGGAATAAATACAGTTTCACCAGTAGCTTATGCCAAGGAATTCCGCGATTATTAAATTACATGTTAGAGCTTTTACAGCTAATCGAGTCCGATTCCAGCGGCCGCGTTTCATATTTAGGTTTCTCAGTAGCATTATTATACTACCAATTTTGAAATTAAGTTTATGTGGAGACATTCCATTTGGACAGCAGCCGTTTAAAAATTCTACAGGAATTCACTGCATCATTTTCCCCGCAATCATCAGTAGAATTGGTACTAAGATAAGTTATTACATTTCCCTCCAAAATGTTTAAAATTCGTTCGTTATGTAATTGTATCAACATCAGAATTTTTTGGGCAAAGTATTGCCTTTTTTGAATAGTTAGAAAAATTATCCACATTTAGACTATCACCAAAAATTTCTTGTACGATAAAATTATTGCAAATCATATTCAAAGGAACTTCTATTAGATTTGGCAAATTTTGGTCATTCGTTAGATAACCATCTATCAAAGCTAATACAAATCTTCATAACATAATTATTTTGATCAAAAACCTTTAAAAAAATAAAATTGAAATCCAAAATTATTATCAATTTACAATAACAACAACTTATTCATATGAAATAAATAAAATATGCTATATACATATTATACATATATATATATATAAATAAACTATTTATTATATTTATCAATTTGCTCAAATAAACATGTGCTAATAATTTACAATTATTCATATTAAACATCATTTAGCTATTCTTAATTTCAAAATCAATTCTACAATAAATTATAATATAGATATCTACATACATATGTCCAATTAGAAGTCTTTTCATTATGGATATACACTAAGTACAGATACGACTTTGAAGCAGCTGAGAAGAAAAAATTTTGGCTTACAGATTTTTTTTTTTTTTTATTTTATTTTGTCGTAGCCATCTAGTAACGGTGCATGATTTTTACGTTTTATTATATAAATAGCCAGCATAGTAATCTTAATTCAGTTTCTAGAGGATTAATTCGTGAAAATTCACTATTCTTTTGTTTTAACATTGCTCATTTCTGGTTAAATTTTTAAGTTAACAAACAAAATTTCGCATATGGAGTGAGAATAATATTGAGTGTTCATCTGGTTCCAATATTTCCAAAAAAAATATTTGATATTTCTTACATACTGGAGGTCTTATTTGCCTTTACCTATTTATAAATGAAACCGGAACGACTGTATACAAAAATATCTTCCACAACTTCCAATATTTGCATATAACTTGAGTGAAATTTTTGATTTATTTTTCGCTTAAAAAAATTACTCAAGTGTTATTTACTCATATTAAATGTGTGTATATAGTCTTCTACTTTGTAACTTCTTAAAAAATAATGCTTAACTGATGCATATTGACTTAATTTTCTTTTTAAATAGAATGTATGTATATATATATATATATATATATTATTGTAGCAAATCGACAGTGAATATTTTCACATTTAAATGAAATGTTTTGAATAATTTATAATGTATGTTTTAACGTGTGCGTGTATGTGGTTAAATAAATACCTGTAATTTATTAAAGGAAGTCTTTAGGTTTTAAATTTCCTGTTGTTCACTTTTCCATTTAAAACAAAATAATTCAGAAACCGAAAAAGGAATTGAAAGAAAAAACAAACTTCATTTTATTTTTTTATTTTTTTATATGTAAACTCAGTAATTTTCTAATCGGATTAAATTAAATTCCTGCTAGAAGCAAAACAGATACCGAAAATATGTAATCCTTAATTCCAATTCTGTTTTTGTTAAATTTTGTGTAATTTTTTTTTTGTATTTGGTTGATTTTCAAATTATCGTGAGAATTTTATATTTTTGTAAACAACAAAAAAAACAAAAAAATTATGATAGAAAAAAAACCCAAATTTAATGTAAGAAAAATTTTCCTAAAATCGTCAACTGAGCCTGAATGGTTCCATAAGCCATTTTAATTTTTTTTTAAATAGTGACAGGTTTTTGGAGTTTTCTCCACGCCCTTTCTTTTGAATCCAACCGGTTTTTGCTATCTCTTACCGTTTCGGAGATATACAGTTTCAGATTGGTCCATAATCCAATTTTATTGAAATTTATTAGTTACAAAATGACCCATATGCCAAATTGTGGGATATATATTATTTTTATAAAAGATATTTAATTTAGGACATGTTATCTCAATGAAATAAACTAATTTCTAATTTTGAAATTTTTTAATACCATAAATTTTTATTTTTATTTATTAGTAAAGTTTAGTAATAAAATGACTCATATTAGATAAATGAGACCACCAACTTGTTTTAAACTTAATGCCCCTATTACACATCAATCAATGATCAATTAATGGTCAATATATTGACCGTTGATTGATGAGAAATGATTGATGGTGATTCTATTCTCATCAATCTCGCTGTCAAAGTTCTCATCAATATTGTTGTCAAAATCAGCAGAGGTAAAAAAATGGCTTTTTGGGGAAGTTGGGAAGTTTAAGCAAAGGTTATAATATTAATTTATAATGTAATTCTAAAAAGAACAATTTTTATATTAATTTTAATAATTATAGCAATTATTGTAAAAAAATAATTGATATATTATTCAAATGTGTAAAAAAATAATTTGTTGTTTTTTATACAAAACATTTACTTTAAAAATTCAATTTAAACTGAAGTCAAAAACATTCTTTCAGAAATTATATTTTCAATATTCATATATGTTTCGAAATTATCAATATGTTCAGAACACTGCCACAATATGTCCTTGCAAAATGTCAACATATGGATAAAAAGATTGATTAGTGCATGATTGATGTGTAATCGCTCATCATTCTGTTAATCAATATATTATCAATATATGGACAACAAGATTGATGAAAAGAATAATGTGTAATAGGCACCTAATAAAAAAAATCAATTATATGAATAAAAAACGTTATAGTAATTATTCAATTTTACTTTATTGCAGCGAACATGAACTGAACTTCATTATTATAAATTAAATTAGTTAAATCTAAAATTGTTTACAATTTTTAATTTGTCATCACATTTTTGAATTAAGTTTACATTTTTATTGTTATTAATAAAATATTAATTTATTATTTTCACACATTTTTTATGCTCTTTGATGTAATAGGATTATTTGTATTTGGAAACAATTTATTCCCAGACTTAAGTATGTGATTTATTTCCTTGGGTATTGAGTGGTAGAATAGTATAACAATACATGACTTGCATGGACTAAAATTAAATTCTTAGAAAAAGTGGATATAGGTCGTTTTCGAATCGACTTTAAACAACAAATATGACTATATTTTATAAATAAAAAGGCCTATAAACTTGAAATTTTTTAATTAAAAAGAAAAATTTAAGTATCTAGCTAATTATAGCAAAAATTACAAAAATTGTATCGTACAGTTTTTTTTTTAAAGTAATTTTAAGCTTCAAATAGCGTTTACCTTAAACCGAATTGATGGCGTATGGCACATTTCAGACTTAAACAATATTTTTGAATTTCTTTCTTCAACATTTTAAATGATTAATGACTAGGATAGGTAAATCTAAACTCGTGAGGAATAGATAAAAATATAAATGAAGGAAATTTGTTTTTATATAATATGAGGCATAGCTAAGCTAGACATTTTTCATACAGATATTCGTTGTATTTTTTTATTTTTAATTCAAAAATTTAATTGGAGCAAATAAATTTCAAAGCCACGCTATTTCTACGAGTTGAAAATATTATTTTTTTATTAAAAATAAAAATTATAATTTAAATAGTATTTTATTAAACTAAATAAACTAAACCAGACTCGACATATCGTCATTAATTTTTTTTTCTATAAATTAAAATAATTTTTCAAGACCTGACTTAGCAAGACTTTGTGTAAAATATTAAAATTTTATGTTAATATAAAAAAAATTGCCTATTTATATAAAAACAAACCTTAATTCTAGTTTTCCTTTTTCCCTTATTGTCTATTTCTATACTATTAAAATGTCTATCTTATAATGCCTGAAATTTTTTATTATCTTATCCTAATTTTTAATATTAATATAAAAGGTATGTATGTATAAATGTATATCGGGAGATCACGAGATTATATTTAATCTGCTAAAATAAATTTTTTTGCCTCAAGTAAATTTAATATTCAAATTTATTCTTTCGAATTTGGGTCTTTCAATACCATATTGTTTTGCTTGCAATAAAACCTAGTATAAGTTTGGAAGGTTTTTTTTTAATAAATTATAATTATTTAAATTGTAATTTTGATAAGGTTAAGTTATAAATGAGTATTGTCAAAAGGCTGACTCACATGTAGACCTTTTGAATAGTTTTACTCATATTTTTTTTTACAAAATTATTATTTTAACATGATTATAATTTCTGTAGCAGACTTATTATTTAGTTAAATAATACTACTGTCATAATTTTTGATATAAATAATAGGTGTAGTTAACTTAACAAAACAAAAACTGTTGATATATGGGTATAGTACACCACTACACATTCTATATTAAATAATGAAATAACTGTGATTATTGATTTTAAAATCGACAATTTTATCTCTTGTCAAATGCGTTATCTGTAGTATATTTTGCAGATTCCCAAACAAACAAACAATATAGAAATTTAGGTATACGTAGTTGAAGATGGCTGAATATGAAAGAAAAATGAATGTCGATTTAAAAAAATTATATATTTGGTTTACTATAAATAAACTTAAGCTTAATATATTGAAAATAAATAATGTTTTAACAATATGTACAATACAAAAACCAAAAATAGAAATAAGTGGAGAAAAAAATTTAAAATGCTAGTATAGGTACTGGGCCCCATACTATATTTACTATACACTAGGGATATTCCAGAGATAGAAAATGCGACGATAGCTACTTTTGCAAATGACACAGCTATATTAGCAGTCGGTAAAAATATATATGAAGCTACAAATAAATTGCAACATCTCAATAACAAGATCTGCATTTGGTGTAAAAGGTGGAGAATTAAATTGAATGAAGAAAAATCCAGGCACGTTAATTTTGCAAATAAAAAAATTGACTCGCACATTCCAGAAAGATTAAACAATGTCATAATACCACATCAAAATTATCCAAAATATCTTGGTATGACCCTTGACTCAAAGCTTAGATGGACAGAACACGTCAAAAAAAAAAAAATAGAAGTCGATCTAAAATACAAATATTTGTATTGGCTAATTGGGCGAACATATACGACTTCGACGTATAACAAAGTTTGGATCTACAATTAAATATTAAAGCTAGTCTGGACATACGGCATTCAAATATAGGGTTGTGCTAAACAACTACATATACAAACTATCCAAACGTTCCAAAACAAAGTGTTGCGAAACATGCCCCATGGTTTGTTCGCAATGCTGATATTCATAGGAATCTCAGCAGGATTCCTCTCATAAAAGGCGAAATAAAAAAATTGGCTGTACGCCATAAAAATCAATGTCGAAGTCATGTCAATGTCAAAGTTTCACGTTTAGCTGACTGTCAAAACTTTGTTGGAACACTTAAACGGACGAAACCGTTTGAACTGTGTTAGGATAAAATCTTTTATCTTACAATGACTCCTAATGGAATTTTGTTTGATCAAAGATATCTGTAGTAATAGAACCAAAGTTGTATTAATGGTTAATCTTAAAGACTAGTTTTAATTTTAACAAAAAGATGGAAGTTTTTAATGCGTTAAAGTCGGTACAGCCCTTCACTTCGTTCTTCCCCGATACTTAGAACAGAAGTTGAACCGTCTTTTTATGATTTTCTTCTATCTGGAAAAATAAAAAATTAAAAAAAAATTCTTGTGAAATGAAATACTAACTTATGAGCAATTAATTATAAATGAAAAACTGAGCTTTAATATAAACTACAAATATATTATATATATGTAAAAAGATCACAAAGAAAATAGTTTTTTTAGGTAGAATAAGATCAAAAGCTTCCAAACATTGTGAAATAAATATACCAAATACCCTAATACTGCCACATTTAAACTATACTGCTCTTCAGTTTTGTTTGTAAGTCATTAAATACAATTGAAGAGACTTCCAATTGCAAAAAATCGGACGATGAAAATCATTTTAAAATGCGGTATTAGAACCCGTATCAAAGATGTGCTACGTACATTGAAATAGGTGGATGTTAGAAGTAAATTAAAGTATTGGTTCTTATGTTCAAACTTAAGAATAATTTTCTAACCCATTATTATGCAGAAACACATTGAGTATATGTTGATGGATATTATTATTTATGAAACAAATGTTAGAAATTTTATGTCCGGTTTGGATCGCAGTGACAACACGACGATAAATAAAAAATCCGATAGCGTGGTTATTTTAACGTGTCTGATTTTTTTAACCAACAAATATTTTAGATTTCCATTAACAATTTTACAACAATTTTTATTTATTTTATAACTATTAATTTTATTTGCTATATTTTATGGAATGAGTTTTGTTTTAATAAAAATATACTTTAAACATTTTATTTTTACATATTATTTCATTTCTTAAGCTTTAGTTGGTTTAAGATAATTTTTATTTCAAAATACCCGTCAATTATAAAGATTATTATGTTGAACAAGAAATTTGTTGCTGTTTCAAAGGATTAATGGAATTTATGGTAGAACAGAACATTTATTTGGTTATTTGGATATTTTACAAGCTTATTTTTATTTATTTATTCATTTATTTGTGCATAAACATGAGACAGTACTTTTCTACAATTGTACGTAAAGAGTATGGATCGAATATATAACAAAATATAACAAGACACTTAAATCTAAAAAAATGTGATTAATTCAGCTTACAAAAATATTAATAATTCAGTACCAATTTTAGTTATAATGACTTCATAAAACTATCCAGAGTAACAGATCTCCTAGAGAATTTAAATTAAGAAAAAATCACATCTGATAACCTACAGTAAATAATTGCAGACTAATGTCCTAACAAAGAATTACAAAAAATAACTTAGTAAACCATAATGATCCAGAATAATTAATTTTATGTTTCTAGGTTATTTAACAGGTATAGCTTTACATAATATATATTTCATTAAAAAAACATATACTTGAAATACAAATGATTTTACAGAAATAAACTACATTGTCACTAATAGTAAGTGTATGTATTTGCAAAGTTTTAGAAGCTTTGAGAAATTTTGTTTTGGAAATAAGATTATGTTCATTCCACGTTTAAGTATACTTTTAAGAATAACGATAGCCTATTTTACTCTACTTACAAATTGTACAACAAATTGATTTAATATGTTCAGCAGCCACTACAACCTACCTACGATAGCAAGTGCAACAAAATTTATTACAAATGACCAAATTAAATAAAATCTGAAAATTATGTCATGTTGTTTCTGATTTCATCTATTATTAATGTAATTTCAGGGTTTTCTATATAATTTGGTCTTTGGTAGGTAATAGATATCGGTATATATTGGTAATGGCTTCCCGTAATTCATCGATACATGTAGATCAATGAATATCATTGTGATACCACGGCAACTTTATTCAAATACCCAATAAACATTACCGTATTTGACAGAAAATGTTAAAGAATAGCTATATTTGAATTAATAGCCATACGTCCCATAATTGAATTCTGAATGTCCAAATTGGTCACAAAATTAATTTATTATAAAGTATGAACATATTGTATATATTGTAAATGTGACCCAACAGCCAATACATCTTTCACAGTTTCTGATTGCTACATAATGAATTATCTAAAACAATTACCTATATATCTTTTGTTACATTATAAATTGAATCTAGTTTGACTTTATAAAACTCTATAACTAATTTTAAATTTTTAATTGTAACAAAAGTGATACTTAAAGTAATTTTGTTATGATTTAAAATATTTAATATACTTATGCATATTATTAAAAGATGCTTTTGTAACTTAACATTGCAGGAAATTCACTTAAAAACTGTCCACATTCAATCTAACTACATTTCACGTTATAGAACTTTAATTTCAATTCAAACCATTTTTCTAAATGTTAATTTTGATTTTGCCATCATAAAAAATGAAAAGCAATCCTTAGAATAATAAATTATTATCAAATGTTGTTTGTTTTTTTTTTAAAAACATAATTCCCAAACATTTGCACACAGTTTTTATATGAATCAGAGCTGAGTGACCATAAAATCATGTAGATAAAACCCTGAAATGAACACAAAACCTTCACATTTAACTTTCAATTGTTTTTTATTGTTAAAATTTTGTTAAAGAACAATAGAAATTCCCCTAAGACTTGTCTTCATTTCTATTCTCAATTGTAGAATTTTCTTGGAAATGTATAGTGAAAAAAAAACAAAAAAAAAAAAAAATAATAAATGTTATAACTTACCTTGAGAATTGTTATTTTATATAAAAACCAAAGCAATACAATAAAATTAAATTGTTATAAGAAGAGAAAAAAAACCTGGATCTTTTCACATCCGGAATGGCAAAACGGTACTTACCTAGAAATAGAAAAAAAGAAAAAAAATATATATAAATTATTATGTTCAACTGTTATAAATGTGAACCGTTCTACATAACGGTATATTTTGCTTTTTATTTATTTTGTTTGCTTATACAAATCATTTATGTGCTTAGATAAAGTCAGAAAAATTGAAATCGGTACATTCAGGTAGGATAGAGAGAGAGAGAGAGAATAGAAGAAAAATAATTCAATTTCAGTGGGTCCATTCATGGGAAATTCTGAAACTGGAACAAAAATATAATTTAAAAAGGCATAAAATAAAGTATCGAATAAAATACAGTTAAATCATTATGAAAAAAGAAAAATAATAATAATAATATTATGCAATCAAATCATTCGGTATAGGTACGCGTTTAATTGAGTTATAGTAAAATGAAAATAGCTACAATTTTTTTTTTAATAAATTTTAATATCCAGGAAATTTATAAAGAAATGGATAATTAATTTTATTTTTTGCTCGTGAATATTAATAAAGTGAAAATTTAATAAATTTTCAATTCATTTAATTAAAACCTTTTGAGTTAATTTTGTTCAAAAGCACAGCTATTTTTAATAATAATGTGTATAGTTCATTATTATGCTTCTGTTCGTTTCATTCCAGAGTTCTGTTCGTTTTATTCTTGTTATCATAGAAAATTTAAATGACCCGGAAAATTTTTCTTTTCCGATTTTCTTTTAATTTGTATTTTTTTACGCTGTTTTATCATATTTTGATATACATACTCATTAAAATTTTCTACTTTTCTCTTATTTAATTACTCTTTATCTATATTTAAAAACATTATTGTCCTATTTGTTATGTAAAAAATATCCAAATGTTACTAAAAAATAATAAAGTGGGTAAAACGCATTGGATTGTGTTTATGAACTTTTCATAATAAATGTACTGACGTGACCGAAAAAAATTCAATGAAATCAAAACTGGTCTTATACTTGTCCAAATTATCACCCAGGTAATAACAAATCGTTAGTTTTTCTTAATGAAAAAAATTCAAGTGAATTCATTATGGAATTCTGATTTAATTAATTGCAATATGAAAAACAATTGGATTTTTTTTTATGTAAGCAAAATCATAATTGAAATAAGGGAATCGCAATGAGGAATAAAAGATATCACAAATTCAGTCCTTACAATATTATTTTGTCTACTTGAACAAAACTTTTGAAGACAAAAATAAAATATTAGAAGAAGAATTTTTTTAGAGTAGAAAATGTCTAATTGAAGAAAATTTAATTAATTGAAATATACATGTGGTAAAGTATACCAACATAAGTTATAAAGTCTGTGATAACAAGCGAAATAAGCCTGAAATTGATGTTTCAAGTAAAATCAATTTTAAAGTTTAAACAAGTATTTAAAAATATATAGTAACGAGGCTGTGTTAGTTTTTGGCTTTTGGAAAATGCTTAAAATATGTAAGTTTAATTTAATTTAATTTATTTTTATTATTTCAACAGCACATAACTGTACAGCCAAAATGTAGGACAGTTTTCCGGGTAGGATGTTGTCCATCTCTCTATTACACAGCTTATAAAATTGCTTATTTAATACTAATATAAATTAAATACAAACGATTTCAGTCTAAATTTAATCTAAATCCAATTATATACATGCACAGAGTATGTCTATTAAATTATTAGTTTTTATTTAGGATTTTATCAATTTTTTGCTTAACTTTATTTATTTATTTCTAAACCGGAAGAAGACATTGCGTTCTTCTATTCGTATATTCTGTTTTCAATTTTATTCTGTATTTTATTTTTAAGATAGTTGCTTATTTTTAATAAATAAAATGTTGTAAAAACTGCTTAACTAAAATGGCCTTTCCCTCAATACATTTGAAAATTTAAAATTGAGATTCCAAATTTGTGAAATTCGTAAAAAACTAATTAATTTACATATTGTATGGCAAATTGCAGGAATATATTAATTTAAAATATATTTAAATTAAATAAGCGATTATGACAAAAACCGTTTTACCTCATATTGACGCATAAGCGATTAGAGCGACCCTATCAAAAATGAGATTTATAGTTATCAGAATCAAATAAATTTTTGACAATAAATACTTTCGAAAATTCAGAATATGATGGTTATTTTATTTCAATTTTTTTCGTTTACATAAGTGGTTAAAATTTGTTGGCACAGAAATAATATATTCCTATAAACAAAAGAAAATTATGCAATTTCAGATATGTAACGAAGCAAATTATAAGTAAATATAAGTAATTAAATATTTATTCAAACATATATACGTACAGCTAAAGCCCTTATAAAGATTATATAAATGGAAATATTAAGGGGTAAAAATTTAACCGTTCAAATGTAACAAAATCGGTTCCAGTTAGGGATCGAGCTTAGAATATCTGCAGAATACAGGGCCGTCCCACTTTCGAAAAAAAAACAATTTTTCTTTTCTTTACTCCTCTTGGGGGCGTAGGGCTTGCTTTTGACATTTCCATCATACTCGATTTCTAGCTGTTGTTTTCACTTGCTCCCACGTTATATTTGATTTTTCTAGCTTTTGTTTTATGGTCCTCCGTTAGGTGTTCTTTTAACGACCGGGTCTTCTGTATCTTCTTCATTTTGAATGCATGATCTATCCATCTCCATTTCCTTCTTCTGATTTGTTTTGATAAGAGTTCATCGCCTGTTAGTATCCTTGTTTCTTATTGTGCTTGGCCAGAATATTCGGCATATTAATCTTAGACATTTATTAATGAAGACTTAATTGTAACTTCTAATTTGAGGATTTTTGGTGTTAACCTAGTTTTACTGTCGTATGTTAGGATTGATTTTACTGTATGAATGCTGGAAATTCTAAGTTTAGTCACGTCTTCTTGAACCCCCACCACTAGTTGCTGTGATACTTCCCAAGTAGCAAAAGCTCTTAACAAATTATAACAATGGATCGAATGTTGAACATCAACCGAATTATGTATTTGAAAAACAAGCTGGGCTCAAATCAATTAAAAAGATATTAAAAAATAAGAAGAAGAAAAGATATGTGTTTAACAAATTTTTAATAAACTTCAATTCAGTTTCAAAAGTGCTGAAAATGAGTTTGAAAAAACGAAATTAAATTTATTTTTGCTAATTGCTAGGTGCATTCAATAACATTTGATTGCAATCGATCACAATCAAAAGCAATCCAAAATTTTCGGGAAATCAATATTCAATCAAAAAAACTGTTCAAAAAATATAATTTCCAATGATTTACAGTACAATTTTTTTATTGAACAAACTTTTTATTTTTTTTTATAGTTTTTTATTTTTTTACTTGTCTTTACATTTTAGTTATCTTATCATACAAGAAAAAACTTAAAATAAATGATCTTTTAACATTAATTTAAATTTTTTATAGTGAGTAATTTAGGATTAACATTTTTATTAAATACGTTGTCCTTTCTCATTGGATGTAAAGAATTTAGTATGGTGAAGTGAAATAGAAAATGAAAATATGAATAAGTTTGTTTCAATTATAACAAATACAACAAATTTATTAGAAAAGCACAAATTATAATCAATTGATATATGATTTACATATCTCCATCATATTGATTTCTAACATCATCAATTTACAAAATCATTTTCACTAACTGAGTGGCCAATACAATTTTTTGTTTAAATTGTAAATTTAATGTTCCACCTCGGCTAATAAACAAATTTTTGTGATTGAATAAAGTGATTGCTGTTGTCTTATCAACTGAAATTTTAAAAACTAAGTATTTGAAAATAAACAAAAACTTGTGGGCCCTGTGCAATTGCACCGTAGTAACATTATTTAAAAAATCCTGAATAAAAACATCATCATTGATTTATATCAATTTATATGATTTTTTTTTCTGTAGGTAGGTAGGAATCCTCAAAGGACACCAATTGGTTTCAGTCACGCACGCGCAATCCAACAATGGTAGTGAGGGCCTTAAACCCACATCTTTTTTATCTTTCATATTTAACAACTCTATGATGACAGATCGACTAATAAATTCTTACTCTCAGAAAATTATAATTGTTGTTATGTTTCTGTACTATTAATTAAAAAAAAATTTTGTAAAATATTAAAGTAAATTTATATTGAAATTAATTAAAAAAGATTTAAAAATGAAATAAAATATTAAAGTGTAAAAAAGAATATATTTTACTATATTTATTTTTTTTGTCATAGTAATGGAATTCCTTAACTTTTTTCTGCTATTAGCCTATCCTTATATCTCTTTTATCTTTTTTATGTACCATGAAAAAGAAATCTTATCTCTATTAATTTGACATCAATTACAGTAAAAATCGGTTATAGTCATTACTGGTTATAGGCAAAATTCAGTTTTAGTCAACAATTTTACTGTGATCATCTTTTTTAATATATTTTTATGTATTTTAATTCGTTTGTAGTCATAATTTTGTTATAATAAACCATTTTTGTGAAAGAAAGTAATAAACTTCGATGTACAATCGATGTCGTTTATAGTCACATTAAAATATAACGCCAATTGTTTCAATAAAACAAAAAAAAGTCAGAAGTGAATTATTTTATTAAAAAACTGATTTATGTATTGTCTTTATTATAAATATGTATATTTTGTGATTACATAGCAGATAATAATAAGATAATGTTTAAAACTGTTATACGAAAGTATTGAATTTTGTTGATAAAGATGCATTTTACTACGTCTATAATCACAAAATGACTGTAGTCACAATATATTACTGAAATTTAAGAAATGACTATAACCGTATTTTACTGTATATATTTTTTTTAATAATAGCACAAGCGAATGAACTAATATTTATTATATAATTTTTGAAGAGTATGATCTGATCTAATTTTTGTTTTTCTGTTTTGTTTTCAATTTTTGTTTGTGTTTTCGTTTTTGTACTTTTTTCTATTGGTGTGTGTGTTTATTTAAAATGAAAGAATTTTTAAGCCTTTTTAAAAATTGTGTGTGATTGAAATTAATTTTAGAGTAGAGAGATCGCTCTACACGGAAATAACCATCGTTTATATGGTGTAACTATTTTAAATGTTTTAAGTATTCACCAGAGTTTTGCACATTTTTATTTTTGGCTTAAGAACTTGCTAAAATTTTAATATTTTTATTTCGTGCAATTTACTATTCAACTATTCTTGCTTTTTTACTCCCCACGTCGTTCATCTTGTGTATTGTTTATAAGATTTAAAATTTAAATATGTTTACTCATTGTTTGTCAGATATTTGTCCAAAAATTAGTTTTGTGTTCACCAAATGTGAATTGATGATATAAATATTATTAAAAACAAAAATATAAAATTGAAGTGAAGTGAAATTATAAAAAACTTATTAATTCTGTTTAATAAAATATTTTAAAAAAAATTTTCTTTTTTTTCACAAAATTAACTTTAACCGACTACGTATTTTGCATCAGAATAATTTTGAAAACTAGGCTCTTCTGAGGGAGATGTTGTATCAGTGTAGAACCTTATGACCATATATCTAGGATAGCTAACAATTTTTTTTAATAAATGCTTTTATCTTCTAAACTATTCGACGTAGACGTGAAGTATGTATGTAAGAGTTATAGACAAAAATCATACCTTTCCAACAGTGTATAATTGGGGTGTAATATTGGGGTAGTTTAATAGTAAAATCTTTAAGTATTTGGTTTTTGTAGAAAAAAAATAAAGATGGTTTTTTTTCCAAAATTTTTCTACTTTGAACTACAATATCTCCATAACAGCAGCACTAATCATCATCAAATAAATGTATAAATATGTTCCAGGCCGTTATATTTCAAGAATATATAATTTAATATATATATCTAATAGATCAATAGATATAAAAGCTTTTATACAAAAACATCAAAACAACAAGGATGCTTTCAAATGCGCTTTTCGTCCTTAAAGGATAAGATGCGTCACTAAAGACATATATTTTTGGAAAGCTAGGAATTCCAGCTATTCTTGGGATATGTAAAATGGAAAATGATTTTTATTTCAATCGAAAAAAAATAAAAATTGCTCATAAGAATTATTTTTAATTGAAAAAAATAAAAATTACTTTGTAACTATTATCGGTAATAGAAAAAAAATTAAAATTATTTCGTAACTTTAAGAAAAATATAAAAATTGAGAATTAACTATTTTATATGAGCGAAACATTTTTTGATTAAAACTAGTTATTATTTTTAATTTTTTTTATATAAATTGAAAATTTATGGATCTTTTGTGGGATCGATAAAAGGCCTCATACCGAACACATGCATATACTTTATTCGATATTTCGATAACTCCTTATGAATGATTTTTTTCAATAAAAAATTGATCAATAATCATTGTTTGCAATCACTGTTAATTTCAAATCAATTAATGTGATTTTACTTCTGAATGTAATCAAAAAATATCAGAAAATATCATTTTCAAACACGTCTATGAACCAAAAAAAAAATTATATTCAATCACAAATTTCCGCTCCAAATTGTGATTTAAAGTGATTGAAAATTTATTCAATAAAAAAAATATGATTGCTGTCGATTACAATCAAAAACTTTTGTTATTAAATGAACCTTCTATCTCTATACTCGAACTTAACGATTAAAATAATTTTTTATACATAGTCTTCTCAACGCCATATATTTTTTTATTTATATTTTACACAATGTCAAAAGTCGATCATAAATATTTTTACTTATAACACAAATAGCAATTAAAAAAATTTATATTATAAAATGCACACTATGCTGACAACATTTTCACTTTCTATTGTACAGAAATGATTATTACATCTTAACTGAAAATTTTATTTGAAAACAAAAACTACGATTATTTATTTATCGGTGTAATAAATAAAATTATAAAACTCCATAAATTTTTAAAATTAATTTTCCGCAAGTCTAGGCAAATTACATAAATTTATCGAAGATTTTATAAACATTAAAATAATCGGAAGAAAAATGCTTCAATTTAAATCTTACAAAATACTCTCATAAAAATCGATTTAATTACTACCCTACTTCTACTACTACTACTATGCTACTGATATACTAACAATAACCAAAATTTTATCATTAATACAAAAATTTATCTTTTAAAAACCAATAAAAAAATCCTTTTTTTAAATTTACTAAAAATTTTCAAGCCAAATTATTTAAAAAAAAAAGAAGAAAAAATAAATATTTCAAGGATATTATAGAAAAAATCTAAATAATTACCACACATTCTTATTACCATTAATACCACCATAATTTTATGTTAAAAATTTGTAAATCTTCAAAATTTTGATTCATTTCTTATTGTATTTAATAACAACTTAACAAACACACACACACACACACTCTGTAATTTATTCAGAGTTATTCTTGTGGTAATATTTTTTCTATGTGAACCCTATGGAATTATTTTTCTACACAAATTTCAAGA
Organism: Argyra leucocephala; assembly: GCA_963942445.1. Classification (NCBI taxonomy): domain Eukaryota; kingdom Metazoa; phylum Arthropoda; class Insecta; order Diptera; family Dolichopodidae; genus Argyra; species Argyra leucocephala. The sequence goes on from OZ012678.1 coordinate 150,807,606, forward strand.
ACCCTCATAATCAAGCTTACGTTAATAATATAAAGATATTAGGTTTATTTTTTGTTCTATCTTTTTTTTGTTTTTTTAGATTCATTAAGAATAAATAAATACAATCCCGAAACCATTTTAAATCACTGACTCGAACTAAAACAATCTGTGGTGACAATGACAAAATTAATGACAAAATTAAGGATATTATTTTCTTATTTTTTTGTTATTATTATTTTGTGAGGAGTATATTTTTTTTATTAAGTTAAATTTATGTTGTTTATCTTAAATATAGAGAGATAGATAATTTTTTTTTTTTTTGTAAGGGTTGGGTACCAGTGGTATATTACGGGAGTACATAAATAGAGTTATAGTTATTTAAAATATTGTAATCATCTGAACTTGACTTATTGATTAGACACAGGCAGGACATTCTTCAATGCTACGTTTGAAATATCCCGTAGGACTGAGTCCCTCTAATTCAGAAAGCAGATGTTAATTTATTCTTCCAACCTTTTATATATTCTGAATAAATTATTTTCAGGCAGACAATTTGTTTTTCTAATGCTTCATGACTGGGTATTGGATAGTAGTTCTTGGCGCTACCATGATACGTGTCTGGTTTCTGTTAAAACCTTAAAGTTCTGTGTTTTATCACAAATAGATAAGTTACATAAAAAAAAAATTTCTATGTTAATTTTTTTTTTTAATAGATGTATGGAATATATGGAATAGTAGGTATAGTAATAAAGAAGTATATAACAAAAAAGGATGAATATTTATGTGTATTGCTATTGAAAGGAAGAAATATTAGTGGAAAAATTCTAATACTATACGGGTTTATTGAGAGTTTATTTAATTTACTTAATTTAATTATTTAATTACATAACAACTTCCTTTAGTAAGTAAGAGATTTTGAAAGGCAGTAAATCAGTTGTAACTTACATTTTTTGGCAGCAGTTTCAATAATGTGGGACTAAATAATTTTATAAACTATATTCATAACATTACAAAAATCAACATTTACTTATATTATGCAGTTATGTGCTAATCAACAATTACGTTCTAGAAATTTATTAGAGCCATTTACCAAAAGCTTCACAATTAATTTGAATTACCGAAAGTATTGGTATCTAGAGTGACTGGTAGCAAATAAATGTGAGAATGCAAATCTGAACTTAGAAATTATTTATCAGCTAAGAATAGGAAAAGCAATGGATTATACTTAAAATGATATCTTGTGGGAATCAAAGAAAACAGCTAGCCCATCACAATTTCAATAACCTTTTGTCAAATATGCATATGAGCCTTGCCGATAGTATTAAGGATTTAAACAACAAAAATACAAATTTATTAAATGGAAAGGCCAGAGACTTTGAGTCGTATTCTGAATCCTTTGCTGGAAATAGTTTAGATGTCCTCAACAATAAAATTTCTGACAATTTCAAAAAACAACATAGTAAATTATACTGAATTATGAGTTCTAAGAGGAAGCCTTTCTACATACCCGAATCCAAATTTCTCAGTTACAAGATTCACAAAGTTTTGAGAAATTGCCAAATTAAAAATCCATAAACACAAACACAAAATACCAAAAAAAAGTAAATTTTGTAATAAAAAATATTTCAATAAATCAGCAGTAGTGGATTGAGTAGGGTAGCAGCGATGGGCTTATTGTTATAACCGGGCTCTGTTATTAAGTCTCTGAGTCCTTAAGGATACCTGATTTTTCAATAGATTTCTCCTCTATTTAACATATTCTGCATAAGTTATTTTCGGTTAGACCCATTGTATAAAGGTGTTTCTTTATTAAGCAATGGCCTATAATTATCCCTGCCAAGATACGTACCCATATTTCTATTGAAACATAGAAATGCTTTGGTTCTCTTAAGCGAGCATTCAGGCATGAGTATTTTTGCTTGACGATTTCCAGGAATGTTGGCTCAGGAACCCTCAGCTTTTTGCTCTACCCAAACCTTCAATTGCATTTCAGCTGTGCTCAGGGGAAACCTACAGAACGGACTTGATCCTATGAAAGACGTGTCCTATGCTTTTCCAGCTAGATGGTTAGCAGGTTCATTTCCTGTAATGCCAGAATGCCCTGGTACCCATCTTATTGTAACTTTATTGGTTTTTTCCAGAGTTTTGAGTATATCTAAGCAATCCCATACTAGCTTTGATGTGATGGGAATTAATGGCTGTTTTGCTATCTGAGAGAATGTAGTTTTTTCGTTTTTTGTAATTTCTTCTTAATTTGTATTTATAGCATGTACTTGGAAAACCGTGTTTGTAGAGTCGACGCTTGAATGACTATGGGTCTTGAGGCTTTTTTCATATATTCCTGTTCCTATACTCTATTTATTTCCTTTGAACCGTCAGTATACCATACTAATGATCCTTGCCATTTGCCACACTATTCAGACTATTCTCCAATCTGTCACGATAATTTTTGATATACCTCTAAACCTTTTCATGAACCTTCATAGTATTTAAATGCTTATAATTAAGTCATTTGTCACAAACCATGGATCATCTTTTATTATTCGTACTGCTTTATTTTGAAATCTTTTAATATTGCAAATATTTTACTTTTTCGCCCAAAGTTGGGTACAATAAGTCCAAACAGGTTTAAGTATGGCCTAATAGATTAACAATTTGTTTTCCAGATCCATCTGGGATTTCTTGCCAACTAGCTAATACAATTTTCTTGAACAGGATATTTAAACGCAGCCTTTAAGTGAAAATGTGTTTTCTCCAGGTTAGTCGTCGATCCAGTTGCATACCAAGGTATTTAACATCGTCGAACTGAGTTATGACGTTGTTATTTAGGAAACATGAGAATAAGCTTTTCCTTTTGAGGTGAGCTTTATGTGCTGACCTTTTGTTTCATTTGCTTTAATTTTCCATTTGTTATTTTTCCATTTTCAATCCGTTTAAATTATTTTGTATTATAAGTCCGACGCAGTGCTTACTCATCATTATAAGACGCAAGAATAGGTGTGCCGCTCGAAAAGATAGCAAAAGTTGTATTTGCAGTATGCGGCAAGTCAGCCTTGTAGAATAAATAAAAAAAATCGTTCCGAGAACAACTTTTGTGTCTTCTTTTAGTACTATTAGGATTTGTGATGCTTTCCATTGTACCGTAAGTATTTAACGTTTAATATAGCATTACAAATTTGAATACATTTAGGTGTGATTTTATGAAGTATTTTATACCAGTAATCAAGTCACATCCTGATGCTGTTTTGGGATTAATATTACTTCTTAATTACTTCTGATATTTCTTTTTTCCTAATTGATATATCCATTTGAGACGCTGCTTCCATAAATTCATTGATTTTAGTTTCATCAATAGGACTTGTGTCAGATTGATCATGGTCTAAATATTGCTTCAAGATGTTCGGAAACAACGACATTTTTTTATTTATCATTTATTGACTAGTTGTTGTCGCTTTAGAAGCAATTGCAATGTGCGGTTGTTTACATTATTTTGTAAGTTCATTTAAACTGCTATTGAAGCAATCGAATCCAACTTTAATTAAAATATAACTGAAACTATCTGATCAATTTGTTTTTTGGTTTTTAAAACTGTAGTTGTTATGACCGAAGAACTACCATCTGAAGTAAAAAAAAATTGAACATATTCCATTACCTAAACGTAAATTAAAGCAATAATTTTTGCAGATTTAATTTAAAAGAACCACCAAAAATGCTTTGTAACGCAACACCATTCCATTAACATAAAAACTATCCAAATTCAAAATCTACTCATAATGTTGATTGTAAAAAATAACTTAAAAATAAATCATCAAAATCAAAATTTGTCATTAATACATTCTAAAAACGTTTTAAACAACGATAAAAACATAATACAATAATCCAACTGAAACATTCTTTTGAAAACAAAATAAAACAAATCCTGCAGAAAAATTTCAGTTTACCATTCGATAAAAAATTCTTTAAATTAATAAGATTTCTAAAATTAAAATTTATCATAAATACTTTGAAAAAATTCTTAAAAACAAAAAAAAAACACTCAAATATCATAGGCATAGTCATCCCATTTCAATTAAGAGTCACCATTAAAATTCCAATATTTTCTGCCCACTTTATACCTATTGATATGAATAAGCCTCCTTTTAACAACCATTCAAAACAATACAAAAAAAGAACTGACTAAATTTACTAAGCACTAGACAATAAGCGATAAAATTTTAGTTTTGTTGAGTTTTTCTTCTATTCTTCACATCTTTGATTATTTTTGCCATTTTGTTTTTATGAAATTTTCCAATTTTTTTTTTTTGCTAAAGCAGATAATCTCAAAATATCATAGTTACATCATAGTTAAATCATCATCACATTTCTAATGGAAAATTGCTGTGAGATTACTACAAATTGTAAAAACCAAAAAAAAAAAAAAAAAAAATAAAAAAAAACTAGAAATTTTTTCTAATTTCAGGAAAATCGTAAAAAGGACTTGTTGAGTTCGATGTCAGTTTAAAAATTAAATAGAAAAACAAAACAAAAGGAATGTAAAAATATATTGAAGAAAAATTAGTAATCACAAAAGTTTATTATTATTATCTCTTGATGTAGGAGATATTAAAAAACAAAAAAATTAGGTTCTTTGAACTTTAGAGCGGAAATAATTTCGAAAATAATTTTGACAGTTTTAAATATTTTAAAAATTTACGAATAGCTTTAAGGAAAAATATTTGAGTTCCAACTATGAGGATGTACAAACGATGAAACTGAAAAATTAATCAAACTTTACGTAAAAAGTGCTGGGCAGAGTTTTGGACGCTCTACGACACAGAAACAGAATAAACAGTTCAGTAGAATAACAGTTCTCTATTTTATAATAAAAATTGTAGTACCGTACTTAATTTACGAAAAGGTAATTATACCTAAGTTTCTGTCAAAATCAGTGAGATTTTAATAATTTGCTCGTACATATATTCTCCTTTTATTATCTAATTAATTTCTAAATTGCACACCGTTCATACGAAGAACTGTCACCTATACTTCAGGTGGCGATTATCCTAACGTCATTTTGCAAGAATTCCTTATATGTATATAGACTGGTCATTTAGGGTATATTATACAATTGTATATGCATCTTGTATTAGGATTGGCCTTGTGAGGCCTATTAGAAAATAAAATACATGTTATTTGTGTTTGGTTAGGTCAAAACAATTGACCAAATATAACTGTTTTTTATTCAACAATTTTCACTGCATATTTACACAATTAATTTACATTACTTCTTGTGGAATGCATTTAAACTCTTTTAAGGGTTAGTAGATAACATTTATTAACAAACCTAAAACAAATGATTCAGATAAAAAGAAATCACAATATATTGCAACAACAAAATATAATACTGGCACGGGATAGTAATTTGATACTCAGTATTTCAACATACAAACGAAAATAGTCTTTATTTATTAATAATTTTTTATACTAAATATTATTTAAAATGTTTTATGTTCAATAATAGAATTTGTAATGTTATATACAAATTATGTTTGGCTTTGTGCCGGTAGGTAGATCTGTTATAAGTGTACTACAGGATACCGAAAACATAAATATTCCGCAACAAAATAGATTGCGCAATGAAATTGAGGTACACTTTTTAATTTTGATTCCACAACTGTGACAATGAGTCAGTTAAAGTTCGCATTTTAATACATTTTAATAGACGGATTTATTTAGAAGTGAATTTTAATTTGTCAAAGAAAAAGCTAATTTACCGCCGAAATTCTAGCCGAAATTCTAGGAAGTCTTGAGATGAGATTAAGAGATTTGGTAAAAAGTTCGGCTAATTTGCTTTTTCCGTAGTTACCATCATAACTTGCTATGAAAACGTTATATCAAGCTGCGATTCTAAAGTTTATTTTTGTAGTTTTAGTACCCTTAAATTGAAGGCAAATATTACTAAAAAAAAAATTTTTTTTTCTTATTTTATTTTCGACTTTTTAGTGAAAATATTTTTTTAATGAAAAATAATATATTTTCAAAGAACAACACATATAATCAAATGGCACTAAAATTCACTCTAACGCAATTTCGCTCATACTTCAAATGTGGAATTATATTTTATATTACTGATATTTTTAAAAAAATTTTGGAGATTTTTGATTAGATACTTTTGAATTTTTTAACTTACGTATTAAAAAATTTTCACCAATAAAAAATTACGCACTTTATAAAAAGAAACCCTGTTAAATACAAAAAATATTTGACGTAAAATCGTAGATTAAATCTGAGAAAAAGTCTGAAATGTAAACACTCATCCGACTTTATCTACGATAAAATTCGATTTTGTCCGACGAGTAAACGCTGCCTAAGCATAAATTGGCATATAAAAGTATAATATATATACATGCATAAATCGAAATTAGACTTTTTTTACATTCGAGAAGAGTCATTTCTAACTGAGTGATAGATAATTGATAGGTTCAAATTTTGTTTTTTTCCATAAATAATGTTTGCATTTTATTTTCAATTAAACTAAGCCATATGATTATGTATGTAACAAATGCAAGCTCTATATGACACATGTACGTACATTTACATAAACTTAGTGAGAGAAAGAGAAATAATAAAAGAAAGAGATTAATAAAAGAAACCAAATTAAAAACACAAAAACAATGTAATGAAAATGATGATTGAAAATAATTGAAATTGAATAATAATAGAAAACGATTGAAATATAATGATAATGATTTGTATTGCACACATTTATTTTGTATTCCTTTTTTGTTTTTTTTTTTTGCTTCTTTACACCATAGAAATGTCAATAAATATAGTGAATTTAAAGAGAAACCAAATTTTAACTTTATCAAATATCCATATTCCATTATTAGTAGACACACATATGTAAATTTCCCCTTAGTTGAATGCAAAGAATTTCTATAATCTATATTAACAAGAATATCCACTCCCATTTTACATAAACCTAATTTTCAAGAAATATCAAACCGAGCAAAATATCATTAGTTAAAAGAGTTAAAATTTACATTTACTTATCGTATATCAAATTTATTATGAGAGAGAAAAGGTACAAAACAGATGTTTGTCTTTTCCTTTATACTGTAAAATATTTTTGCGTTCTCATTATTCTCCTTTGGATTTGTTTACGTTTCCTCCCATTATTTATATGAGGCAGGGTGGCAAAAAATGTTAGTTCTAATTTAGTTTGTTCCCTTATACGATGATTAATTCTTAAAATTTTATTATTTTAATATTTTCGTTTTAAACATTATTATTTTCGTATATACCTACCTATTACAAATATTAAATTATAATTACATTACAATAATATAAAATATTATTAATATTTTTGTCAGTAATAATTTGGAGTTACAAACATTATTATTTTTTATTCATTATATTAGTAAACCTAAATATTTATTATATTGGTATACGATTATAAAATAATACTGAGGACAACATTTATTTACAAATCACAGAATTTAAAGAATATGATAACGCTGTTTTAGTTAGGTCTCCTAAAAATTTTATGCATAGTTGATACAATTTAGAAAATAATATTGTTAAATATTTCAACGAAATTTTTGTCGAAAATTTTTTTCAAAATTATAAACTTTATTTATTTAATTTCAGCCAACTTTTTTTGTTACTCTCTTTTGTTTACTATATTTTTTCTTTTTCTTACACGTAAAATTCTTATTATCGTCTATTTCTGACAATGTTTATCAAATTTGCATATGAATGCATTGTTGTGTGCAAACAAATGAATACATACATGAGTTCATACTCTTTTTATGGATATACTTTGGTTAAATGGTTATTGAAATGGGTATTTGGTTGAATTGAAGCAAATTGAAACAAACATATAAAGTCCAAGGCAAGTTAATTAAGGCAAATATAAATAAAGACTTTTCAATTGAAACAGAGAAGTAAAATTATAGATTCGGTGATAAGGTGATATACAATTCCAAATTCTGATTTTTATAAATTTCCACCATTAAAAAAATATATAAAATTATTAACAAAATAATGTGATGTTCTAGAGAGTCTAGAATCATAATATGAATACAAAAATTATTAACTAGTATAACTAGTATTCGCCCGCTCTTCCAATTTCAAGGAAGTTTAATAAAAAGTCGTACTTAATATTTCATTGTGAATTATTTTTCATCATTTACAAGTAGTTAGAAATACAAGTAGTCACAAGGTTTTTGTAATTTTCCACCATTTTTCCTTGTATCAATTAAAATAAATTGTAAATCAAACAACAAATGTAATGCAAAATAAAAATTAGAATAAAATAAAACTCGCAGCTGATAAGATACTAATAATCTAAACTCTAAATTAAGTATAAGAAGACACTGTCATTATAAATTATGTATTGACAAATTTTGGAAGTAAACGAACTCTCTATGTACTTAAATTTACACTATAGGAATTTCTAATATTTTATTTTTTATTATTGATTTATCTTAGACAACAACCGCATTTATGTAATAATTTTATTTTATAATAAAAATTTAATATAAATTTAATTCACAATCAAACACTCAATGGTTAATTTAACTACTTTTTTAAGTAATTTGGAATGTTGACCATACCATAAAATAACTTATTATTACGACAAATTTTTTAGGTCGAAATATTTCACAACAAATCGGTAGAAATAAAAATTTGTTTTTCGAATTCAATTTTTTTTTGAAGTTTTCAAACTCATCAGATACCGAAACTTAAATTTAATAAAAAAAAATAAAAGAAGTAAAATTCAAAATTGACCAAGTAAAATATATATACATGTACATATAGATATGTATATATTCATTATAATTTTGTTTTTACAAATTGCTTAAACTATTTAATGTTCCGGAAACATAATAGACTTACATTGACATTTGATATAAAAATGTGATAATATCAGGGATTATATTCAAAAATAAAATTCAATTTCCTACATAATTTAATCGGATAAATAAGATAAAATAATTTAATACGATAAATAAAATAAGATAACAGAACTATGATAATACAAATTTGTTAAATATATGTAAAAGTATGTTCTTAAATTTTTGAAACAATTTTTCTATTTTCTACATTGTTATTTCTAATAAAGAGACTTAAGAATTAATTCAAATAAAATACAAATTGAAGAATTATAATTCTGTGATATTGTACTATAGTCTATACTATAGAGTAGACTATAGCATATATTTTAGAAATTTTTCAAATTTTCTCTTTGACTTAATTTTGAACATTAGTTTTCAATTTTAAAGTTTTAATTTTAATAAAAAAAAAATATTTTAGTACAGTTACTGGTTAGTAGTATTACATTTTCATCCAGTAAGAATAATTTGAGGAATTTGAGTTCATAATGCTAGAACTGAACATAAATATAAAATAATCACAAACAACATCAACATGTTCCTACACTCTTACCAACATCTTTTACATTACAGCAGTTGAATTTAGTACTAGTACATGTTAAAATTTAAAAAGTAATAACAAGTAATAAAAATGCAAAATCTAAGTCTATATACTTACTATTCAACATATACCAAAAGATTACTGAAAGCTTCCGAACATTAACCTAATATTTTTATAATAAAATTTTGTTTAATTTCGTTGAACATTGAAATACAGTCGAAACCGGATAAATTCAAATCAAAAATTCCAAGATGCTCCTAAGCATTATCCGGATTTTGAGGTTAACTTGGTCCCGGATAAAGACAATTTTTCATGCGATTATTTGGGGCATTGATAAACTTAGTGCATTAATTCGGGGTCCGAATATCTGAAAACAATATCATTAATTTATTATGCATACCCATATCAATGATATTTTCAATGCCAGCAATCACTGTAGTTAAATAACAGATTGTTTAGTAATATTTTATATGGAAATTAGCAATATTATTTTTGTTCCTAGAAATTTACTATTTAAATTTTTAATCTTGCATTCATCCCGGTGTTTTTTTAAACATTTTTTTAAAAAATGCCATAATGTATCTCTGTTCGGGTTTTTCTCTTAGAGAGGTTGCAATTGTCAGGCTGAAATTGTATGCAAAAATTTAAAAAAAAAAAACCTACACCCCTATGGTGTATGAATTTGAAGTCATCTTTTAAAGATTTTTCATTTATCAGGTATACATTTAAACGGGTTCGATTGTATATCTGAAACATAAAATACAAAAAATAATTTCTCATGTATATGTGACAGCAATACCATGAAAATAATAATATACCCATATTCTGACCTATGCTCCATGGGTTTACACCGCAATGATGATGACGACGAATAATTTAACCCAACAACCTTCTCTTATATATATTCAGTGAGCCACCCAAGATATCTGAATAGTTGAAATTTTTTCAATATAACATCCATGTTACTACTTTTATAGTTTACATTTGCGTGTTGCTAACATTACAAGAACAGATTTGTATTCTACATTATGCCTTAAATGTTGATATAAATCTATGCACATGATGTAATTTTCTTACGTTCTGACCAATAATGTTTGTCACCCTATTAATGTACTGTAGGCAATTTCAAATATTACTACACTCAACTAGATTCATCTTATTGAAAGAGTAATCTATAGTCAGCTTTTGGATATTATACATTTTAGCTCTTAAAATATTCAACTTCCTTGGTTTGAATATTTAAATTAATTTTATGCAATACAAATATTCTCAAATTCCCAACGTTCTTCGGTTGTTCTTAGTCTGATCATCCCATACCTAATTTCTGTTTACAAATATTTGTTTCATAAACGAACAATAGACGAATATAAATCTTAGCTTACCATGACTTATTGAGTGTTACTGGATAATTCGGAATCAAATGAATGTAAGCAGAATATTTCCTGGGTTCAAAAAAAGTATTTGAGACTATTGGTTGAGTACATATAAATGAGTTTAACTTTATATAATTAAAAATTTAAATTCATTGGGCTTATCATGTTCATTGCTCTTATCGTAAGTTCTAGATAAGGACAGTTGCTTAAACTCGATTCTGTATGCAAAAAAAAAGTTAAAGCTCGTTTCAATTTCAACTTTCCAAATTAAAATGCCTCAGCTTAGAATTCAATAAAAAAACGAAAAAATCATTTTTCATTTCATACTAAAACAAGCCGATGCTACAAATTGTATTTACCGGGCAAGGTTTCACTATACAAGCAAATGTCCCAATTTTTTTTATTTTTTTTTTTTTTCATTTTTATTAATTCATTATTATACATTTTAGTATTGTTTTATCGCCTGATTGGCATTATTGAAACATTATATTCAATCGAGTTCAAATTTAATTCTTATTTCACAATAAATTCAAGGTAACATTTATAGTAAAATTAAAGTACATATGTACCTATACAGAATTAAATATACTATACTACTGTTTATGAAATTGAAATAATATAGATTAACAAATAAAATAAAAATAAAATTTATAAAAATTTATAGTTAGATAGATAATTACAAAATATAAATTCAGATATATAATCAAAGTCAAATAAAATAAAATAACCATTTAATTCACTAAAAAAAACGTCAAACATTTAAAATCAGATTTACGAAATATTAGTAGAAACAGAAAACAAAACAGAAAAATTAAAAGCAATAAAAACGAAAAATAATAATAGTGTCATAAAACCCATAAGCAAATCATTAAACCCATAGCCATAAATTTAAAGCCAAGTTTAGTAGAAAGGATGTAAATATGGCATACCAAATATACAACAAGAGTAACAAATGTCTGAAATTGTTACACAATTTTCATAAAATTTATTTTAATTCATTGCGACAAGACAAGTTTGTATTAAATATATACAATTTCTAATATTTTCAAATATATTCCTTGTTCGCCTCTATCAACTCATGCAACATTCTGTAAATTTCTTAAAAAACAAAAATGAAAATATATTTAAAATTAATTATCTTGTCATTATTATAATTATTCTATATATATATAATTTACAATAATATATTCTGCATCACCTCATTAGAATAAAATATTAAATTTGAGAATATTTCAAAACAAGTTTGAATCCCATCCCCCATCTTTCATTTTAATATTAAAATGTATATTTTAATAAAATATGTGTTGATAGGGGGACTATATCCTGTGGATTACTTCATTGCATAATTCACAAAAAAAAAAATAAATACAATATCCTTGGAATTAAATTAAATTTAATATAAACAACACATACATATGAGAGTACCTATGTTGATTTATTTTTTTTTATTTACGAATTGAAAAAAGCCAAAAATGGAGAACAGTCGAAAAATAATATGAAAAACCAAAAAGATGATATCATGCTACAAATTGCCAGGCCCACCATAGACATAGTAAAAATAAAAAAAAAAAAACAAAAGAAAATTCTAAAAATTAACTACCGTTTTTATTGATTTTTGTTTTGTTTTAATGTTTTTTTTTGCCTTGACGTTTTTCTTTTACTTACAAACAAAATTTTGTTTTCTCTTTTTAACGGCTCTACTTTTCAACGAAATTTTTATTTATATGCTGACTGTTATAGGGTGTTTTTATTTTGAAAGTGAGATTTTAAATGTAGGCTGTAAGAATACAACCTTTCTTCTCTAAAGCTGAATAGAAAGTATTTTTTTGTTTCAATTCCACATTTACATTACAACAGTCATCTATCAAGAGACATTTAAACGCTACCAATACTCCATGGATATTATTTTAAAGTTAAAGTATTTTACATTATTTTAAACAAAATTATTTTAGGAAATTGTTTCGTTCATCTTAACACTATTAGAACTCATCAGTAGGTATTTATAGTGTTAGACTACCCGTGCAAGCCCTATTTTCATTTTGATTGATTTTATAACTTATAACAATCGACCAAAATTTCTATATAAAATGTTATTTCTATAAAATAATTTTATGTAATTATAAATTTTAGAACAAGTTCGATTTATTAATCAATTTTATTTTAATTTAAATTAATTAATTATTTTAAATTAAAATATTTTACATTATTCGATAGATTCCTTCATAATATAATAATGGAGTTCAGCTTGTAAAGTTGTGATTGTCGACAACATCTCGTAATTAAATGCAATATGAATTTCTACTACTCGTTATAGTCATTACCTAGTAAGCCATATAGTAAAAGACCAAAACAAAGTTGTTATAGAATATTTAGTGACAGTCAGGCAGTCCTAAAAGCTCTTAAAAGTAACCTAATCAAATCTAGATTGGTGGGAGAATGTTCGGAAGCCCTAAACTCCATAGGGCTCCAAAATAAGGTACAACTGACTTGGATATTGGGTCATAGTGGCTTGACTGGAAATGAGAAGGCTGACAAACTAGCCAGATCATAGGCAGGCACCATTTATGAATCGGCATCTATTGGTAATATAAAACTATCGATAGAAAACACACTGAAGTGGAAAACAAACATTCTTTAAGAGCATTGTGAAAACCACAGAGTCTTCAAAATATATGCATCAAGAATAAACACCGAAATAGCCAATTTCCTGCTAACTCTCAATAGAGCGGATAAGGTCAATAGGGCAATACTTACTGGCCATAACCATATGAATAAGCACTAATTGACGACCCAATGTGTAGACACTGTCTGGAAGAGGAAGAAAACTTTACACATCAACCCAGGATGATTGAAACGAACTACATAGCCTCACAAAACTTCGGCAGGTTAAAATCTTCAAACCTATAAAGCCTTTATGAACAAGGTCGACTAAATTGAGGGGTGGAGACTATTTTTTCCACCTCCGTAAACAAAAAAAAAAGCAATACAGTTTACTTAGCATAAAAATAAAACTGCAAAACAACTCCTGAACTCTATTATAAATGATATCTGGAAATTGGAGATTTAAATCATAATCGACTTGAATGATGTAGACTTATTTTTACATAAAGAAGATATTTTTTACACAATATTATTTATCATTGGTCAGTATATGGCGTTAAACTGAGTTAAATTTGTAATTTATACGCAGCCTTATGTTTAGTGTTAATCTTTCGGGTTGTTGGGTTAATTCCTATTTAATACACACTCTTCGAAGAATATATCAAATTATCTAAATTTTGAAAACACACTTTTTAGCTAATTTTTAGCATTAAACATGGCTTTTCTTTCGTAGACGACATTTTAATAAATTGTGTTGGTCACGAAGGTATGTGAGCAAAAAATTAATAAACACAATAAGAAAATTTATACAAGTGGCTTTGACAAAAACAAATTGAAATTAAACATATTAAGTAAAACCAAATCAATGTCCATAAACCATAAAAATACAAGTGATGTAATAGAAAATAGCTTAATTGAATGTGTTTAGGAAATATATTAGTAGTTAGTATTTAGGCTTATATTTATTCTGAAGTGTCCAAATCTGAATTTCTGATATGCAGAATAAGAGATAAGATATCAAAAATATGTGCAATAATGGTATTTAATTATATAGTGTTACCAACCACATAAAAATTATTGTTTATTAGTTTTATACTTATGTAATGTATGTAATGTAATGTTATATGTAATGCGAAAAAAAATTGGAAAATTCCAAATTTTACAAAATCGAGCGATGAAAATAATACTGAAATGCAGAAGGAACATAATATAACAGATATGAATGAAAAATAGTAAATTAAAAAATATAGTTTAACGCATTGATGTTTATGAATTAGTTATATTAGTAACAAAACAAAAATTATGTCTTTTAATGCAAATTTAAATAATGTATCTTTTCAGTATCATTCTCCGTTTTGTAATAGTTGTCCTTTAACATGTAGTTGCTTGCACAATCCTAATAGGATTACTTCTAATCCTAACAATGTATGTTCTGACAAATGTTTCTTGATAAATATTGTAGATAATTTTAAATATTTAGGCATATATCTAGACGCAAAACTCAATTGGAATAATCACACATTGTTTCTTAAACAATACCTAAACAAAATTATAAGACAAATCTATCATTTAAGTCAATATTGTTCACAAAACTGTTTTAAAACTAATTTATAATTGCTTATTTAAATCTAAGCTACAATATGGTCTGAGCTGTTGGGGTAGCATATATAATATTTTAATAAAATTATTCCTTTATTAATTAAGCAAAAGCACGCCATTAGAATAATATGCAAAATTAACAGAAGAATACCTACATTTTGACTACTTTAAAATTTTAAATATTTTGCTTTAAACATTTATATTTTTATAAAGTCTTGAAAATATTTTTTGAGAAATCTGGACACTTAACTCACAGAACCTATGACAACTAGTTTACGGGCAAATAATAAGTTTTTGGTAACGGTTCAAAAAATTTAATAAGACAAAAATTAGTCAATTTTATATCTTTACTGATCCACGGTTGTATAATCTACTACCATACTTTTTTAGAGAAGTGAGAGTAAAATCATTGTTTTTAAAGCAAATTAAGCAATGGCTTTTTTAATACAATTTAAATGATATTGAAAATATAATAAAACCTATAACATAGTTAATAGATGTAACATGTTGTTACTTAAATTAGTTTTATTATTGATCTCCCTATTGAATATAATTGCTGTTAAAATTAATTATTAATATTTTTTAATATTTTGTTTTAATTTAATTTAACAAAGATTTTTCTTTTTTTAATTTTAATTTGATTTTATTCAAAAATATGTAAAAATCGCCCCACCGTTGAATTTAACTATTATTATATAGAATTTTTCTTATTGAACTGGAGCATTCAACACTTATGTTTGGATAACAGAATGCCCTAACTATTTCATCAATTATAAACATTTATATTGCTTAAAAATGAATATAAACGAATATAAATTGTAAATTGTAACTATAATTTTTTAAAAAAATGAAATAAAGAATGAAATTATTATTATTACTAGGGGCCCCTGTTTTGTAATTATAATTTAAATTGCAGCTAAATATAAAATTTTTAACAGAACATAATAATAACATTATACAGAATAGTATAAAAATAGTCAGATGTTGAATGACACAAAATGGCTCTATTTTACTTAAAAGTTTATTTGTTTAACCCGTATATGTATTTCGACAATATATACAACTTATATACATATTAAGAGTTCATTAAGAAGAAGCGAGATAAAATGAGAAGCGGCTTACTGCGCATGTCCTCAAATACATGGCTATTATAATTATAGATACTCTATTTTTGTTTTTGTTGTTTTTATATTTTTTTATTTTAAATGAACTTGCTTTTTTGTTTTTATTTGATGTATTATTTAAATAGGTTTATTGCAAGCAAAGAATTTCTAAACAATAAGAAGTCAAACATTTTGCTAATACACTAATACATTTAAAAAAAAATTGTTAGAAATAGACGGTAATAAGAATTGTATGTCCACGAATGAAGTGAAATATAGGAGACAAAAAGGTGTAGCGAAATTAATAAGATAAAATTCAAATAGAATGTGTATAAATAATAATTTTTTCGTATTAAAATCAAACTATTTATCGTGGTATCTATTAAAAGTTAAATTTTAACATAAAAAAAATTTACTTTTTGTTGTCTTTGTTTAAAATTTCAATATAAAATCTTTAATTATTGTCCGACCTTTTTTTCTCACTATGTACTTAATAAATAAGCCCGCATATAAAAATTTCATAAGCGTTTTCAAATTTTTTGTCAGCCCAATAAAAATTTGTATATAAAAATTTAGGCAAGCATATGCTGTGTTCTCTTTCTTTCTCATTTATACGGCAATGCTAAATTAGATATAGTATGATTGTTTTTACTTGTTTCAACTAATAAAAATATGTTGTAGTTTATTTAAAAAATTGCATTAGGTTTACGTAAATGAAGAGTTTACCTTCTAATATGAGTTGAGTTGATTAAGGAGAAGCGAGATAAAATGAAAAGGTGTCTACTTCGCAGGTTTCTAAATGCTTGTCAATTATAATTATAGACTCGGGGGCCCCTGTTGAGTAATTATATTTCAAATTGAAGTCAAATTTAAAGTTTTTAAAAGAACAGTAATTTGCGTACTGACATAGACTTCGCACGATATAGCAGAAACCACTCGTGTTTAATAAAAAGTGTTGTGGTTAGTAAGTTTTATTTAGGACACATAAATACACGTCCCTCATATAGTGCTTCGTTTCCGATATATTCCCTATAGTAAGTGGCATTTTGTAGATAAAATTACTAAAAATAAAAAATTTTGTCATTAAAGAGGTATGTATATAATAATGTTATTCAGTTTTTTAAAAAAAAGCAAACGGTTCTTTTTTATTTTAGTTCAGAAATAAGACTGACTTTATTTTTCAATATAATTTTACATGCTTAATTTTTGTTTTAAAATTTTATAAACAAATTGCTGATTGTGCATTATCAGCATTTGTCGATCATGATTTTAATGAATGGCTAATATGTTTGCATATGCCACATAAAACACAAAAGAAAGAAAAATAAAGTTCAAATGAGTTCAAAAGTAGTAATTAAAAAGTAGTAAATAAAGTTAGTAAATTACAATGATTTATTTTATAATTACAAAATTTAAAGAAACGGTATTTTAGTTTCTTGTTGACAAATTCCATCCCTTTGTACCGAGGTAGGTACCACAATAGTGATGGTTTTGTCGGCAGTAGGTGGTGTGGATGTAACTATATATATACCTACATAATACATAATTTTAATAAAAACTATATTATTACTACAAATATCCAAAATTTAGAGACAGTAACTTAAAAAGATAAAAAGGAAGAATTCAAGTGTATTGTTTTTTATATTTTTTTTTGTTGTTTTTATATTTTTTATTTTAGATGAATTTGTTTTTTTGCTTTTTTTTTGCATATGTACATAGATTCATTTGCAAGTGCAAAATGTAAATTATAATAACTGATTTGTTTGCTTTTGTTTATTATTTTCATAAAATCTCACTTTGCTAAATAATAAAATACTATGAGTAAAAAATTTTCAATTGTGTGCGCATTTTTGATTTATATACAACTTATATATTATAATAGATATTAGAAGTTCATTAAGGAGTAGGAGAATCGAAATAAAATGAACAGGTGTCTACTGCGCAGGTCCCT
The DNA here is from genome assembly GCA_963942445.1 of Argyra leucocephala. Lineage (NCBI taxonomy): Eukaryota > Metazoa > Arthropoda > Insecta > Diptera > Dolichopodidae > Argyra > Argyra leucocephala. The sequence goes on from OZ012678.1 coordinate 150,825,629, forward strand.
AAATGCTTGTCAATTATAATTATAGATTATTATATTAAAGTATGATACCACTGTACTTAACAAAAGTTGAAGATATTCGACTGCCACTATAGAACAGATCAAAGACATTATGTCATATTATAAGACAAAATAAAAGATACTATTGTTAAGGTTGGCCATTCTGGTATCACGTGGTGTTGCTTTGGTTAAATCAATATAGAATTTGTACCTAGTTAGCGTGTAATAAAGAATTGAACAAGCTAGTATATGAATTGATTTTGATTTAGTAATTTCAATAAAAAAAAGGACTACAGTACAAAGGAGTGTCTCTATTCAACAAGAAGCAAATTAAAAATGAAAAAAATTTTAAAAAAAAAATATAGAATTCAATGTTTGAATTTATGCTATATATAACTTGAATTTTTATATTAAAAAAACATTATTTTTTAAAAACTAATAAATGAATTAAACTTAACTAACCATACACATATTATATTATCATATCTCTATTTTTCAATTATAAACGAAAAATAAAATATTTAATCCTAATCCCATTGAAGTTCAAATCGAATGAAAAACAAAATATTTATTTTCGGTAGGAACGACATTTATTTTTTGTTTTAAGAAATATTTCAAATTCACACATCATGGCTCCGATTTTCTAAAAGTTTCACTATTTACTTATACACGCAGATATATACGTTATAATTATATCTGCAAGAAGATGACTGTAAAGCCATAGAAATAAATACAACAATATTTTTGCTATTATTAAGTTTTACTTTTTTTTTCTAAGTGTACTAAAATATAATATTTATTAGAAAAAAAAGAAAAAAAAAAACATAAAAACAAAAAGTTTCAAAATAATACAAAAATAAATTAAAGAAAAACAATAATACGTTAAAAGGAAATTTCAACCAGCATGAAATGAAAATTTTTATCAAAAGTTTTAGATAAACTTATAAACAAAAAAAAAAATTTAAGAAAAAAGTTGGAATATAATTAAAAAAAAAAAAAAATTAAACTTTCGGAAAATTTGGTGAAAATTCATTTCATTTATTTATAACATTTTCCTTAGTTTTTCTATTCGTTTCCAATTTTTCATTTTATTTCTGTGGATATAGAAACAGTTTAGGTGTATAGAAACAACAAAACCTGGAAATGACAAATAATAATGTGTTAAAACTATTGAAGAAATCGAGCCAATTTTCCCATATCATTTTAATCAATACAAAGGTAATTGTATTTAATGAAAAAGTTTCCTGGCAGAGCACAATACAGAAAATTATTTTCAGATTTGTCATTTGTCAAAAACAAAAATATGTGGTAATTAAGGGATGCGAAAATTTATATTAAAAGTGCATTTCAACATTTTTGCTACAATAACATATTCATATATGCTTTTAGTTAGTTAATATAAAAATAGCAATCCACCACAACCACGAAACTTGGTCATGTGCGGCCCCATAGTGTACCACCCCTATTTTCAACATTTGCATTTCAACATTTTTGTAACAATAATATATTTTATGCTTTTAATTAGTTAATTTAAAAAAGTGTGTCAGCCATAGCAATTCATCACAACCACCAAATTTGGTCATGTGTGGCCGCATAGTGTACCCCTATTTCCAACATTTGCATTGCAATATTTGCTACAACAACATATTCAGTAGAGCTAGGGGTTTAGTTGGTTAACTTAAAAATGAATGGCAGCCACACATCCAATACAGCCATGAAACTAGGTCATGCGTGGTCTGATAGCGATCCCATAGACATCTACAACACACGAATGCGAAATTTTATTTTTATTTGCCTTTCTATTTAATTTTATTCATTATCATTACAATTCCAAAAAAAAACTAGTAATTTTAGAATTCAGCAATTAAATTTTTTATTTAAATTTATAAAATTTAATTAAAAGATAGAAAAAAAAAGTTAAATATCTATGAATAATTAAAATATACAAGTAGGTACCTACACCAATAAAAATTATGTAAATTTAAAAAAAAAAAAATAAAACAAAATTGTAGGTACTAATAATAATTTACAATTGATTATGCAATGTGCTAATCAAGTTTGGACATGTAATAACTTTTTAACATGCACCAAAGTTTTGTTTAATCAAAAATGTAAAAATGTTTACAGGTTTTTGAAATTCACATGTTGTTAGAAATGTGTTCTATAAAATAAACGATGTATTGTGACTACAAGCATTTATTGTTAAATTGTATTTAACAGTGATATTTTCTTTGCAGGTGTATAAATTTATTTATTTTGAAATTGTATAACACTTTTGATCAATACCTATATTCTTCAAGCAGAACCTGAGAGCTGTGAGAAATCTGTTTAAATCATGAAATAATGACCTTTTAGATATATGTTAGATAATTAGACATATGAGCTTCTAACTACCTAAAACTAGTTATCATCAGGCTTGAGCAGTATATGTCCTTAATGAATTGACAGTTATTAGGATTGAAAAATGTCAGTGGCATGGCGTGCTTGTTATGATGCAATAGTTTATAAATTAACTCAACTTATTTGATTTTTGATCAATGGACAGTTCTATGTAGACTCAATCTCTATTTGTTAGCATACAAATTTCCGCAAGTTATAATTAAAAAAAATTTTCACATGAAAAAAAGCTTTTTTTTCTGTGAAAATTTTGTCATGTTAAAAAATATTTATACATTTTTTCACAAAAAGCCGCGCAATGCGATATTCAATTTATCTTGACTTGAATAGGAAAGAAAGGATGAAAAGGATAGTACACATGATGCAAATTAAAATGTAGTTAAACCGTTAAAGTTTGTTTTGAATTTATGCAAATTGTAACTTGTTTTAATTTGTTACATTTTGACTGTGGTAACACATCGGAAGGGATATCATTCCATATATTGAACGCCAAAGCAAGTTTTTACCAGCATGGGATTTCCACTGTGTACGGGTGGGAATTTGTCGCTCCAATTATTTAACGTTGAAGCTATTTAGAAGAAGTAGAGTAACTCAAATATATAATTAAATACAAGATTATATTAAATGTAACTCACATAAAGTAACGTAACAGAGTTGACATTTCAATCGTTTCACTTATTTGATGCAGAATCATAATACACACGCTGGGTGGTGCTGTATGTATGGAGCATTTACTGGTGACTTCAAACGAAAGGTTTCAGGTTTGATGAAGGTAAAAAACTGCTATATGGGTTTCTCGATCTGGTTCTCCAGTACTCTTTGCCATTGGCATAAAATAAATGATTAAAAATAATGGAACTACGCTTTTATGAAGGCAAAGTGACTCTACAATAGATATGTTCAAATCAGTAGATACGTTATGTTCTGTGTAAAAGCTGCTAGAAAGTTATCATTTTCATTATTGACAATTTGCTGGAAGCCTTGTTGCTTATTAAATTTAAATTTAATGATCTTAATTATTTTTTTCAATATTATCTCTCGATATCTTTTCATCTGCTTCAGAGATCTATATATCGTGTTCTATTTAGTCTTGTCTCAAAAGTAGATTTCTGTATAATTTATTCTCACATTTTAACATCCAGTTCAACTGATTTTATTCTTTAGCTTTTCATACGCCAAAATATAATATATTACCATATATTTTAAAGAATATGCTGCAGACTCTAGGCAAAATAGTTTTCATAATAAAGATTAAAAACCCTAGTCTAATCTTCTAGTATAGATTAGGGCTCCATGCTTTGTATTTTACATAAATATTTATATTTAAAAATTCGTAACTGGCTTACATCGTAGTTTTTTGTGGCGCACTCTTCAGCGCTGTATTTGATAACTAGAATTATTACTACAGTGTTATACATCTCCATTTTGAATTCTTCATTAGACTAGATAATTTGGTTTAAACTATTTTTAGTAAACATATCAAATTATAGCTCCTCTGAGGGATATGTTGTATCGGCGTAGGACCTAATGACCATATCCCAAGGATAGGTGGAATTGCTAGCTTTCCAAAAATATATATCTTTAGTGGTGCATTTTATCCTTTAAGAACGAAAAGGACATTCGCAAGTATCCTGGTTGTTTTGATGTGTTTGTATATCATTTCATTCATTTCATTTATTATGCCTGTTATAAATTAATATTTCATATATTGTTTTTTATATTAACAAATACTTCTCTATGACTTAATCTATCAAACTATAAGGTTTGGTTTGATATCCGTGTAAATTTATGATTCCAACCTTTGGAGGACACTATATTGTTTTTATTAGTATTTTAAATATTTTCATGTTTTCATTTTGCATTTTCGCACCCGATGCTTTTTTTTTTTTTAATATAGAACTTAACTTTTAATCTAAACTACTTAAAGATAAAACTAAACTAGAGCTTAAACTATGATAAATACTACGAGTAAACCTACGACTAAAATTAAAACTAAAACCAAAAATACGGCTATAACTTAGCTATTGCAGTTGCGTAGCCTCTATGGTGGTTTTTTGTTGTGACGTTATATACATAAAATTGTGGTAAACTTGATTGACTTGTTTCAAAAAGATTTACACTATTTATATTACCTATAACTAAAGGTGAAAGGCGATGTTTTTGTATAAAAACCGTTATATCTGTTGATCCACTAGATATATATATATATTCATTATATATTTTAAAAACATAACGGTTTGATATTAATATTAATAAATATTTTAATATTTATTTGATGACGATCGGTGCTGCCGTTATGGAGATATTGTAGTTTTTCTGTAACTCATACATACATACTTTATGTCTACGTCGAATAGTTTAGAAGATATAAGCATTTATATTTACCCTTTTTCTATATAAAACTAGCAATGTGCTTTTTACGAAATAACAATCTTCCAAAGTAAATGTTAATCATCAGCTTATTACATTACTTTGAAAAAGGCGCAACATGATTTTTTTTTATATAAAATCACTATAAAATAGGTAAAAAATTTTCTTCATCAAATAAACGTTAAAATATGCTTCAAAGCGTTATCGTTCTAGAATATATATATACATCTAATGGATCAACAGATATAACGGTTTTTATACAAAAACATCAAAACAACAAGGATACTTTCAAATGTCGTTCTCGCCCTTAAAAGATAACATGCGCCACTAAAGATATATATTTTTGGAAAGCTAGCAATTCCAGCTATCCTTGGGATATGGTCATTAGGTCCTACGCCAATAAACCATCTCCATCACAATCCCCCAAATTTTCATTACTCATATAATATGTATGTTCAAAGTACCTAAATTTATCTAAATTTAAACTTCACATAGACCTCATTTTAACATTAGACCATTTTTGGAATGTTTTAATTTAAATTTTGTTAATTTTTTTGTTTTATAAAAAATTTTAGCATCATTTTTAACTTAAAAGGCATACTTACTTTTAAGTAAGTACGTCCTCATTTTCAATATTCCGCATTTAGGAAGGATGATAGACTTTACCTACCAAATTAACTAAAAAATCTTTGAAGTAATTTAAATTTTTAAATTATATATATATATAATATATATTTGTATATTGTTGTTTTTGTAAATATACAAATTTAAAATTATTTTTTTTTTTTTTTATTATGTGACTTTCCGCATCAAATTCCCTTTATTCATTCTTTAATCACATACATATATACATATTATATATACATATTTATATATGTATATTTCTTTTGAAAATCCTGACATTTTTTTCTGAAATATTTTTATTTTCTGCTTTTTAACATAATAATTAAATTTTTGCAAATATATATACTTTATTCATATTAGCTAAAGCAGTAAGCATTCCGCATTTAAAATATATTTTATGTACTTTTATTTTATAGAATTAAAAGAGATTTTTTTTTATATACCTACTCTGCCCTATTCCAATTCCAAGTACATAAAAAAACATCAAAATCTAATAAAAAAAAAATAATAAAAATTTTCTAAAAGTCAAAAATTTTTCATTTAAATTTTATGAGTTTTCTTAAATTTTAACTTTAATTCAACAAAAATGTTTTTTTAAGATCAATCAGTTTAAAAAGTTCTTTCTTCCAACTTCTTTTTCTGATTTCAAATTAAATTGCTGGAAATTTAAATAAAAATTAAAAATTATAAAACGACAATCACGGGATAAATTAATTTTTGATAATAAAAAAAATTTAAATTGAGAAAAATATGTTGCAAAAAGTTCTGACAAGTTAGCATTTTTTTTTTTTATATATTCTATCATAAAAACCAATTAAAGAAATTCAATTTCAAAACCAGCTAAGATTTATATTATCTACTAGCTGCACTGGGCCCACCTTGCTGGCTTTGAAGGCTTTTTTTTTTTAATTGAAATAGCATATTCCTTTGAATTATTAATTGGAGCGCCTACGTGAGGCTGAAAGAGTAAGAAAGAATACCTGAATTCCATTTTTCATTTTTATAAAATCTTAGCTTTTTGAACTATTCGTAATGGGTGGTGAGATGGATGTGGAAGCTTCGCGAACTACTCAGATTATTGGAAGACTGTAACAGGTGTGTTTATTCATTTTTCAGAGAGTACCAATTTCCAGTTCTGCAACATCTTTGGTCTTTGAAATAGTTTATATAGTATCGGAGTACAAATTTTCAGGTCGCTAACCCCTTATATTTTTTAAATATTCCTGATAGATGTTAGGAGTTGGATAACAGCTACCCGAACCAGTCAAAATTTTAAAAAAGGGTAATAGACATTTTTGGTTTATTTTTGAGACATTGTCTGACTAAAAATTAAACAAAAGCTCTATAACACCTTCGGTACCTGAAATATTTGTGATAGATATAGTGGATGTTATATGGCATCTGCCCGAACCAGTCGGAATTTAAAAAACCGTTCGTAACCTTCCCCTCTATTTCAGTTATACATATTGAAAATTTCATCCAAATCGATTGATTAGTTTTCGGCTCTATAAATAACATAACAGATAGACAAACAGACAAATACTAGTATATATACTAATATTTCGTAAGCTTTTGCTACATAATATATTTCGTAAGTAAAACAATCAAATTATTTTTAACTGCATAAGTCACCGGAGGTTGTTCTGGCCCAACATAAAATTCAATCAAATTTTATTTATTAGCCGAATTAAAGAAAAATTATGTACGAAAAATATCACAGAAGATGCATAGCGCATCTTTAAACGTATCATGCTTGGTGTAATTCAAAATCTGTAGTAGGTTGATAGTAGTTTGAATTTGTATTTCAATAACCTGTATGTTATGAAACCTTTGCATGATTGACATTTCATATAAAAAGCCTAATAGAAGCTCTTACTTTTAGTTCTGTGTGGTGAGAAGGAAATGTGAAAAGCTTTTTAAAATCCTAAACAACAAATTTAGATTTTTAATTCCGTTGGCTAACTACTAGCTTTATTTCCTTTGGTAACTATATCATTTCTATTTCAATTTGATCATTTAAGCCTTCAAATATTCTTCTTTCACATACAATTATAAGGTATATAAGAATTATGAATATCATTATAAACATATAAGAATTACTTTCGCTTAAAATTCTTCTGAGGCAGCCTTCCAAAGTTTCGAGCAAGGACAAAAGAACTGTTAAAGGGATTAAATATTTTTTATCAGGTATGTCGCAACTAACCAAACCAGTTTCAAATTTTGGAAACATAGCGATGTTTATGTAATATAAAGGGCTGACCGCTGTTTACCAACGCAGTTATAATAAAAAAAGTCATTAGCAACATTCGTTGTAGTGGTTTTGTTATTTAATCAAACAAAGTAATCGTATTAAATTTCGCTTCAGATACGGATGTTAAATATAATTTATATTTTATTATTTATAAAATAATGCAATTTTATAAAATTTGTTGTGAATATAATTTGATGATAATTTAAGTCAAATAGAACAATGCTATTTCAGAACATCTACTTTCTTGGTCTATATATGTTTAATGGTTTTATTACCGGAAAATCAATACATAAATTCTCGTAAGACATTACTAATCCCCCTTTATGTAATAAATTGTAATATCGTACTTGAAGCAGGAAAGGTTATTCTAAATAGTTTTTAAAGTAAATTGTAATATAGATATTTGACTTTAAATATGATTTTTCAAATTAAAAAAATAAAAACACTTTTAATTAGCAACTTCCAATTTTTGATATTCATTGATAAATTTTAATTGAAAATTTAATACCTAAAAATGTTAACACATTGTTATCAGTACTATTATAATTTATTATTATTATTATTATTATTTTTATTATTATTATTATTATTATTATTATTATTATTATTATTACTATTATTATTATTATTATTACTATTTTTATTATTATTATTATTATTATTATTATTATCATTATTATTATTATTATTATTATTATTATTATTATTATTATTATTATTATTATTATTATTATTATTATTATTATTATTATTATTATTATTATTACTATTATTATTATTATTCTTATTATTATTTTTATTATTATTATTATTATTATTATTATTATTATTATAATTTATTATTATTATTATTATTATCATTATTATCATTATTATTATTATTATTATTATTATTATTATTATTATTATTATTATTATTATTATTATTATTATTATTATTATTATTACTATTAAATCAGGTTGAATCAAGTCATGAGAAGAGTGAGTAGCTGGATGAACAGACACGGCTTAGAGCTTGCGGAAGTTGTGCTTACCGAAATTGTGCTACTCACAAAAAAGAGGATGAGAACCATTGTGCCAATGGAAGTGGGGCCTGTGGTTATTCAAACTAAGGAAGCTTCCAGGTATCTTGGTGTCATGTTGGATACCAAACTAAATTTTTGGAGGCATATCAAAAAAGCAACAGACAAGGCGGCCGTGATAACGAAGAATTTGAGCAGATTAATGGCGAACATCGGTGGACCTTCACCGTGCAAAAGGAGGCTGTTAATGTCCACGACACATTCAGTGCTCCTGTACGGTGCGGAGATTTGGGCAGATGCCCTAAATAGAGAGTATTGCCGGAAGCCCATGGAAGCGGTACAACGAAGAGGGGCTCTGCGGGTAGCGTGCTCCTACCGGACGGTCTCATACCCAGCGGTAAATGTTATTGCAGGCGTGATACCGATAACATTGTTAGCCCGAGAGAGGAAGCAGATATATAATAGGGCTGCGGGAAGAGACAGAAAAGAAGAGTCAGGAGACGCGAGGAGACAAAGCCTGGAAAAATGGCAAGAACAATGGAATGGGGAACACAGAGGGCGCTGGACCGCAAGATTGATACCACAACTAGCGGTTTGGGTTAACCGGAGGCACGGCGAAGTGAACTTCTATACCACGCAAATGCTCTCGGGGCACGGATACTTTCGAGCTTATTTATTCAGAGTGAATAAAGTAAACAGCCCGCGATGTCGCCACTGCGACACAGCGGAAGATACGGTCGAGCACACTTTTTTCGAGTGCGACGTCGCAGCGGAGGAAAGAAGCGCTCTAACTCGAATGGTAGGGGATGTTACGCCGGATAATATAACCACCATAATGATAGACACGGAAGAAAATTGGAACGCCGTGTCAGTCTACGTCGAGACGGTATTACGAAAGAAGAAGAGACTGGGGTACTTAGAAGATTCGGAATAGACCTCAGTGTAGTCGGGTTTCTGCTTTTGAGTCTGGCGTGGTCTGCTTGGGGCCGGTGGCATACAGGCTTACTGGTGCCGCAGTTCTGTTTTTGTTAAATTAACAACAAATTTAACTCGGCGACACTAGTTACTGCTGATGCTGTCGGCGTGTGGTAGATCTCGGTAGACTTATGAGCGTAATTGGATAAAACGAATCGCTGTTTTGTTATGTAGCACAGTAGTACTGTTTTTTTTTTTTTTTGTTATTTTTGTTAAATATGGAAGTAGATTTAACTAAGTAGATTTTAATAAGTCGCCAAATAGTCGGGCCTACGCAAAACGATTTTGGGAGTCAAGTAGCTATTTGTAGAATAGATGTAGAACAGAAATAACCTAATCCAGCACCTTGAGGCAGCTTGACATGTTGGAAGCTACTTCAAGACAGCACCTCTAGGGATTGTATAGCTCTGTTTAGAATAGTTTTTGTTTGTAAATGGGAAATAACCTAGCTATAATAGAAAATGATTAGAAAATTAATATTGTTTTTAGTAATAATATTAGAAGAAGGACAGAAGAATTTATTTTTCAGTCTGCCGCTGTCGATAGACATATGCAGAGAAGAGCGAACGGGATAATTCACACGGAAACACTGAAGCCAGCACTTTTTCGTCAGTTTGAAGAAATGCTAACGCGGTTCCAAACTGGGATAAACATCGTGGGTCAAGGGAACAGATGGTGGGGGTTTTTAGCCGGTCGGTTGGTTCCTTTTTTGCAGTGCATCTTAGTGTAATGCAAAAAGAAACCGACCAACCCGGCACTCGGTAGTCTGTTAAGCAGATTTTCCCCGCGACACCATCTATAACCGTAAAAAAGCAAAAAAAAAAAAAAAAAAAAAATTACTATTTTTATTATTATTATTATTATTATCATTATTATTATTATTATTATTATTATTATTATTATTATTATTATTATTACTATTATTATTATTATTATCATTATTATTATTATTATTATTATTATTATTATTATTATTATTATTATTATTACTATTATTATTATTATAATTTATTATTATTATTATTATCATTATTATTATTATTATTATTATTATTATTATTATTATTATTATTTTTATTATTATTATTATTATTATTATTATTATTATTATTATTATTATTATTATTACTATTATTATTATTATTGTTATTATTATTTTTATTATTATTATTATTATTATTATTATTATTATTATTATTACTATTATTATTATTATTATTATTATTACTATTTTTATTATTATTATTATTATTATCATTATTATTATTATTATTATTATTATTATTATTATTATTATTATTATTATTATTATTACTATTATTATTATTATTATCATTATTATTATTATTATTATTATTATTATTACTATTATTATTATTATAATTTATTATTATTATTATTATCATTATTATTATTATTATTATTATTATTATTATTATTATTATTATTATTATTATTATTATTATTATTATTATTATTATTATTATTATTATTTTTATTATTATTATTATTAACTATTATTATTATTATATTATTATTATTATTATCATAATTTATTACTATTATTTTTATTATTACTATTATTATTATTATATTTTTACAAATTTTTTTACTTACCTTTCATCCAAACGCATACTACTTCGACTAATGTCACTCCATACGGACATTGACCGTGGCCTCTGAAATACACTAAATTTTGAGCTGCGACGAGCTTGCACCATTGGTGGAAACCCGTCAATTGTGTCCGGTGGAAAATTAACATTCCTATGCCGGCTTATTGTACTTGATGGTAATGATAATGTTTCGTCAGACATACTGTCACCTAATGCACTATAAGTTACTTGAAATTTCGAAGTCATTGCGACAACGAACAAAATTTATAACTAATTTTTGTTTCATAACTAAAACTAATAGTTTACAAATTAAACAATAATAATAATTATAAATAGGAAAATATTGAAAACCACTGTTTACAATTTTAGTCAACATTTCACTGTTTCATTATTAACCAATTGTCATTCAAGATAATTATTCATATATATATTTTTTTAAATATATAGTTTTTCTTTTTCAGTTTTAATATTTGTTCTTTTTAGAAAGATTTATAAAAAACCTTTTTTAATTTAAGTAAATTTTAAATGTTTTTGTCATATTTTTGTCATAGAAATACAAGTATAATAAATTTCATTTTGAAAACAAAATCCTTTAAAAAATATCATCTTGGTAATTATTTTTATTATTCTTTTTTTTAAATACAAAATTATTTCAACTAAAACTCATCTTTTCATAATTTTATTTTAATTTAACTCATCATTTCCTTTATTTTTACAATTTTTATTTTTATAATTAAAATTTTTTTAGTAAAAATAGAAAATATGTTTTTTTTTGTAGAAAATTTGCAAATTTTGTTATTTCCTTCATTTTATAGTTTTCCTCTGTATTTGTACAACGACATTAAACTACAAAATAAATATATTTATCTATATGTAATTCAATTAACATGCAAGCTTTTTTGACAAATATATGTACATATATGCTACAAACATATAATGCCAAAATTAAATGGTAGAATTACGAGTATGAATAAAATTTAAATTAACCAAAATAAGTTTTGTAAAATAAAAATTTAACAAAAAATAAATAATTTTATTTCGTTTAAAAACACTATTATATACTAAGTATATTTAGTTTAAATTTATAGTTTTATTTTAATTGAATAGAATTTTAAAATTAAAAATATAATAGTTATGTAGAATTTATTATGACAGCACCTATTTTACTAACTTAAAATTTATTATTTCAAAATATCAACTATTGAATGCATGATTTTTCCTTTTCCATTGAGAAAAATATTTTTGAGTAGACTTGGATTCCCTGAACGTATTTAAAAAATTAAATTGAGCTTTTGGAAGGGCTCTGAAGCTAAAAAAGGTATGATAAAGATCTGCTATACAGTATGCGTTTAAAGGTTAAATATTTTACAGAATTAATTCAGAACTAGTAATTGTGCGGAAATCCAATGGAGAAAATGAAGTGAAATAATGAATAAATATTAGTAAACAGCATCTGAAAGCTAAAAATTTAAATTAATAATTTAAGAAAAACTTAAATTAATAAAATTTAAGTTAGTTTTAACACAGTCATAAAAATAAACAACAATTAGTTTAGAGATTTTGCGTACTCCAATAGTTGCCTCCGACGAATCCTAGCCATTCTTTGGTCCCAAGCAATTCGGAATAGAACGCTGTGGATAAAACCAAACAAAAAACAAATAGACGTAAAAATCCGATAGAGGAAATGAAATTAATACAAATACAAATTTCTTTGGAAGGACGAGAAGAACATAAACAAAAAAATTTTTTTTTTGCTTTTATTTATTATTATTTCTTCTATTTACAGTATCCAGAAAAAAGTAGATTAAATTCTAATACACTGATTAACATATAAAAAAATACATAATGTTTAAAAAAAACAAAAAAACATAAACAACACCAATCACAGCCGAAACAAGCACCCAATGAAGAAAGTGGCCGCAACTGAATAGTTTAGCCGAAAACGGATGAAATTACAGGACAGTAATGTGATGATATAGTTCAGGATAAATTAAAATAGATAAAAAAAATGTTTACCTGTATGGACTTTTACATATACTTACTTGTTGAACTATGGATTATGGAACAGATACTAAACTATAAATTACAAACTGACTTATTTAAAGCCAACATCAAACTATGGTATCTAATTGAAGTAAGTTCTCAGTAACTCAAATACAATGATTTTAAGCCACAATATTAAGTTGGTACACATATAATGTATATAAGTATGTATTAATAGGTATATAATATATATATGTATTATTAGGTAGATATTAATAGGTATATATTAATAGGTATGTACGAATTTTAGTAGGATATGTTTGGATGAAAGATATGAGATTGATTAGTACGAAGTTGAAGAAAAAATTTATTAAAATTGGTACAGCATAGTTCATCAACCGTTCAGCTAGAAATGAAAATCCTAAAATAGTTAATGAAAACATAAAGGTGAAATTATAAAATAACTTGATATAATTAATTGACCCAACAAAACTTGCATATTGAAAATTGCATTATTAGCATATCTTTAAAATTGCATTATTAACATATCTTTAAAATTGACTCAAATATAAAATTTCAGATATTATCTTTTGTTCGGTCAAATGAAGTGATCAGCTCAGCTCTGATATGTTTATGATGACGCAACAATCTAATAAATACTAACTGATATAGATAAGCGTCCACAGATACAATAAAAAATGGTCAGAATATAAAAAATGATTAACTAATGAATCCTTTCATCACCCAACCACTGTGAAAAATATATGAAAAAAATGCTCAACTATTCAATTCATCAGAGGCAAATTATAAAGCATTTTCATTACAAATTATATCGAAACATAGGATACTTAGATCCAAAATAGTTACTATACAGAACGGTTTAGAGCTTATGATTTCAGATTACACTTTTCATACCATTCCAAACATTCGGGAATATCAAAACTAAAGATTTTTTGTTTAAAATATTTATATCAGGTGTTTCAGGCAAGGGTATCAAATGGGGGGGGAGACGTTATTTTAAAATTTAAAAAAAAAGTTTGTTAACTAAATCTAGGGTGCTCTATCGATTGGTGGTATTTTAAATTTCCGGAAAGGACTGCAAATCGGTTTTTTAAGACAAAAATCGCCGATATTGGCCGAAATCGAGATTTTCAGGTGGGAAGAGGTACTTTTTTATGCAAATTCAGATTCTACGACAAAAAATAAGAAAATTAATAAAAATAAATAATAAAAATAAAAAATATTTGAATCAGACTCTACTAAAATAGGCAATTTACTTTTAAAAACAAGTAAAATCAAAACGACTAATAAAAAGATTAAGTCGGACGAAAAAATGTCCTCTAACCAAATATGTTAGTGATGAAGATCGCACCGAAAATAAGAATGATTTTTTAAATTATCTACCTTTGCAATAAAGTTGATGAAAAAACTGTGAATAATGTTAAAACATTATACTATCATAATCAATAAGGTTTGAACCTAATCCATGTACATAAATTTATATTAATGTACATTGCATGAAATTACAACAACATAAATTACATAACAATAAAAAATAATTATTTTTTAAATGGAAATGCAAAAGAGAAAATCTCATTTTCTTTTTTAAAGAAAAATAATTTAAACCAAATAATAGAAATTTTATTAATTCAATAAAACAACAACAACAACAACTATGTTAATATAACATTGAATTCTAAAATCACATGCATTTCAAATGTCATATTCACCCCCCTTTCATAAAATTACTAAATTAAATAATATCCTGTGGTATTTATTACCTTTAATTTACTTATTTCAGAACTATACCAACACAAACTATCCTCGATGCAACAAGTTTAAATTTATTTGATGATAAAATTGCATGTTGACTTATGATGTTCGAGTACAACACAATCAGTCAGTTGGTGTTACTTTAAAAACAATTTTTTTTTTTTTTGCAGTTGAAATGGCTGCTTTTTTAATTTAAAACGGAAAACAAAATGAATTTTAATTGAAAATGTATACACTGTGATACCTTTGAAATAATTTTTTAGTCAGTTTTGCTTATACGTGCAATACTTAAAACGCAAATAGAACATGTTTTTATAAATTTTGAGCACGTGAATAATATCATAACATTTTATTTGTGTAGAAGAAGTACCGGTTCAAGTATCTAAACTAATTTTTTAACCAATTTTCTTTATTGTTTTTTTAAGTGATTGATTATTAAAAAGGAGACGTAGCGAAACTTAGAAATTTCAATTTACGATTTAATGCAATATAAAAGTAATTACATACATATTAACAAATGCAAAACAAATGTAAAGTAGAAACAGACATTTTATGTAATATATTGAATTACCACAATGTACCTATTTTATATATTTTAAATAGGAAATATTTTAACCGTACGATAAAAATTACACAAATTAGTTTAGAAATATAATAAATTATATAAATATAAGTAATTATAATAACGTATCCACTGTTTACTGAAGATGACAATTTCAACGTTGTCGAAAGATGTCTAAATTTTAATTTTAATTTTAATATTTAAATTTAAAAAGAAAAACGTCCACATCGGCGTAGAAAAAGAAAGTAGAAACTACTAAAATGTACCTATTTTCGTTTTTCTCTCACCACATTTAAATGTAAAAACCTTTTTACTTCTGTGAAATAGAAATTACATGTGTGGTTTCTGTCCTTGATAAATAAAAATGGTGGAAAAACTGTAAATTATTAAAAAGCAATTAATTAATTTATTATTATGGGTAATAATAATAATAATTTATTACATTTTAAATAACAAAAACCTCAAGGGTATTACCTTATCGGGATATGACATAATAGGAATTTTAATAGGGTATGTTTCGACGAAAGATATGAGATTGATTAGTGAAAAGTTGAAGAATAAAGTTATATTAAGTATATAAGTGTTCCTTAAATTTTTGCCAAAATGTATATGGACTATAAAACAGGCAGATTGGAGAAAATAATAGAAAACAGCGAGCTATAGTTACTGAGGAAGAACCCAGCATCGCGCGTACATTTCAATATTAAACGATTTGAATATGAAATGCAAATTGCTACAAAAAAATAAGCCAGTCCTATCTGACATATCTTATTCACATTGCCAGGCGGTCAAAAGAAATGAAAAAACTGATATTTGATAGTAGAAGTAACGGAAAAAGAAAGAAGCCGATCTTAGTCCATGAAGGAAATAACCACCCCGAAGTTTCAACATATATGCCACAAGAGAGGTAAATCTGAAACAATATTGAAAAGCCTGACGGTATTTGAAAAAAAATATTGTCACTACTCCATTAACAGGATAAACGAAAGAAGAATATATTAAATATAGAAAAATGTCAGAAGTAATTTGATTTTTGAAAAGCGAAGTATAGAACCTTGTATCGAATAGTCATCGCCGTATGGTTGGAGCAGTATCTCTCTATTTAATAGTTGACTCGTAGGCGTAGATTACATTCTCAGTGGAAATTAAATCTGTGTTATCTTTGCTAAAGCACTTCCGTCGTGAAGCATGAAGGGTAGCAAGCACTCATCCCTACACCCCTGAAATACTTAAATGGCAAAGAATAAATTATTAAAATTGCATTATAACCAAAAAATAGCGAATCTGGTATCTTTTTACCCATTTTGTGTTTCCCAAACATAAACGATTCTTAACTTATTATGTGCATAAATTTGAAATTATTACATAAGAATAAATTTACATGAAACGAACATTAAATGTCAGCACTTGCAGTACTCCTTTTGTTTCGCATTGAAATTGTTCAAAAGGACATGTCATATTATTTAATTTGTAAATTATGATAGTATGACACAAATACTTTCCGTTCTATGCCCCACGGATGAGATTGCAGGACATTGATAGTGATGGCACAAATATCTGAGCCATATCACAACTGATTTTTATTAAATTTGATCAGTAAACTGTTCTAATATGTTCTAGAACGTTCTACAGTAAAAAATATTCTTTTAGTAGGGTTCAGTAGTTTCCGTTAATTGAACTTTTTTGTCCAAAAGTGCTGTTCAATAATTTGTGCAAAACAGTTCTAAATTTTATTTTTTGTTCTGAGTTCTTTTGTCTTTTCAACCACTTTGTCTTTAAATTTTTACAGTTAAACAAAGAAATTTGAGAGTAAACAAAAATTATAGCAAAAACGTTCAAAAATATCAAAAAGAGAGTATCAGTAGATTTTTCTAGTAAGTTGTTCTAAAGTGTTTTACAGTTAATTGTCATTGTCCAAAACTGTTCTGCCCGATTATCTTCTAGATCTACTAAGCAAAGTTATTATTGATGACATTAGAGCTGATTTTAATATTACCTTTGAATGCTCCATATTAATATTGAGCAAATGAAAAACAATGTGTAACATAAAAACACAAGTTGTTATTAAAAAAAAAAAACAGTTTAAATTAATTTTATTCCATTTCAAATAAATAATAATGGCATAAAATATATCAGTTAAATTTATACATCCTCTTTTTAATTCTAATTATATTAAATTATATTCGGTAACTCAGCTTATTAGTGTATATCAGTTAATACACTAACAAACTGTTATATAGTTAATATCATTATTTTGATAGTAAATTAAAGTTGAAATTAAATAATAACTATTATTAGCATTCATTAACTTCATGCAGTATACAATACAAACTATAGATATATGAACGTAAAAATACTATTTTTATCAAACTTTTTCGAATGTTGAGGTGGAACGAATCTATATAACTAGCAAATCTCAATTATTAAAAGGTGGATAAAATAAGGTTTTCGTTAAATATTGTATACTATCATAATTCGATTGTTTTGAAATTAATCCCACATGTAGTCTAGTGTCATACACTAGCCACACACTTTTTACTCCAAACTTTTGAAATAATTTTGAGCTCCATTACATATAACATACTTATCTATAGACTATATAGAAAATTAAAGTACAAAAGAATAAATGTTTTAAATTAATTCAAATTATGCATTTAAAGTTTAAATATTTGTTTTATAGTGATGACAAAACTATTACACAATTTTTATATAGGAAATTCCAGGACAGTAACAAGACAATAACACAACTATTTCTGCTTACGAAAATAGGATATGCAAATATCATAACTATGACTTATATAATTCTGATTTAAAACCTTAATTTAATATTTTATTTCAAATTAAATATACTTTATTTAATCGTCAGCTCATCATATTACTCTGTCAATATTACAATTATGAAAGTAGCTTTAACAAATTGATTAGTAAATTTAATTGTAAAAAAGTAAAAAAACAACAACAAATCAAATAAAAATTAAATGTGGTTTTTAATTAAAAAAACATTTATAATTTCAATTTTATCTAATATTAAAAATCAATTAAATTTCTATGACCACCTAGGATGCGATGGTACCTAATTGTTATTAATAAAAACGAAAATTAAATTAGAACAAAGATATAAAATAATAATTGAAATTCTATTTTTTATATTTTAAGAATATTCTTTATTGATCAATACAATATTTAATTTTTTTTTTTATACAGGGTTATTCATTAGTACTTTTTTTGAAAATAAAAGGTTTAATCGTCTATAGGGTATAGAGTCAAAAATACATTCATCAAAACCTAAACTAATATATAATATACAATATTTACAAAATATATACCATATAATCTCTTTCCCCGGTCCTGATAGCATACCGGAAATAATACTAAGTAAGTGTTCTAACATTCTTACTATGCCTTTAACATTGCTTTTTAAAATTTCATTAAATTCGGGAATTTTTCCTCCGATTTGAAAAAGATCCTATATTAGACCAATTCATAAAAAGAATGCCAAAAATGAAATCACAAATTATCGGCCGATAGCAAAACTATCTTCTATTCCAAAAGTTTTTGAATTAATTATAACTGATTCAATTTATAATCACTGTTCAAATCTTTTAATAGATAATCAACACGCTTTTGTAAAACAAAAATCTACTGTGACAAACCTAGTTGAAACAACATCACTACTTTTGAAAAATATGGAAGAAGGATTCCAAACTGATGTTGTCTATACAGATTTTAGTAAAGCATTCGACCTATTGCCACATATTATCATATTACTGAAACTTAGAAAATACGGCTTTCCAGAATTTTTCCTTAAATGGATATACTCTTACCTGAATGAACGCTCGTACAATGTCATATTCAAAAACATTATTGCAGAATTTTTCGAAGCCAATTCTGGTGTTCCTCAAGGGAGTCATCTTGATCCTTTACTTTTTATTTTATCGGTAAATGATGTTACTTCAGCCGTTTTTAACTTAAGCTTCAAATTTATGCTGACGAAATGAAAATCTTTAAAAAGATTACGTCTAACCAGGACGCTATCCTTATGCAAAATGACCTTCACAATTTTAACAACTGGTGTGTTAACAATAACCTTTTACTTTATGCAAATAAATGCACACTCATATCTTATACACGTCGTTCAAGTCCGATTTCTTTTAACTATAACTTAGATGGTATTGGTCTACCTAAAGTTACCCCAATAAAAGACTTAAGAGTGTATTTTGATTCTTATCTTAGCTTTAAAACTCACTATAATAACATTATAAATAAAACTAATTGAATACTGGGTTTTGTTAAACGTTGGTCAAAGGAATTTTCAGATCCATATGTTCTTAAGTCGTTGTACACCTGTCTTGTAAGACCGAATCTTGAATATCCAAGTGAAGTTTGGTCACCGTTTTATATAGTACACATTGATAGGATTGAGGCAGTACAAAAAAACTTTCTTAGATTCGCTTTACGCCACTTGTCATGGTCTAATCCTATTATCTTACCACCATATGAGCAAAGGTTAAAATTAATTGATCTGTGTACATTGAACTTTAGACGTGAGGTTTCTGATGTTATTTTTATTACAGATATTGTAAAGGGCAAATGTCAAATCAACTTTCATTTCCAGCAATATCACTATTAGAAATCTGCACCGTTTTCGCTCATTCAATTTATTTAATATCAATAATCATAGGACTAATTATGGCAAATATGAACCTAATTAATAGAATGCTTATTATAGGTAACAAATATGAATTTAACATTGACTTTACACTATCAAAACATTCCCAAAAACAAAAATTGTACAATCGCTATTGTTAGGATATTGCTATTCTTTTTTTATGTTTTATTGTTTTATTAGAGTGTATGTAATTGTTTATTCAATTTTAATTTTAGCTTCAATTTTGAATGTGATTTGCATAACTTTTTTTTGTAAACTGTTTGTGTTAAGCAGTATAAATAAATAAATAAATAATAATTAATATATTAAAGGCCCACATTCCGAAAGAGAAAAGGACCTGTAATTGGGCTGCAGTTTTATCTACAGACCCCATTATGTAAATAAATAAATAAATAACCTTCTTGATTCGAAAATTTATATTCAGAATAATATTTTTCTCAATCCGACTTGTTTATAAACCCACCAAACAATATTCGATAGGATCAACAACCGCTGTATATTTTATAATTTCTTTGACCAAATCAAATATTTTTTATTTTATTTATTATTGCAATAAATATTTAAAGCCATTTAAATTTTTTTAATTATAAAATAAAAATTTAATTTAGCATCTTAAAAATTTATCCAATTCAATTTCTGGGATTATTACCCTATAAAAATTTCATCCCCACAGTTGTATTCGCCATATTTATTTCAAAATACATATACATTAAAATTATAAAGACTTTTTTTTCTAGAATAAATTAAATTTTTTAGATTTTTGAATTCGTAAATAGAAAACGTGGAAGTTATTTTCACACAATGCCCTAACGATTGGAAATATTATTGCGAAAATAATAAAAAGAAAAGGAATGAGTTTTCTTGTAAGCGGTTGTGTAGATATTTGTGTGTACATATGTATATTATATTTCCTATATAACTTTAAACTATTATAAAGGAAGGTATTTAAAATATTCTTATGACCCATGAAAATTTAATGATGTTTCTTAAAGAATATTTTTTTCTGGAAATTAAAATTAAATTAAAAATATTATTATTTAAATTCTAAATTGCCTTAGGATAATTAAATAATAAAATTTTTTTTAATATGAAATTTAATGAAAAAGAAAATTAGGTTAGGGCTTCATTAAATATAAATTTTTAATGCTTATTTTTAAATAAAGTCAGCAAGATTAGGCCGAATCGTTTTGAGATATTTCTTCTAATTGGCTTCACGCGCTATTTGTTGCTCCTTATTTAAACATTATAATGTCGGGAGAACTTAGGAATGCCGGGATATATTATTGTTCAAAGAAAATCATGTTACGAAAATATTACTAGCTGCAAAATACATTTGGTTCTGAAAATGTGAACTTCCAAATGCAACAATATATTTACAAAATACGTCCTGATGGTGTTAATATTACAAATTTAGGCAAGGCATTGGAAAAATTACTCTTGGCTGCTCGTACAATTGGTGCTATTGAAGATCGAGGAGAAATGTACGTAATTTTATATCGTCCAAATGGTGCTTTTCAAATTTTCCAATTACACTGATTCAACAGCAATTACTTCCGCCCTATATCCAACGGATGGGGTTACAGGACATTGATGATGATGATTAGAACAGTAATTACTGCTAATTTTACCCTTGGTGCATTTACAAACCACTTCAATTCAACAATATTTTACAGAGTCACGTCACTTAATTGTAACTGTTCCAATGGCTGATTATTAACCAATTATTGAAGCTTTATGTGTTAACATTCCTATCACTGCTTCTTCTAATCCTGAAAATCCGTTAAAAAGAAAGTTTTTTGAGAAATAGTTATGAAACAGTCACAGATGTTTTGAGACGGATGAAATTAATGATACATTTTTAGATCATCAGAATAGGTATGGTGCAAAATTCCTGTCAAACAGTGTTAGACAAATCGGCAATATAGATGTTAAAGGGAAATGGCTAATGACAAATCTTAGAATAGAATTAGTAGATAAATTAACTTAAATACGCAATTCGTTGAAATAACAAGTCATCAAATTCCATTGGTCTAATATGGTGGTTTTTGTTTACAATTCAACCTAAATGTATGTAAACTTTCCATCGCTTTATTCGTGATTCTGCAGAATTCGAAAAAAAATAAGCTAGAGCCAAAGAAATTTGATCATCACCAGGATATTGTTGTTGAGCCTGCTCCCGAAGAACCAAGCAATTTAGCTGATCAAGTTGCTATTGTAATAAAAGTAGCAATATTGAAGATTGGAATGAAGAAAATTATATTAAAAGAGCATGGGGTGGGAATGGAGCTTACTAAATATAATTTCCTAATTTTAATAAAAAAAAGCTATTTGCTTTATTGCCATCAATTAAACTACCTTGAAACATTCCAAACTTTTAAACTTAATTAATAAGAATAGACTGTATAACGGAGGCTATATAACAGAATATATTAAATTTTGTATAATATTAGAAGGGTGAACTATGATTGTATTATGATAGTTATTAGTATATCTCAATACCAAAGACCTCTAACTATAATGTCAGAATAGTAAAATAATCATCTGCCTTTTAAATGAAATTGAATGATTCAAGAATAAGCCCTGTAGTACCAATATCTATCTAATTAATATTAATCAGAGGTTTTTATTTCAATTTAGGCTATATCGGTACTCACTTAAAAGCAAAATAAAAGGTAAAGTGGAGAGTTAAAATACAACATATAAAATTTATATGACTTCTGTTCAGATATCAATTTAACGATTTGTTATGAAAATGAAATAAGATAAAGAAATATAGATAAATCAAACCATAAAGACATTTTTTTTTTTAAATTCTAAATTTATCAAAAATAAATAAAAAAAAATGTTGTTGTAAACAAAATCACGTAAATTCGAGAACAAAAAATAATTGGATAAGAGTTTATTGATAAGATTTGAAAATTATAATATTTAATTTATTCATCATACGTCACCACATATACATTGTATATACAAAATGACACGTTTTGTTTATGATGCATAGACTTAGCCAAAAGGATCAATTATTCTTCTTCTTTTTATTTTGCACAAACGTTTTTGAAATTAAAATACTTTACTTGCTGTTATAGGATTTAATGATTTAACTAGATTTTCGTAATAAATCTATTTTAGTAATTTGAAAAATTAAAAATTTTAATTCATATGCGCTTTTTAAAAATTTATTTGAATCAGAATATGTTTTTTTATTCTAGAATACAACTTTTGTCGGAAATTTATTATTCCAAATTATTAATCCTTTACAACTCCTAGCACGTCTAAGGCATATTTCAAAAACTAATTGTGTTATAGGCAAGAAAATTTACACTTAGATACTCCCTCACAAATAAAGAAAAACGACTATTACCGATTTTGAAAATTTGGACTGGTTTGAGTTGCTGCCGTACAACTCCTAGCACGTCTTGGGAGTATTTCGAAAACCAATTGTATTACGGGCATGAAAACTTACACTTAGATACTCCCTCACAAATAAAGAAAAACTACTGTTACCGATTTCAAAACTTTTGACTGATTCGGGTCGGTGCTATACAATCCCTAGCACCTATCAGGAATGTTTTGAAAAAAGATTGTGTTACAGACTTAAAAATTTATTCATAGGTACTCTGTAAAAGATAAACAAACATGTATGGTCCTGAAAAAGTATTTTCGAATTTTAGGAATCAGTAGAAAAATTTGACATGGCTATGGTAAATGGCTATGTCAATTAGCCACAAAAATGTGACAATTCATTTTATTTATCACAAAATACTGCAGAGTGTTCTAGGGGGTCCATGTATACAAATCGATAAATACTGTTATCGATGAAAATGAAGTTGGAATTAAAAGTAGTTGCTTCAATATTGGTTCAACGAAATTTGAAGCAGCCAAAATGATGGTAGGTACCAGATTAAAAATAAGAACTTTGCATCCTTATTTCATTTAAGTACAAATTCCAATTGATTGTGGAAAAGGCGAACATATCTGTATTTCAAGAATACCTCAACAGCAAGGAACGTGTTTTCTTATACTGCATCAGCGAAAAATCGAAATATTGTTTACAAAGAAATAATTTTAATACAAGTATGGTTTAAGTTGCAGTATTGTTGATTTTGCTACTGTAGTGAAAAAAAATATATATAATATTAGAATAGTTTTGATAAACCAATTTTTTCCAATCCGATTCACAAATAAAACTTCATTGAAGTAAATTCGATACATTTTGTAGTTGACCCGGAAAACTTCGGGTAACTTTGCTAGTGACTTATAGTTCGTTATTTTTCATTCATCGAATAATTTGTGATTTTTTTTTTTATTTTCAATCCATAAAACAATCCAATTACCGTAAAACATGGTTTGTACTTCCAATTTTCAATATTTTTAATTTATATACTCCAATATAAGGTATATACAGAATCTCAAAATGGCGGAAATATTAATGTTTAATGCAACTATAACTAGTATCGACTACTTTTCTGCTTTAAAATACTCTTCGCTAAGGTTGAATGTAATTTAAAATTTGTATATCGTATGTCACGTTTTATTGTGATTTTCCATGGCTTTGATGGTCTTCTCTGACTTATATTTGAGCCAGTATTTCTGCTACTATCTATATACTTTTAATAATATTGTTTTTGGATCATCTTATCACAGTGGCAATGATTAGTGTACATTATTATATTTTTTTATATCGAAGGTCTCTTCTAAAATTTTATTGTAGAACAAATCCGAATGCAGTTTTTGTTTTTAACAACTAATTTTCAAATTAGAAAGCTCTATCAATAAATAGGGAAATTTAACTCTAACGTTCGGTAATTTAGGATCTACTACTAGGATAATATTGTGATATAGAATATATACTATAATTGCATAAGATTTACATTAAAAGTTTAATTTAACATTAAGTATTTACAAAATTTTAATCCGATGCTCCAGTTATTATCTATAATTTTTTATATAAAAATATACTAGTATTCGCCGCCACTCGAAAGTCGAGGAAGTTTAGATAAAACATGGTACCCAATTTCATTATAAATTAATAATATTATAATTTCATTAATAATTTCAATTTATTCTTGATGGTACTATAATTTTTGTTCATTGATTTATCTTCGATAACAACCATATTTGTGAAAAAAAATAAAATTTGAATTTAATTTTGGCAAGACAAAGCAGAAACTATGTACATGGGTGAATTGCGCTAATTTGATAAATTAAAATGTTTGTATATGAAGATGTATGTATACCTATACATGAAATTTAAATTGAAATTTCTAATTTAAAATTAATAAAGTTTGAAAAAATATTTAAATTCGCTACGTCTCCTTTTAAATATCTATAATTTAAAATAATAGTAATGAAAATCAGTTGTGAAATGGTTCATATATTTGTACTGTAATTATTTCAGTTGTTTACAGATTTTAATATAACCAGGGCTACCCGATTGGGCTACATTTTTCTCGATTTATAAATACCAAAATTCTTAAAATTACTTCTTTGTGATTTTGGGATAGATTGGGCTTCATTTGTTTTACCGAACATTTGTTTGCAAAAATTTTTTACAATATATTGGAAATGTATAAAAATAATTACTATTATTTCCTATTAACTGCGATTAAGCTTTTGTTAAATGTCATGGCAAAGCCTAATTTATTTTCTCAATCAACTCCAAAATACTTCATAAGAACTAAAATAAATACAGCAATAAATCAAAAGGTTTACTTTAATAACTTTTTACCCTAACAAAAAATATTAAAATGTGCAAATCGAAAATAATGAAAAAAAAATATATGAAGAAATCGATTCTGCTGATACCGAAGATTTAACAAACATAATTATAGAATTAAGCGATAATAATGCAATATAAGAACTTCCTTTTAAGCTTAGCTATTTTCTTTTTATTTATCTTTTGTCACATGAATTTTTTATATGAATTTGAAATATTTCATCTTTTTAATTTATTTTTTGTTAAAATGAAATTGTTATTAATAAAATTAGCTTACTGTTATATATTTTCAATATTTTAAAATAAAAGTTACTTTGCGCTATTTTTTTTTTTTTTCAAAATTAAGGCTACTCGTCTTAGTAAAAATATGGCATCCTATAACAATAAAATATATTAATTTCATATAATTTTTTCTCTTCATTATGTATGGTATTCTGATTTGACGCTTTGGTAGCTGATTTATAAGCTAAATACCAACAGTTCCAGCATGAACAAATAGAAAAGCTGTAATTTTCATGTTTGTTATCAGCATTAAAAAAATACGACATCTGAAAAAAATGAAGAAACACAGCTTGAAATACACTGACTATACAATAACATTAATACCTACACTTATTAAATTAGTTTGCACCGGTTTTAAATATAAATAATATTAAAATAGTTAGAGATAGAGTTCCAGTAGTGTTATGATGAACGAACCAAATCCTAAAAACTATTTTGTTTGTTAACATAAATAATAATAATAATATTTATATAGATATAATGGTGATCTATGACAATCTATGGACAAATATCTATGTATCAAGATTGAATATTAATTAATAAATCGAACAACATTTTATTGAAAGTAAAATGATATGGAAAACTTACAAAATTTATAATTATATAAATTTATTTTAAATAAAAATAATTAAATAATCATTTTTTATTTTAGTCTAAAAAGCTCTGGTTTTGGTTAACACATATTCTACAGTTTTCCGATTTTTAATTTTTGCATTTATACAGTTATCCAGTTTTTCCAGTTTTTAGTGAGATTTTATTCTTGTTTTTGGCAGGTAATTTCAAATCTAGAAAAGAACGTCCTAGTTTAAAAAAATCAATCGTATATTAAATTATTGCATGGGATTTTAAGATTCAAAAAGGCACATAGAAATTATAGAACTTTTTAAACAAAATTTATATTTAGACTAATCACCAACATGCATTAATATATTCCAAATTCAATCCTAATGCATTAATATGTTCCAAATTTAGTAATAAAAATTACTTACAACAGAATTCAGTAAAAATTAAAATAACTGCTTTAATTAAAATAAATATTGGATTCAGTTAGTAGATCAATTAAACCCACTGGTTAAAAAGTATTAAAATATGTTGCAGACAGACATTATATCTTACTAGATAAAAAAAACTAAATACATATATATATATATATATATAATATCTAATAGATCAACAGATATAACGGTTTATATAAAAAAACATCAAAACAACAAGGATACTTTCAAATGTCCTTTTCGTCCTTAAACGATAAGATTTCGCCATTCAAAATATATATAATTAAAAAATAAATTAATCAAATGTAATTTAGCTTACACAGCACAGTGAAAAATGTAATAATAAACCTGTATATTATCATATGATTAATACAACATTTTTACATACATAGGTACTACATATAGTTTGTAAAAGCTGCTGAAAAAAAGCGAGCATTTCAACCATCATTTTACGGATCAGTATTTATTTTTCTGCAACAATTATTGAAATAATCATTTCTGTCTTTTTATTACCATTTTATTTTGGGGCAACAATTGGAATTGACATTATTTAATTTTTCTATTAATTCATTTCTAATAATATAGTGCGACATATATATTTCGGAGGACTTATTTGGATTATGAAAATGTAAATTAAAATGTTTACTTTACTTTTTTTTTGCATTTGTGAAGATGTGTTTATACACTTTTATTTGGGTAAAATATTAGAAACCTTAGAAAAGTCCTTATTTTAATTAAGGACAGTAAAAAAGTCTCATATTATATGTATTATATAGTAATGAAATAATTTTGGGTAAAATTTTAATTTAAAATTTCTAATTGAAATAATTTTGAAAAAATATTTAATTTCGTTACAATTCCTATTAAAATAGCTATCATATAAAAAAAAAATAATGAAAATCGATTGAGAAATGGCTCTGGAAATTGTTCCGTATTTTACAGATTAAATATTATGATATTTTTCTATTAATTAAAATCACATCACATTTTTTTACTTTCATAATGCTTATAAATTTTTAAATATAAAAATTTGCAAATTCATTATAAGTAATTTTTAATGTAGTGGAATAAATTAAATTTTAAACGACCCAATAAATAGAGAAGAAAATAATGTGAAAATGAAATATTGTACACAATATTCTACGTCCATGAACTCATATATTTTTCAACTACTTACATGCTATAGCTTTTAACTGACTATTTTAAAAAAAATATGTAAGAATAAATTAAAATTATATATATATACTATTTATGTTTTTCGAGTCGTAACAATTTACATATACATACATATATAAAATTTCAATGGTCCAATTGAACAATGCATTAAATTTTAAAAGTTTGAATTCAAAAAATTTCAATTGCATATTTATCTTAGGTGTTTTGTTTTTTTTTTTTCTTTAGAACTCAATAAAAAATGAAATAAAAATTTTCTATATATGGTATTTACTACATATATAATACTCTATGTGTATAAAATTTAAATAAAGTGTGTAAAATATTTATACAATAATATTATATACGTTATATTATATGCACAGTGGACACTCATGACTTAATAAAATGAATACAGTACAACAGAGTGGTTGAAAAGCTTATACAGAAATACCATAGAAAACCTATGAGATTAAAAACTAACGAAGAACGTCTAGAATTCATATGGACATTTCCTACCTTCTTGCAAATAACCTAGTATCTATGTAATTTCATTTCCTTTAGAAAAATTTAAAACAAACATCAATAATATTGTTCATATTTTTTTCCGCTAAATCTATCCTCTTTTTTCATCTTCTTTTTTATCAACCTAACACTTCCCCCTCTCATGACCTACAATACGAAATTATAAAGATTTCGTTAACCTAAGTTTTAGTTATTCATACAAAAATAAAGTAGATTTTGTGAATATAAAGCTTAAAAATTTATTAATGTGTTGTGCCCGAATGGGTCACAACAACAAAAAACCGCAAACAACCGTAAATGAAACATATTAGCAAAACATTGGAAAAACAGTTATAATATGATAAATAGATGTTATATTTAGCAATTAAAAATCTTATATTTTTTTTATTGACTGTGTTGCAGTGTTCTAAAAAAATTTTCCAAAATTTAATTCAGAAAAGTTGACTCATAAATCCAGTATTGTATAATCATTCCGAAATACCTTTATGCTATACTCATAGAATCAACTCAGGAAAAGTTTAGATTTCCAATTTTTGTCACACCTTCAATTTTCAATGAGTATTTAAATACCTAATCGACGTAAACGATGTTATCAATTTTCATGTAAATAAAAACTTTAATACTTAACTGAATGTAGGGACATCTACAGATTATATAGTAAAATATCTATAATACAGTGTTGTCAATAAAAATATATATTTCCATTTTAATATATCTTCGTTTCATCTACCATCATATTTTACAAAATTTCTACTTCTATTAGTCAAATTTTGACTCTTTATGCAATATGTAATCTCAAGAGACAGAGACTCAAGCTTATAAAACAAAATCTGCACATTCGATACAATTAAATTTTATATAAGCCTGATAAGCTTTCGAAAGTGTTTCAATTTAGCGCGAACACGGACAGAATTTTTATTTAACTTCAGTTTTTGGGTAATTAAATACCCAATGGACATTAATGGGTTAAATCGTTATACAAAAAAAAAGACTGAGTATACAACTCTGAATTCTATATGTTATTTAACATTTTATGTAGGTCTTTGAATTTATTTTTTTTATTTTTATTTATTTATTCTAATCTAAAATTAAATCTCAAAAGATCGATTGTGTATTTTTTTTTTTGTATGTTGTTGGCAGTTACAGAGGTAGAATCACCTTTTGGTGCGTGCTAATTAAGTACGGTACTTTAAATTTTGGTACATTTTACGTTTGACCTTTTTTGAGGTTTCTCAACTTCTTTTGGGTAATAAAATATAGGCGAATATTAAAAAACTTCGTATTTCCCACTGAAGAAAACCTGTTTATAATTGCAGTAAGTGAAGAACAAGAAGAATATACTTTCTGTAGATCTGTAACCCCCAGAAAGCAAGTAATTAAGTTTTACGAGTGTTTATTTATCAAATTTCTGACATATACAAAATCATTAAATGTGGAAACTGCTACCACTACTAGAAGAACTAAGACTTTTGAAATAAGGCATAGTTCCATTTTATTTAAGTTGTTACCAAATTATACTCAATTGTATACTCAAACCAAGCAATGCATAATCTATACCAAATTATATTAGCTAAGATTATACACTGGTTACTTTTACTATACAGTGATTTTTTTTTTTGTTTTTTTTATTTCCCAATGAAACATTACAATCTGTCTCTGAAGGAGACATTCAGTAGTTTGTATGACATTTTTATGCAGGTAAATTGCACTGACTAGCGAATGAGATAACCCAGTGGTCCAGCACCCATGATGCCAACATTATACTCCATTGTATTTCATGACCTCCATTTGATTTTTCCTATTACCTATTGGGTAGCTGCAGGATGCTAGGACGCTTAAGTCGACTTACATCACTTGCAGCCAACAAGCTGCTTGCCAGTCTGTTTGGATGTGCAGCTAATCTTATCTGGTACTTTCCGCTTATATTTCTAATCTCTTCCTTAATGGTTCTCATCTGCAAATCACGATGTATGACATGGGTATTGACAAACCACGACGGGCCAACTATCAATCTTAATAGCTTTGACTGGAAACGCTGTAATATTGCAATATTTGAGTTGCTGGCTACTCCCCACAGCTGGATTCCGTAGGTCCATATCGGTTTCAAGGAAGCTTTATAAATCAGCAGCTTGTTTTTCAGTGACAACGGCGAGTTGCGGCCAATTATGCAATACAATTTGCTTAGTTGCAAGCCCAGTTACTTTCTTTTGTTGTGAATATGGATTTTCCATATGAGTCTCCTGTCCAAGTGCATACCCAAATATTTAACAGCCTCTTTTTGAGGTACTACTTCGTTATTAAGTACAACCACTGGACAAGTTTTTCTCTTTAGTGTAAATGTGATATGTGTTGATTTTACTCCATTCACCCTGATTCTCAACTTTTTTAACCATTGTTGAACTTTATTTATGCTGTGTTGCAGGATCTCTGAAACATACACTAGGTTACTATGTGAGGCCAGTTAAGCCGTTTTATCAGCGAAAGTGGCGGTGGTTGTTTCATTAGTTGATGGTAAGCTTGCAGTGTGAATGAGATATAAGACAGAAGCTAAAACGCTGACCTGTGGTACATTTGACATAATTTTATTAGTTGGTGCTTCACCAAAAAGTGTCTTTCGATAAGATATGACCGCAACAATAAATAACAGTTTTGTTATAACATTTTTTTAATCCTTCATGCCAGACTTTATTAAATGCTTGACTAATATCTAGCAATATCACTGAAAAGTACTTTTTTTCCTCTAGACTTAACTTGGTTACATCTGTTATTCTATGTATTTGCTCGATAGTTGCATGTTCGTTTCTGAACTCGAATTGATGCTTTGGAACAATTTTGCTTTTTTATATGAAAAGTAGATATAAAAAAATATCATTGAATAATTTACGATTTGATTTTTGTGTTAGTGAATGGAATACGTTTTAATCTTTCCAAGAATAGTTTTTCAAATAGTGTTGATAAGCAGATGGTAGTAGGCTAATAGGTCTGTAGTATGAAATTTCTTCACTTGGTTTGCCTGGTTTTCGTATAAGTATTACTTCAGCAATTTTCCTCTAGGATGGGAAGTAACAACATCTTAGAACAGCATTCATATAATACATCAATATTGTATAACCTTCTTCCGGCAATTCTTTCAATATTTTACCACTAATTGGAGCATAACCTGTGTACAGTGATGATCATCAAAAATAGTTTACATGAAATACAAGCCATTTAAAACGTGGATGTATAGAAGAATGCAAAACCTAAACAAACCACGGTACGCCCGCCGAGGTTGTGAGTGAAATACAATTGCAAAATATATCCCACTTGACCAGATATAACACTTAATTTCATATTTAAATAAATCTCTTATATGATTCTGTCGTACGTCTACTGTGTTAACATATTAGAAACGTATCCCATTCACTAACATAAAAATCAAATCGTAAATTATTCAATGATATTTTTTTATATCTAAACTTTTCATTCACATCTACTCCTAAACTTCGAAATTAGGTATACATGTATTGAAAAAGAAACCATCATAATATTACCTCGTTAAAAATATTTTCCTTCGAGGTTAATGGGATAACTTTTCATTTCCAATTGATGATAAAAATTTAAAACGTGTTCTTTCTTAAATATTTTATTTTTTGTTTCATTCGGTCTTAAATCGAGTAATGACATGAATGTTCTGTGCACTAAGAAAAAAAAATTCATCTCATTTCAGAATACATGGAAAAAAAATAATAATAAAAATTTTACAAAAAACAAATATTTTGTAAAAATTCTGAAAACGACAACACCTGGTGTGTAACTAACTGAAATGTAAATTTATCGCAATCCTAATAAAACAAGAATTCTAAACTTTTTTTTTTTATTATTTTTTCTTGTTATGTTAACGGATTCGTATTTATGTTTACTTTTTTTTTTTTATTTTTTTTTTTTTTTTTTGTAATATAAAAGGATTTTTTATTAGGTCAAGGACATTTCTTTTACATATTATGTACATATTTTTTACATTATTTAAAGTAAGCAAACGATGTTACGTACTTACGATTTTCTCACACGAATACTTTTTTAAATCTTTATTTTTTATATTTTTCACGAATAAAATTTTAAGTTTTGGTGTGTTCCTAAAGAGTTTGTAAAATTTTCTTTAGAAAAAAAAAAATTCAGAATTTATTGCGCAAATGTAACCTTTAAATTAAATTTATAATAAATAATCTGTTCATATTTAGAATTCAAATTTGATCTTTAAATTATATTTTTTTTATGAATTATTTTACATTTGAATTGAACTTTTGTAACTTGTAAGATATCTGATTAGTATGTATTTGAATATGGCACAATGTGACATATCGTTGCTACTTATTAGAGATATTTATTTATTTATTTCGAGCTTAATTCAAGCAAGTTACAATAAATCATACTTAAATAAAATTTATAAACTAAAAATTAAACATTCAAAAAAGAATTAATAAAAAAAAAAAAAAAAAAATAACAAAATTTTTATATTATAACAAAATTAAAAAAGAAAACATAATCTTATATTTAACAATAATTAAAAAATGAAAAAACTTCAATTAAGAAGACAGGTCAAAGATTAATCAAAAAAAATTAGTTACACAAATACAGATTATTTTTTAATGATTGTTTAGTTAGGGAAAAGTTAATATAGGGTTTGTATGCATTACAGAGAGACATCATCCTATTAATTGGTTCATATTTACCATAATTAGTCCGATGGTACTGCAAATTAAACATATTAGCAGTTCTTAGTCTAGAATGAGAACAATAATTAAGTTTAGCAAACAATTGGGGAGACGAAGTGTTGCCTTTACTTAACTCAATTAGAAATACAATGTCAGCAACTTTACGCCGTTTTTCAAGGGTATTAAGATTAATTAAATTTAGTCGATGTTCATAAGGAGGTAATCTTAAAGGATCTTCCCAAGGAAAAAGACGTAAAGCATATCTAAGGAATTTTCTTTGAACCGATTCAATTCTGTCTATGTGAACACCATAAAATGGACACCAAACCTGACTAGCATATTCTAAATTAGGTCTAACCAAGCAGGTATAGAGGGATTTTAATACATACGGATCTTCAAATTCTCTAGCCCAACGTTTAATAAAACCGAGCATAGAATTGGCTTTGTTTAAAATATCTGAATAATGAAGATGGAATGAAAGTTTAGTATCGAAGAGTATTTCTAGGTCTTTAATTGATGTAACCTTTGGAATACTTTGGCTGTGTAATTAATAAGTAGTTAATTAAAACTAAAGTTAATAAATTTGTGGGGTAATTATAAATTTTGTTTAATATAATTGTATTTTCTTTTAATGATAAATTATTAAGATTTATAGATTGTATTTCATTATTTTCGAAGATTGAGGTAATTAAATTTATGTCAATTATTATTATAAAACTTATTGAAATAAAAATTATAACAGTTCTATATATTAATATTTTAATTGAGAGAGTAAATATTTCATTAGAGGCTAATGATGTTACATAAATAAATAATACTAGTATTCCTCCTATAAATACTAGGAATAAAATATAAGAAAATCAAAATGATTTTGAAAGAATTCCTGTAGTTAAGCAGATAAGGAATGTTTGAATTAGTAGTATTAATCCTATTGCTAGGGGATGATTTATTTGTAAAAATATAAAACTTGATGTAATAATGGTTAAATTAATTATTAGTTGAAAGATATCAAGAAGTCAAGAAGTAGTTTATTTTAAAATATTAATTTTGGGGATTAATGAAAAAGAATTTCTTTTTTCTTGAAGTTTTAAAAAAATGATATTTATTTTTGATTTACAAGACCAATGTTTTTGTTAAACTATTAAAACTAATTTATGATAACTTTTTATTTAATAGTTTTTATTCTGATATTTTTTATAGGGGGGTTAGGGTTTGTTTTTAATCGTAAACATTTATTATCAATATTGTTAAGTTTAGAATATATTGTTTTAAGCCTTTTTTGTTTATTAATAATATATTTATTATTTTTAAGATATCAATTGTTTTTTAATATAATATTTTTAACTTTTAGAGTATGTGAAGGGGCTTTAGGTTTATCAATTTTAGTATCATTAATTCGTACTCATGGAAATGATTATTTTCAATCTTTTAATATTTTACAATGTTAAGGATTTTATTTATATTATTAATAATTATACCTTTAAGTTTAATATCTAATATATTTTGATTGGTCCAGAATATATTATTTCTTATAACTTTTTGTTTTATTATTATAGGTTATTTTAGTAATTATTTTATAGGATTGAGTTATTTTTTAGGATGTGATTTACTTTCCTATGGGATAATTCTTTTGAGAATATGAATTTGTTCTTTAATATTATTGGCTAGAGAATCTGTAGAAAAATACAATAATTACACTAATTTATTTTTGTTAAATGTGCTGTTATTATTATTATTATTGGTTTTAAGTTTTTCGACTATAAATTTATTTTTGTTTTATTTATTTTTTGAAGGTAGATTAATTCCTATTATATTTTTAGTACTAGGGTGAGGGTATCAGCCTGAGCGTTTACAGGCAGGTACTTATTTATTATTTTACACTTTTTTAGCTTCTTTGCCAATAATAATTGGTATTTTTTATATTTATGAAGATTTGAATTCGTTAAATTTTTATTTTTTGATAAATTATCTTTATAATTATGATTTATTATATTTGGTTATAATTTTTGCTTTTTTAGTAAAGATACCTATATATTTAGTTCATTTATGACTTCCTAAGGCTCATGTAGAGGCTCCAGTTTCAGGTTCTATGATTTTAGCTGGGATTATGCTTAAATTAGGAGGGTATGGGTTGTTGCGTGTATTTCCTTTATTTATACTAAGAGGCCAAAAATTTAATTTTATTTGAGTTAGAATTAGATTAGTAGGAGGGGTCTTAGTAAGACTTATTTGTTTACGACAAACAGATTTAAAATCTTTAATTGCTTATTCTTCTGTCGCTCATATAGGCATTGTATTAAGAGGATTAATAACTTTAACTTACTGAGGCATGTCGGGGGCTTATACCTTAATAATTGCTCATGGTTTATGTTCTTCTGGTTTATTTTGTTTAGCAAATATTTCTTATGAGCGCTTAGGTAGTCGTAGATTAATAATTAATAAAGGTCTTTTAAATTTTATACCTAGAATAGCTTTATGGTGATTTTTATTAAGTGCTAGAAATATAGCTGCCCCTCCTACTTTAAATTTATTAGGGGAAATTAGTTTGTTAAATAGTATTATTAGATGGTCTTGAGTAACTATAATTATGTTAGCTTTATTATCTTTTTTTAGAGCTGCCTATACTCTTTATCTTTATTCTTATAGTCAGCATGGTAAAATTTATTCTGGCCTTTATTCGGTTTCGAGTGGGTTAATTCGTGAATACTTATTGTTATTTTTGCATTGATTGCCTTTAAATTTATTAATTTTAAAAAGTGAATTATGTATATTATGACTTTACTTAAATAGTTTATTTAAAAATATTGATTTGTGGTATCAATGAAATGAAATATTTTTCATTTTAGGTTGTGGAAATTTTATCTATTTGTTTAATTAGATTTGTTTTTTTAATCTCTATTAGTTTAAGTTTATTTTTTACTAGCCTTACTTTTTTGATAATAGATTATATTGTATTTATTGAATGAGAACTTCTTTCTCTTAATTCAATGAGTATTGTTATAACTTTTTTGTTTGATTGAATAAGATTAATATTTATATCTTTTGTGTTGTTAATTTCTTCTTTAGTTATTTATTATAGAAAAGAATATATATCTGGTGATATTACAATTAATCGGTTTATTATAATAGTTTTATTGTTTGTTATATCAATAATATTATTAATTATTAGTCCTAATTTGATTAGAATTTTACTTGGGTGAGATGGATTGGGGTTAGTTTCTTATTGTTTAGTAATTTATTTTCAAAATGAAAAATCTTATAATGCTGGGATATTAACAGCATTATCTAATCGAATTGGTGATATTGCTCTTTTATTATCAATTGCTTGAATATTAAATTATGGAAGTTGAAATTATATTTTTTATTTAGAATTTATAAAGAATGATTTTGAATATAAGCGTGTAAAAGTAATATAAGCACATTTATTGACATTAAGCTGCAGATTATTATACGAACACCAACTATAGCAACGATTCAGATCAGCTTGTAACGCTAATGCATCCTCTAAATTAACAACTTTTTTATAAATTTTCATGTCATCGGCGTAAATTTTAATATGACTATTAATTAATAAAGATGAAATATCATTAATAGAAATAATGAAGAGTAAAGGACCGAGATGACTACCTTGAGGCACACCTGTGGGAGTTTCGAACTCAGTGGAAATTGACGATCTAAACGAAACACTATAACTACGACCAGAAAGGTAAGAATGAACCCAATTAATAAAGTAACTAGGAAATCCTAATTTATTTAACTTAAAGATGATAATGTTATGTGGAAGCAAATCAAAAGCTTTGCTGAAATCTGTATATATATATATTACATCCGTTTGAAACCCATCTTCCATGTTATTAATAAAGGTAGATGTTGACTCAACAAGATTAGTAACAGTAGACTTAAGCTTTACAAAGCCATGTTGAAAAGATGATAAGAAACAAGTACAATGATCATAAATAGAATCAAATACAATAAGTTCAAATAGTTTAGGTATATATAGAAGAAAGTTTAGCAATTGGACGATAATTACTTACATTATTTTTTAGATTTTTTTTGTGAACTGGTCTAATTAGGGCAGTTTTCCAGATTGAAGGAAAGATACCAGAAATTAAAGAAGTAATTGAATAATACAGAGAGAGGACCACATAGTGAAGAAGAACATTTATTTAAGAATAGGTTAGGGATACCGCCAGTACCAGGACTAGGATTCTTATCAAGCTTTAATAAATAATTGAGTACCACATTAGAATCGATATGATAAAATTAAATGTAATATATACTTTATTTACCCAACATTCTGAAATGGTGAAAGACGTATAATAATATACAACCTCACCGGTTAAATAAATAAATGCTCAAAGAACATAAGAATTTTTCTTTTACCATTAAAAACCAAAAAAAAATATAATAACATAATTTTTAGCTTCAGTAAGAAAATAATTTTATGATAAGTAAGAAAATAAGGATATATTATGTATATAAGCATTTTACTGTATTGCATTACTATTTCATATGCTTTTGGCATTAATAAAATTAAATAATTTTAAGCATATTCAATTTTCTGTAAATATTTTCGTCTTAAAACCGACGATGTGCTTTGCATTTGAATTCTAAATAAAAATATTAGTAAAGTCAAATACAACACAAAATTTGAGTCCAACACAAAATGTCTAACATTTATTTCCATGAAATTTTATTAATGAACCAAGTTTCAAAAAAAATTGTTTATGAAAAATATTTTAAAAATTTTTAGCAGATATTTAATCACATGGATTCAAATCTGTAGCACGTTTGAATTTATGCTGCAATAAGATGCAATACTTTTATATTTGTGCTGTTATGTGATATTGAGTTTCGAGTTTTCAACGACTTCAATTTAACAGAAGCATAACTGGGGCTTTTACTTTTGGTCTTGGCTGGTGAGGAATGAATGTAAAAACCCTTGCTAAATTCAACAAATTTAGAAATTCCGTTGGGTAGCTAAATTTTTCATTTTCTTTGGACTATAATAGTTCTAAATTAATTTTTTCATTTAACCCTTTCGATGCTAATGGGACAATGCATCCCAAAAAAAAATGCGTTTTAACTGTTCGATTTTTTGTATAAGAAAACTATGAATTTACTAGTTTTCAGTGTTTTATAATCAACTGTTCTTTTTTTCAGTTCGTTTCATTACAAAAATTTCTCTCAGTTAGTGCTAGAATATTTGTTGAAATAAGTCATGTTTTGTAGTGTAGTCATTTTGTTCATCAAATGTACGTATTGTAACGGTATTATTCATTGGTAAAAATATTTTTTTTAATTTTACGATATAATAATTATTTAGAACTATGTATTAGAAGTTATTTAAACGTAAATGATTGCCACCAATTCAAATTTTTAAGTGTTTTTGGAAGTTGGAATATAATATCCCAATATTTATATTACCTGGTACAATACAGTGAAAAAAAAATTGTTCGTAATATCAATGAACAGCGATTATTAACATATTTTTTGTTGGCTCAATTAATTATTCATTAATATTACGACATTATAACATCTCTTATTTTTTTTCTTAATAAACTGTTTATTGATTCAACGAATTAGGATTTATTGACACAAATATGCAGTTTTTAATACAATAATTG
The DNA here is from genome assembly GCA_963942445.1 of Argyra leucocephala. Lineage (NCBI taxonomy): Eukaryota > Metazoa > Arthropoda > Insecta > Diptera > Dolichopodidae > Argyra > Argyra leucocephala. The sequence continues at coordinate 150,864,856 of OZ012678.1, forward strand.
AACAACTAATTCATTAATAGTACGAACACTTTCATTAAAATTTGATTAATAACAGTGTTCGTTGTTTTAGCAAATTCGATTGTTAAAATCAATAATTTCCTCTTTGATTAGCAATGCGTTCATTAATATGTATGTATACTTTTATATTTGTTACTTGCATAATATCAACCAAATATAAAATGTTTCGTTATGTCAACGAACTCATACTTCAAAATTCGGATTTTTTTCTGTATTTCAACGAACTAGTTTATTAAAACTAACAATTTTTTTGTTTACTTAATGACACGACGCGTGTTACTTGTAATTTATGTACTCGTATTTTAACAGAATTTTTCAGTGTAAAAAAGAATTCATAATTGTAAGATCTTATAAATTAGCGTAATTTTAAATTCTTTATTTTCTTTCCGGTCAATTCCAATATAGTCTTAAATATACATAAGGAAGGAAAATTACAAAGAACTATATAAAAATTAATACAAAAAAACTTACAATAATTAGATGGTTCTATCATACACAAAACTTAAATAAAATTCCAAAATAAAATATAACAAATTAAAATTAAATACAAATGTGCAAAAAAGAGAATAGTTAGTGACATTTTTTATTTAAAAAGTAGTGTTAAATGCCACATACAAAAAAACATTATTTACAATAATTAAGAAGTAAATTTATTGTGAGAATATAAACGAAAAATCCAAAATAAATACAACAAGTAAAGAAAATAATAATTAAATAAAATGTTATAAACTACTTAAGAATATAATTTAAAAAATGAAAAAACATATTTAATCATTTCACATTTAAAACTATCGAAAATTTAAAACTAAGACTAAGAGGTACAAAAGAAAATAAGTTATCAACAAAAATTTATTATAAAATAAAAATTGTTTAAAAAAATAAAATCCAAATAATTAAAATAAAAATACACAAAAAGTAAAAAATATTGTATTTTTATTTAAAGAAGTAATAAGTGGCGGAGAGTGGGAAGTAAGAGGAGAGCTTAGAAAGCGGGGACAACGATCAAATAAATTATAGAAGTGGAAGACGTGGGAACTGACAATATGCCGACAAAATGAAATGAAATTTTCAATGAAATGTTTTGTTATTTCAACAAACATGTTTATTGGAACAAAAATTTATGTTATTAAATTAATAAAAAGATTTATTAAATCAATGAAATGTTTTATTATTTCAACAAACATGTTTATTAAAACAAAAATTTATTTTAATAAACACATTTAATAATTGTTCATTGTATTAACAACGAGGTTATTAAATTAATAAATAGCTATTCATTGGCTCAATGAACAAGTTCATCGGACAATAATATTAATAAATTTTTAATTGTCTCAACGAATTTTTTTATTGTAGTTACGTACCTTTTTGGTTCAGTGATACATCTCAACAGTGTTGAACTTTGCTATTTTTATATTTTCAGTTTTTATTATTTGAAAATGAAAATGTTTACAGAAGAGCAAATTCACACCATGATAGAAGAAGCATCTGATGACGAAGACGGTTTCGATTTTTCTGACTCTGAATCTGAGTATGTACCGAGTGATAAAGAAATTGATTTAAATGACAGTAAATCCAAAAATGATGATCATTTTGCCAGCGATTGTAGTTCAATTTTGGACCTAATGGATGACGGTGATGATAATATTAAGAATATTTCACCAAATTGTTTAGACATTTTCAGCATTTTCGACTAAGGAGAACTTTACCAACTATATCACTGAACTATACAACTAAATCAAGTACAGAAATCGAAATATTTCTGAAACTGTTTCCTAGAAGTCTATGATGATAAGTGACTCTACTAACAAAAAACTGAATATGCTTCCAAATGCTGAAAAAATACCAAAAACCGATTATCATGAAATTATGATTGTTATAGGAATTACTCTAATAATGGCATACAATCGCTTACCAATTTATCAGGTATACTGTTCAAACAAACAATCAAAAGGAAATAGCCTTATGAAAAATTCTATATATCACGAGATAGATATCATTTACTGATCTCAAAATTATATTTCAATGATCTACAAACTTCTAATGACAACATGTGTAAATGCTTGGATAATTCGTAAAGAACTATATCACAAAAAACTTAACTACTTGGATTTTTAGTCAAAATTATCAGAAGTCTTGCTAACATTAGGAAGAGAAAATGCTACTCATAAAAGGAGTCATCAGACTGGACGTCCTGCAAAAAAGACAAAAATATTTTAAAATGTAGTAGATCATATGACACTAGAAGGTATCTCACGAAAACGTTGCGTAAAATGCGCAAAATAAAGTTAGAGGAAATAATTATGGATTGGCTTTTGCCGATGACATCATATTCTATTCTGCCGATAGTTCAGTAGATTACATCAAAGGCAAAGTACAAAAAATGTTTAATATTACTGGGCGCTACTGCAAAGTTTGGCTGCTGAAAATCAACATCAACAAATGCGAGACAATTTTGTTTCGTAACACGATTGATAAAACTAGTGTAGATATCAAAAAACACTGGAAAGAATTTGAAATAAAATCCGCAGGAAATGTTATCTTAACTAATAAAAAAGTAGTTAAATATCTAGGAGTACAATTACATCGTAACTTAAATTATATTGAGCAAATCAAATATAGTATATTAAAAGGTAACAAAGCTTTCATGGCTTCAAAAAAACTTTTTTACAACAAAATTATTAGTAAAAGAGCTAAAATTATATGTTACCAAACACTAATAAGACCAACACTTGTATATGGTGCACTAATATGGTACAACATCAGTGCAAGCTTAATGGAAACTATCCGAAAATTTGAAAGAAAGTGCATAAGAGTTTGTACTAATATATATAGAAAGCCCAATTTCGAATACAAGCATTACTACTCTAACAAATATACTTGTACAAGGAAGCAAATATAATTAGAATCGATAATTTTGTTATAAAATTAATTCGAAGACATTATGATAAAGCACAAAACACTCCGGAAAATGGTTTAATATCGCATATATTCTACCACAATGAGGAGTACATCAAAAAGACCTTGCTCACGGGCTTCATAGCTCCAGAGCATTTTATCTATTTGGATAAAAACGGTTATATTCAAAACCGTAATCATGTCCCTCTATTATACCATTATATTAGACGGGCTACATGTAAAGCTATTGATTATAACCCGGGCAATATTAACGGAGAGAATTTAAAATTTTAAATGTCCATACCAGATAAGGACAAATTAATTAAAGCAAACTATTGGTGGTGGTTGGAAAACTCTAATTATAATTAGCACATAGTATAACATATATTATTTTTTTAATTAGGTTAAGCAGTTTTAGTTATATTAAGATAGACTAAGTTAGGCTAGGTTTTTAATAAATATAAATATTGGTTTTTACCTCCTACTTTTCCAATAATATAATTCAAAGACTAAAAAACTTTGTAAAGTTGTACATAGTATAAAAAAACTCATAAAATTTTGCGTAAAACTAACATAAAAACGGTAAAATTGTTTAGATGTTAATAAAATTAGAAATAAGTAGCTGTTTTTGTAAATTTTTGTAGGCTAGACTAGTGTAAGAATGTAAAAATAGTGGGAAAAAATAAAATTTATATTAAACAAAAAAAAAAAAAAGATGCGCAAAATAAAAGGATAAACGAACATATTATACATGTCAAGCATGTGATATTCCACTATGTTTTCAATGCTTTACTCCATATCATAAGTAAAAAGTAATATTTTTTTATATTTTTAATAATTTACTTCACATAATTTTTGTTTTTGTTATGAATTCTTATTGCTATAAATCCGATGAATAGAGGATATTTTTATTTCTGTTATTATTGTTTTTTAATTTACTCACATCTGTTGGGATATATCGTACCAACATACATAGCTATTGGTACGATATATCCCTTTCCGCCACTCCTGAAATATGGAATGAAAAAATGTTGAGTAAAATTAATTTTGATTCCACAATGGTTATCTAATTGATTACTTATCAAGAATTACTGTAATACTTAACAAATAAACTCGACACGAAAGTGTTAAGTCTTCAGAAATTCTTCTTTCACTAATCTAAAGTAAGTTCATATATTAGAATTACTTTCAATACAATCAAAATTTTGTAAAACGGTAAAAAATATATTTGTTTATTTTTGAGAGAGTACCTAAATTACAAATTTTCAAGTTTGCAGCACCTTTGGGTCTTGAAATATTTGTAAAGGGTACCAAGAATTATTTATTATATGTTGTGTACTATAAGTGACCCGAATCGGCCCGATTTTTGAAATCGGTAACAGCCCTGTTTCTTTATCTTTAATAAAGTACCTAAGTGTAAATTTTCCTGAGACTTGTAATTATACATTCTGTTTTCGGGCTTACAGAATCAATAGTAAAAGAGATAAAATGAAAATTAGTAGTACCGAGATCAGCATTCTTCAGATATAGAAAAGGATTCTCTGGAATCCTGATATGCACATGAAAATTCGTTTACGGTAGTTAAAATGAATAACTGTTATGTCTTGGAACACTTTTAAATAGATACGTTTTTGAATGTATACTAAACTGTTCTAAATAAACAAAAAAACTAGCATTCGATAAATATGAAGTTAAAATTTAATCCTAAAAATTTCATACGGTGACATATCGAAGTGAAATACTGCGAAAAATAGCTTCTTCGAACATATTATATATGTGAAATGAAAAATACAATTTATATGCTCCCAACTTATCATTCAAGCAAAAAATTGTCTGTGAGCAGGAAATAGATGTCGTGACTGCGAAACATAAGACATTTAACGGGAATAACAACAATAAGATGATTACATTACGCAGCCAGAAATCTAAAATGATGTGATCACTAATATCTAGAAGTGGATCGACAGAAGAAAACAATGATTGAACTAAGAACAATTTCTAGAATAATTCTGGACTCAATAAAAAGCAATGTGATAGAAGCAAAAGCATATTTTATATTTTACGATTTTAAGCCAATTTCAATGCCTAAATAACTCATCCTGCCTACCTATATTCCCAATTTATTTTTTCCCATTTAACAAGAAGAAGTAAAATTACCATCTCCTCGTTTTAACCCAAATTATGCAATAAATACCATATGGTACCAGCTATATAATCTCTCTCAAAAATATGATTTCTCATGATTCTCAGGGCGAATTCAAAAGTATTGTTAAAAATTAATTTTTGGAATACTTTTACTTCAATTTAATGTGTGTAATTAGTCAGTAGCATTTTATCTGTTTTAGTGATATCAAGTTAAAAACTAATGATTTTTTATGTGTTAAAAAAATGATAAATATGAGCACGAGGACATTTTAGGTATTAATATTAGCATATTTCTTTTAAAAAATTCTAATTAAATAAGAAGTATATTAAAAGTACACTTTTTATTCTATATTTTAATATACTCCGTTAATCAAATTATTGCAATTAATATATTAAATTTTCATATTTAAAAAAAGTGGACTCATATGGTACCGTCGCGTTGATACGATACAAACATAATGAATGGTGTATTATGTGCATTTTTATGTCAATCTATAAAATATTTTTTGGTTTGAGTTTTACAAACTCCATGAAGTGGCTGATTATTTGGAATCATTAATCGACGAAGAAGATAAATTAGGAGAGCCAATTGAAATTTATCTACAACCACCAGATCCAGCATATGATTCAGCTGAAGACGATTGCAATGAGAATGAAGGCCGTAAAATCATAGACTTGCACCACACCCAACTACATCAAATAGCTGAAATAGAAGTTGCTGGAAGAGTTAACGTTAGCGAAATAGATGAATTTGAAATTGAAAAAATCTCTGAAATCGGTCAAATCGTAGAAATAAAATCTTGCTCTTACAACGGACCTGATATTAATTTTCCATCATCTGCACCAAATTTGAAAGATAAATTTGAATGGTCGAGAGCTAAATTCTATAGTTCAAAATCATTATTTCCAGATCCAACTTATTGAGATTGTTCAGCAGAAACTATATTTGAAAGATTCTTTGATGATGAATTATTACAAATGATTTGCAACGAAACGATATTTTGATTATTTCCGGGTACAATAATATACCAAATAAATATTCATATTGGAGTCATGATAATATAAATATGCATAATGAAATGAATGCAAAAAGTATGTTTTGAGATCGTTATCGTGAGATTGAGCGTTGTATTCACTTTGCTCAAACAACTGCTATCAATTCAAACGACAAAATGTGGAAATTGCGTCCCTTAAGTGACAAATTGAAGCAAAACTTAAAAAAAAAAAAAATTTATTGTGAGGAACATTTGTCTTATGATGAATCGATGATAAAATATTTCTGCCACCGCCATGGCTGTAAACAATTCATAAAGGGCAAAACCTTCGCGTTTCGGCTATAAGGTATGGTGTTCGAATTCACCAGAGGGCTACTTAATTAATTTTTAAATTTACTTTTAGTAACATAACTTAAACTTTTGAACAAAACTTTTCCAAAGCAGTAGCTTATTGTTAATTTGTGTTTTTCATGTATTTCACATATTCTAAGAGATTATTACGATGGTACCATATGGTACCGGATGATTCCAGCAAAAGAAAACATTGTGGAAAAAAACCAACGATAGATTTGGTTTCGTGAGATCAAAATTAAGAAGTATATGAAGTTCGGAAAAAACTTGTCCCGCAACGATTGGGTTAAGAGTTATAAGACTATGGAATTCGCTACCCATGGCAGCTAGAACTTGCAATTTATTAACTCAGTTCATTCGTCACTGTAAACTCCTTTTAAGCTTCAATAATTGATATTGGTCTTTACTATTGTTTATTTGCTTTCAGTACTCATTTTAATTTTAAATTAATTAGTTTTCCATTTTCATTTTTTCTTGTGTTTGGGTGGACACGTTTAAAATTTTGGTATGTTGCACGTTAGCTCGTTACTGTTCTTATTTATTATTATTATTTTTTTTTCTTCTCTATATTTATGTTAATATAAATTTTAGAGTTTCGTAGTATTGAATTAATTGTTCATATTAATAGATTTAAGTAATTTTTCAATAATTTTTACAACTTTATAAGGCCAGGCCTTTTCTGTACATTTAATTAAATAAAATAAAAATAAATAAATAAACATTAAAGCTAAATTATATCTTAAAAGTAACTAAGCATTAAGAACATGTTCATTTAATTATGTTCATTGCTATTTTTTAAACAATTGAGAACAGATTCTATTTGCTATAACCAATTATATATTGAGGTTTAACAAACACACGTATTTGGGATACTTTGGAAAGCACTCTATGTAGAAGTATGAAAACTAACTGACTCAATCCTCACATGCATCCCCCGGTCAAATTAATCAATCTAAAAATCTAACTATTTAAATTTATATTTTGTGATATACGAGATTACCTAGATTTTAATTCCGGAATTCCCTACGTTAAATACAAATAACATAACCAAACAAAAAATAACTAACACCATTGAAATTTTTGACTATCATTGTTTGTCTAGTTATTGTAGTAATTTCAAGAATGATTTAATAAATTAAATTTTTTGTTTTGTTTTGCACAATCACGATTACATAATTTGTTTTTGTTTTTTTGCACCTGAGAAAAACCACTTTATTTTATTAAAAATCTTAATTAAAAATGAAAAGAAAACTAAACTATAGTATTTGAAATTTCTTCCCATGGTAAGCCATAGTATACATGAAGTGTGATTAAAAATTCCGTTTAAAAATAGAATTTTTTTATTTTTAACCAGAAATAGAAATAAATTGTTTTTTTTTTATTGTCTTAATATTTTGAACCATTTTAGAATGATTGTACATTTTTAGAAAAATTATTTTTTTTATAGACCTATTTTAAGAAAATATGTACTGGCATCTGCTCATAAATTTGATATTTTCTTAAATATAGACATTTCTAAAATATAAAATTGAGAACAATTGAAAAAATTAATTAAAATTTCAAAAATTATATATTTTATTTTTCAAAACTACCGCTATACAAAATTTTAATAAATACTTAACCAAATTTTTTGGTGAAAAATAAAATCCTTTGAAAATTAGAGCCCTTTCTTAAAATGAAAATATAATTTAAAATATTTTGGACGTATCTTACTCAAGCTAATCCTAATCCATTACTTTCACATCTTTTTCAAAATGGATTCTAAGCACCATTCCAAGTAATTTAAATATTTTTAACTAAATTTTATCTCTAAAAGGGTTCATTTTCAATTCATCCTAATTTATTTTAAATAGTCATAACAAAACATTTATAAAAAACGGATTATGAAAATTTTTTCTATTTGAGCGCTGTACAACTTTTTTATTTTGTAGGGGACGTGCAAAAAACTATGCAATAAATAAATTTCTATCGCATGGATCACAAACGAAGAAGTGAGTATTAGAAATAAATCTTGCAATTTCAAAAAGGATGTTAAAATTTAAATGAAGTCTGTTAAAGCGTATGTCAAATATGTGATAATAGTCAATTTGTAATACGTCATAGTAGATCAGAGTATGTTAAAACTCAACGGTACTGTGTGGTTGAGAAAATCAGTTTCACTTTTCAATTAATTTACATCACAGTTTGAAAAATTTTCTCTTATAAAAACATGAAATTTTTATTTTCGTCTTTTTAAATGAAATATATTATTTTGGTTAGCAACTTGTCGGTCCTCATAAATATTACCGCACCTATAAACAAGATTGATTTAACTTTGATGTAGTGCCATTGAAAATGTTGATAAGTAAATGAAATTTTTAATGCATATACCAGGTTTGTTCTTGACGTTTGAAGCCCCACTGTAAAGCTGTGATAGAAAAATATCAGTGCGGCTTCGGTTCTGGCAAATCAATCACCGACCAGGTGTTCGCGTTAAGGCAGATTCTGGAGAATGAATTTGAATTTCAAGCCCATACCTACCGATCTTTTTATCGATTTTAAATCTGCCTATAACACCACATCAATTAGTGTGCGAAACAATGTTGCGAATTCATTTCCCAGCCAAGGTTAATCCGTTTGTCAAAAATTATTTTTTTTTTCACATTTCTGATCAATTTTGAACGTGCTCCGGTTTTTGACAAGGCGATGCGCTGTCATGTAATTTCTTTAATCTGGTGCTGGAGTATATAGTTGAGACGTTCCGGTGTGAACACGCAGAGCACTATATTTGACAAATCTGTGCAGCTCTTGGGTTTCGCAGATGGCATCTATATTATTGAAACATCACGACAAGCAGTCATCGAAGTCTTAACACAGATTGAAGGTAAAGATGGTGTTCTCATAAATGAGAATAAAACAAAATAAATGCTGTCAACAAATAAAATGTCCTCACAACATCAGAATGGACATTACAACACTTTCGACTCATATAACTTTGACGTAGTTCAGGAGCTAATCTACCTTGAAACCAACATCAATTCCACGAAAAACATCGATGTTGAAGTAAGGCAAAGAATTATCTTTGCAAACACTTGCTACTTCGGTTTGTCCAAACAACTGGGCTTAAAACTCCTATTCCACCAATGCACAATTACACAAAACGTTCATCCTTCCGGTGCTGTTATATGGTCCTAAATCAAGCGAGCATGCACTTGGTATCTTTGAAAGAAAAATTCTTCGTCGCATTTATTGCCCTGTGTCTGACGAAAGGGTTTCGAGAAGAAGATACAATACCGAACTATATCAGCTGTTCAACGACATGGCCCAACCAAAAAAAAAGTCAGAATAAGACCTCTTCATTGGCTAGGCCATGTGGAGCGTATGAATAAAAATATTCCAGCTAGGAAACTCTCCGAATCCAAGGAATACGTAATCGAGGGAGGCCACAACTTAGTTGGAGTGATGAAGTATCGGCAGATGTGAAAAATCTTCAAATCGCCAACTGGAGAGATTTCATTTGTGACCGAAATTAGTGGAGGACAATTTTGCTGCAGGCCCTTAAACAAATAGTAAGTAATACTAGGTTTGTTACTAACTGCAAAAACTTCGACAGTATATTTCATATTTCTTAATGTTTACTCAACTGTTCATTTACAAACTATACTTTCCCTTAAATAAACCATTATTTTCTACACAAATTGATTTGACTAATTCTACAAGTTTTTTGTACTTATATAACAAAATTTATTTTTTGCTAAATCCTTCAGAGCTATAATAATAACTATTCCTCGTCATAGTAGAAGGACAAGTCATACATCTACATTCTACATCGTCAGAATTACATCGCAATAGCTAATTTTCTTCATATGAACAAAGCCACTTTACAAAAACACTCTAGTTCAGTTGTATTAAAAACAAAAACATTTAAACTGCATAAAATAAGGATTATCTCCAATCAAGGTGCAGCATTTATACCTAAACATTTTCAAAATTATTATAAAGAAGAGTCTATTCAGGACATTTTCACAGCAACAGGAATCAAGGATCGAATTGTTAGGTGGACCGTTTCAATAGATGTATTATTCTAATTTCAACTATTTTAATCACTAAGCAAACCAGTTTTAGCTCTTTATAATTTGTATGTAGTATACACAGCGGACAAACGAAAAAAAATATAACAACTTCTAAGAAACTTGGCTCGAAAAATGAAAAATTAGAAAAAATAATATCATTTCAGAACATGTAGTTTTACTTGTTTGAAAACAAATATTTACTCTATGAATAATATTATCAATAAAGGTACAAATTCTGGAAGTTGACGTAGTCAAATACCTTGATATTCACTTATACTAACCTCTTAAACCTAAAAAGAGCATTAAATAAAAATTAAAACTGTGGTGTAATAACCGAAATCGATTAAGATATTTAATAAAATTGTGAAACATACCTAGAGCTTTAATATTTATTTAATTTTAATGATGTTTCACCTAGAGCCTATACAGCATATTTTATAAATTATACTAAAAAGAGCAACCTGTCATATTATAAAATCACTACACAATCTTTTCGAAATATAATTTTAATTTGCGCTACGAATCCACATCCTACATCTTGAAAGTATAGCAAACAAGTGTAGGACTTCCCTTAACTTATACAGCATTCAGGTAGCCTTTAATACTGTACATTTATATTTATGGTGCAAAATAAAAAAACCTTAATTGTAAAGATAAAAAAATGTATTTTTTAATTTTTTCATCATAACCATTATCATAACAATAAAACACGCTTATGATAGTTAATGGTTTGTCACAAGTCAACTCACATTCACCGGAACCAGAAGATCGCTTTATTTCAAGACAAAATCATAGTTTTAGTAAAAATACACAATCAAAACTTGCATAATCACCTCACCACTCTTGCGCCATAGATTTTCCAATTCCAAATTAATCATAAAAGATATTATACAGATAGTTTAGCCTTAAGATTTCTAAAATAGGGGTCCGTTTCACTTGACAAACTTACATTTGGAAACTGGACATTTGATCATTGGATACTTCACAAAATAGACACTTAACGAAAATACATTCTAGCAGAAGGAGATTAAACAACTGGACATTTAACATTTGAACATTTTTGACAACTTTTATTAAGAGTTAAAACTTGTATTGTTAATTGCTGAAACTGATAAATGTCCCCTTGTAAAAGTTGTTAAATGTTCAGTTGTTAATGTTGCAAACTGTCCATTTTACTAAATAATTTATGAATGTGAAGGGCCACTTTTGCAAAAAATATCTTTTGCTAATCTTTTGTCCAGTTTCCAAATGACTGGCGGGTTCTCCTAAAATATATTTCATTAGTATTAGTATAAAAGTAAAGGCATTAAAAACTCTGTTATTGAAATTTTTGCTTGGCATGATGGGTCAATATTGGGTTAACATGTTACGTAAATTGTAGCCAAATCTAAAAAACACTATTCTGTTAAAAAGACCCGACATTCAAACAGAGTAGGTAACATAAATGAAAACCTAATTTTTTTGTTCTCGTCCAACTGAAAACCCAACAGAATTTTTTTTTTTATTTCTAATTCAAAATTTTCCTTTTTTAAATATTTTTTTTTTTTTAATTCTTTTCTTATCCTTTAAGACTCCTATTTAAATTTTTCTTTATTTGATTTCTTCTTCAGTTTTTTTTTTTATTTCTTGTATTTTTCTTGCCATTCTAAATAAGTTCTGGTACATTAAATTTACTAGAATGTTATCCAGAAATCAGTCACAAGAAATAAACTCCAAAAATAACAAAAAAAAAAAAATAAAATATTCTTACCCTTCTATACTCAAAATAAACAAAAGGCCTAAACACAAGCCAAACAAGAATATAATATTTTATATTATGTATACAGAGTTAAAATTGCCTTGATATTAATATAAAAATAAAAATAAAAAATAAAAACAATTTTATTCTTACAACTGATGGTCCATTTAGGAACCACGTTTATTTAATTTTCATCCTTTACTCATCGTATATAATTTTCAGCATAATAATATATACATGAGAATTGGATATTATATATATGTATATTGAAACCCCCCACTGATATATTTTTAATTTTAACCTCTTTGGGAAATTCGGTAAAAAAAGGATAATAATATAAAGTAAAACAACAAAAAACTTAAAACACAGTTTTGCACTACATTTTTCATTCACGAAATTTCGTCATTTAATTTAAAAATGAATGAAAAATAAAACGAGTTTAATTTGTTATAAGAAAAATTCAAAAAAAAAAAAAAAATTTAAAGACAAAATTAATGGTACTCAATTCGAAAATTTTAACTTTTGCCACCCAAGGATTTCAATTGAAAGCTTTTTAATATTTCAGTTTTTTTGAAGAATTTTGGAACACTACAAAACACTAATGAATTGTGAAGACTAAATAAATTTCTGTTAAATTGTTGTTACGTTTGGGATTTATTTTTTTTTTGTGCTTAACTTTAAAAATGGACTCCATTTAATCGAATATTTTTATTTTTTTTTGTTTTTAATATCGAAATTTATTCAATAAACTATAAGTATGCTATTACCGTATCAATTACAGAAGAACACACTCTGCCTGGTGCTCTATGGTACTCTATATGGAAATTAACCAATTTATTTTTGAATTTTAGATTGGTTTGGTTAACAATATGATCTTTAAATTAAAAATTAAATTACTAAAGTGTTGGATTATGTATTCTGTGACTACCCACATTTTAAAATTATATTGGAATACTAGTATAATGCCATTGCTAATGCAATAAAATTGTCGTTTAAAAAAGTATGCGCATTACAACTCAAAACACCAACAACAATGTAACGTAAATATGTTATATCTCTCATCATATTGCATTAATATTATTTTTACTCATAACATTTCAGTTTAAACACATACTTCCATATTAAAAAAAATTGATTTATTTTCTCTCAATTCTCATTGTTTTATTCATAACGAACTGTTTTTTGATTATTATTGACAATGTTACAAAAGGTTTCAGACAAAAACAAAATTAGCATTATGTAGGATTAAAACGATAAACTATAAGTATGCTAGTAAATTTTTTAATTGTCGCTGGTATTATTAGTTTTTTAATTTATATCTTGAATAAATGTCTGTCTGTTTAGTAGTAGTAATTGAAACAAAAAATTGATGAGTCACCAGCCATAGCTTGATCAAAAGTGATTTTATTTTAATGTTAATTTTATTTTAAAACATCTTTTTAGATGCCATAACGCCTCCATGCGGTCAGTATTGCAATTATTGAAATAATGAACGCTTCTCAACTCAACTTAGTACACTAGTTGCTATTGTAAGAGTGAAAAATAACATTTGAATTTAATTCAAAATTCAACATTCAAATGTAAACAAGAAAATGTCCTATTGGACTTAATTGGTAAGAATTATTTTAAATAAGATATTTTGTAATTTTCTTTTTAGGAAAATTACAGAAATTGATAATTTGCATGAATTGCGAACAGTATATAAAAATCTTCTGAGTCAAAATTTATGACCAAGCCACAACATTTTTAAGGCAACTAATAATCAAGATACATCATCATCTGATGTTACATATACAATCCAGGATGACCCTTAATAACTTAATAATTTCATCCTCAACTTTTCTTGGACATCGTCGTACATTAGGGGCACTTTCTCTGTTTTATAGACACGTAGGTGTGGACACTTGCTCAGTAGAAATCAAATCACTACTTCCTCTTCTAAAACAGTTCCAACGCGAAACAAGAGGAGTGATAAATGCCCATCCCTACACAGTGAAAATCCCAAGATGGCAAAAAAATGGTTATGGGAATTCATTCATAGTGCGAGCGTCGCGAATGTGGAATCACATCCCTCCCGACTTGTTTCCACAATCAAATAATAACAGAACAGCTGGTTATAATCTCCAGAGGTTCAAATCAAACATTAACCGTTTTTTGCTTACACTATCTGCTAATTTGTACCACACTTTTCTTCTTCCTCTTCCTTCTCTATCCCAGCAATGCGGTACGTAAGTATCAAAGGTCGCGGCTGTTTATAATAAAAAAATCTTGTTTACCACTTTTTTTAATTATTTTCTATCTTGTGTAAATATCCTCCATTCGTTAACTCCAATCTTGTCAAAACACTTGTTTTCCGTTTCATCCAAATATCTTAATCTTGGTCAACTAATTTTGTACGATATTGCGTCTAATATTTTTTTTTTGCAAACATTTTGTTATTCATCTTCATTACATCATGTCCTGCCCATCTTAGTATTTGTATCTTAATAAATGTAACAAAGTTATGTTCATCAATTAGAGTGCTTCTGGCTGCATCTTACTTGAAATATTTTCTCAGACTTTTTCTTTAGAATATTTTTATTTTTGTTTCGTCACTAATTGTCAATGCAAGTTATAAGTTAAGACCGGTTATATTATAGTCTTATACATTCTTAATATAATTGTCCTGTTTACGGTTTTTGATATGAAAATGTCTTGTAATGTGTTTGTAGAAATATTTTTATGCTAGCTTAATTCTATTAATAATTGTTAAAAGATTTTCGAAATTTATTACAATTGTTTTGAGGTTTTTTTTTTTATTTGTTTGTTGTTGTTTTCTTTTTATTATATTAGAGTTATTGTTTTCTTTTATACGGATTTAAATTATTGATAATATAATTTTTATGATTTATAGTTGTCCACAATCAGCTACAACAATTTTCTTTGAAGTTTTACTAGATTGACTTCCAAATGATTTTCTTGACAACATCAATACCCTCAACAACTTTACCAAATACAACATGACGATTATCAAGCCATCGGTATCGGTATGTGTTAATGTGAAGTTTTCATCTTCAAATTTGTTACCATAAATGGATTTACCACCGGTACCATTATGCGGAGTAAAATTACCACATTGGCACATAAAACTTGGAATAACACGATGGAATACTGATGATTTATAACCATAGCCTTTCTCACATAGGTACATAGGGCACGGAAATTTTTAACTGTACTACATCAGATCGAAGTTCCATTACAAGGCGTCCCAATAGTTGATTATCAGCGGTAATATCAAAAAATAATCCAGGCAAACTCATTTTTGAATTTTTCGAATATTCGCGTGCACACAAAAAGAAGAATTTTTTATCCGAATGACTTGCTTGCTTAAAAGCTGGTAAAAACATGATACAAAAGATACACAATTAAGTTGAACAGACTAAGACTAATTAGGTTAGGTTAGTTTAGGTTTTAACAAAAGACTAATCATGGCTTTGTGTAAAGAAAATATCAACTAGTTAAAATAAAGCTAATGTTTTCATTTCAAAAATTGTTATCTAAAGTATTTTAAATACACATCAAATAAGAAGAACATTAAATAAAATATTTCCCGGTTGCTAATTATCAAAGTAAAGGATTATCAATACAGATAATATATTATGTAATATTATATTTTTGTTCGGACTAGACGATGGCGAATGAAAACCAATAAAACAGATCATAACCAAACGTTTAAAAAATTGATACTTCTTCATATCTTGATGTATAGCCTCGTTGATAGGTGATAAGATGCTTTGTATAACTATACTTGAATTCTAAGAAAATAGAAATTTAATTTAAAACAATACATTCACTTATTAAAATTTCAATTAAATCCTGTGTGATTTCAAGGAGTAAATCTACAACGGTCTGAAAGTGTAAACATTTTAGGCAAGCAGCTAAACCAAAAAAATGCAGTGGTATGAGCATATTTTTGATTGTATATAAAAATTCTGCTTAATATGTTTGTGTTCTCTTTTCCGATGTAAAAGCTACATTTCTCCAAGATATCTGTCCAATATATCTATAAGACTTATATCCGACCTAAGATGGAATGCAATTCTCACATGCATATATTGGCTAGTGCACCCCAAACTTCACTAGGTTACAATTTTCAATTATATGACAAAAAAAAGAGAGAGGATTGCACTAATATATCTAGTTGGCAAAGCGTCTCAGTACACTTAACTTTATATGTTACTTACAAGTAGGTAAATAAATTGACCAGTTCAACTGAATACCTTACCTCTACTAATTTGCTTTTTTATGTCATAAATTATATTATAAATTTTTTGATTGAAAAACATTATTTTCTTTCTTGTTGATTTCACCCAAATAACAACTTAGATAATTAGATATCAGTTTAACAACATATTAATATGCAGGCAAACTTTCAAGGTCCTTTCGAAATAAATGTAAGCCTATTATTTTCCATTGTAATTTATTTCATCTCAATGACAAAGGGTACTGCACCAGGTTGAAAAACTTATAAAGCATATTGTTTTCATTTGGAATCAAACCTTGGACATTTTGTTTGAAAGACATGCTCTCTACTATCTATCTACTACGCTATCCAATATGTCTTAGTTAATTTGCTTTTTTTGCAATTTATTTATTTATATTTATAGCACCATAATTTTAAAAATTTTATATAAAAACTAAAAATTCAACTACCATAAATGTCTTTTTTTATTTATTTGGCTCAAATGGTCTCCAATTGTGTCCTCATTGGATAGAAATCAATTTCTTCCGAGTTTTTCACTTTACGAAAAATTATATTGTAGCATCTTTTCATGTGCATTCCCAAGCTATACAAGTAGTATTATAAATAGTAACTATTTGTAAAGCCCATCTCAAGACGGTGCTCTAGATTTGGCAAACTTTGGTCATTCGCTACATCTACCACAGCTAAATAATAGATCTATAGATTTAACATTTTGGGTTAACTTGGTTGCTAAATTTTATGCAAGAGTTTGTAACATCTGACTGGCTTTTATGGGGTAAGATGGGTAATGTTTGACGGAAATCTCCACCTAGAATTATGAGCTTTCCACCAAAAGGTATAGATTGCGGCAAAAAGTTCATAGCATAAATATTTAGTTATTAGTAAAGAAAAAATTCAAATAAATTTTATTCTGTTTTATTAGAATTTTCAAAATTTCTAAGTTTTTATAAAAACTTGTTTTCCAGCGTTAGAGTAAAATTTTGGTATAACAGTTAAAAGAAAGATTAAAATTAAAAGGAAAATATTCGACTATTTTCACGGTTATACCAAAATTTCTAAGTTATATTAGGCCTTTTTTATTCTAAAATGAATTATAAGCGAAACGAAATTTCATAACATAAATATTTTGATTGAAAACCTTTAAAAAAATAAAATTGGAATCCAAAATTATTATCCATACTATTCATTACTTCTTACAGCATTTACAATAACAACAACTTATTCATATGAAATAATTAAAATATACTATATACATAATATAATATAAATAAACTACATATATAATACATATATTTATTAATATACATGTGCTCATAGTTTACAATATTCATATTAAACATCATTAGCTATATTTTGACCTGACTGAAAACTGAAAAAGAATAAAATATATATCATATACATTTTATTTACAATAACAACTTCTTTATATAACAAAATACAGTTTTTTTTTCTTTTGATTTTACGTTTTCATTAATTTCTTCTACTTGAATATTCTTTATTATTATTTCATTTTATTGGTAATGTAATCCTACATAACTACAAAATCAATTCTAGAATATACACATCTACATATGTCACATTTAGAAGTCTTTTCTTTATGCATACACAGTGCAATACACACTAAGTATTTTTTTTTTTGTTTTTTTTTTTTATAAAGAGATAAGTCTAGGTACATAAACAAACTCATCAGAGAAAAAGTATTGTTATTTACTTTACGTTTTCTTTTCTTTACTATTTTGTTTTTGTTATTTTATTTTGTTGTAGCAACGGTTGCTACGGCACGTTGGCAGCAGGATTGTTACATTCTATTACATAAGATAGTAAGATAGTAAATATGCACCCGACTTCTATTACCCTCTCATAGGGTTTCATGAGATGGGTGTTGATGATGAGTAGTAAGTAAGAATAATAGCAAACATTTAAATATTTTTCTGAATATTCAGTCTTAGGAAGCTCTTTTATAATCAATTTCTATAGCACCTGAAAATATTCATATGGCATTCAATATGCTAGTGTAGAATAATTTCTGAATGTCTATTTATTTATTAATTCGTGTAAGCCCGACGACCGATAACATGTAGAGGTTATGTATTTTAAGTTTACCAAACTTTCTGACAATAATATAAAAACAAAAAACAAAAAAAAAATACCATAAAATTTTCCAAAAATAAACCTTACGCAATTAAATGGAAAAAATGTTCCATGAAATAAAATCACATTTTTTCATAAATATTTGTTATATATATATATATATATATAAGTGTATATCTATGTATAAAATCTTCTAATCCTACTCAAATAAAACACCTGCAAAAACAAACATAACACCCAAAAAGGATTTTCTACCCAACAAAATTACCTTTTCTCTATAATAATAAAATGTATTTCCTATCAATGTGAAGACACCTACTTATCTCAGGTTTTCAATTTTATTTTAGTGAAAATTAGTCCTAAAAAAACGTAATTTTCTAATAAAATTCTACTTTTATCAATCTCGAAGGACAGCAGAATAATGTACGTCCTTTTTGATATACATAGATTTCAAGGACATGAAAAAAGAAATGGATACCTTTCAGCATTTTTTGTTTTTCTTTTTTGTTCTTACTTTTTTTTGGGCTTGAAAAGGTGAAAAATTATATTATATTAAATATAATTCTAACAATTTAAATATATTTCAAATATGGTGAAAAAATCTATGGAAATTTAGTGGTTGATATCAAAAATAATATTAAAGAGGAATTTTCAAGAAAACGTATTGATTAGAAAAATGACTGTCACGATTTAGAAATTGAAGTGAAAGAAAATATTTAAATTTAAATATCCACAATGATTTACAGTAGATTTTTAAATGGTGAATAAAGAGATTAATGTACTAGACAACATGTATTAAAGTTTTTGCCAAATCAAATTTATGCAAAATAAAGCTATTTAAAATTTATTTAGTGGCTATTCATCATCCTAATCAATAATCATTGTTTTGCAACGCCATCAGTGGGGTATAGAGTGGAAAAATGATGGCTATTTTATTGTTAAAATTTAATTGAATAATACTGCAATACGACGCATTTTCCAAATAACCTGTTCCAATCCATTGCTGTCTCAACAATACGTTTTTCAATTAATTTCAATTTAATTCAATATTTTATTTATTCAATTCCATTGACAATATTAATAAATTTAACTTAAAATACAAAAATATATTTTTATTTTAACATAACCTCAAAATACTTTTATTGGGAATGAATAGTACGAGTAGAACTCGATATATAATACACTTTATATGTATTATAATTTTATTATTCTTGAGTGGGTGGTAAAATTATTTTATTTATTTAAATTTATATAAAATTTCAAGTGGAATTTATCTACTGATTAAGAATAAATTTGTGGTTTCTGTAATAGATCTAATGTGAAACGCAAACACTACTAAACATTGCAAGTTCAGTTAAAATGAAGAAGCGAGATGCTTTAAATACTCAAACCTTACTCTTAAACACTAACAAAAATGTTCGAACGTATATTATTTAAATTTCTACTTTCTAAAAATAATTTATTTAATACTTCAAATACATAGAAGTCTCCGAGAAATAGAATGAAAAGTTCACAAAATATGGTGAGCTAATAGTGTATACAATTTGTTTCACAAATTAATCTAAGTATGCGTTTTGGGTTATCAGAAGTATTGTATGAGAATATGCGAAATCCCATCTTGCAATGATGTTCAATATTGTCTTGAAATCCGATTCCTCTTCAATCCATAACCTCTTCAAATACGACCACAATCTCTGTTGGGTGCTTGATTAGTCTAAAACTAATTAATTTGTCTTCAAGGTTTTCTTGGTCTTCCGACGGAAAGTTTATCATGGTAGTTTCATTCGAAACATTATTTAGCAATGTTACTGTTATGTTTCTTCTCAGTAGTTTCGATCTTAATTCGATTTCGATATCTTGTGACGTTGAACCCAAATTTGCATTGTAAAAATACCTCTTCTGATTCGAAAATCTCGAGTTTGGTGCATTTCCGGTTAAAAAAAAAAACCATTTCCTGCCATTTCCGAAAGTTGAAAATATAACCAATCGATAGAGCATCCTCCAATTAATTAACAAAATTTGTTTAAAACTTGTTGCGTTATATACAATATACATTTATTGAATTAAATATAAATGTATATACCGCATTACAAGTTTTAAACAAAATATGTTTTACATTTGGTTATGTATTGTTTAGTCAACTGGGGTTTCCGTTTTCTCAAATGTTGTATTTTTGAATAATGAATAGATTCCATTTCTGTTTCCATTTTTCCAAGACGCAATTACACGCTGGGTGGCACAGTAGGTAGAGCGCCTACCGAAAGGTCCCGGGTTCGATTTCCGATGAAGCAAAAAAAAAAAAAAAAATATGGTTCATTGGTTTTTCGAGCTGGTCTAGTACCCCTTGTCATTGGGATATAATAAATGACAAAAAATAATTGAGAGTATAGTCTGGTAACAAATTAAATAAAAATGAAACTGTTCTATTTAAGAAGGCTTAGTTCCTGACAATAGTAGTAGTTTTCCACATTTAATGAGTAGATAAGCCAGTAATTTGTTAAAATAAAAATACTCAAATTATTGTAGATATTGTAGTATAAAATTGCAGCACCGTACTTAATGAAGCACGAAAAGGTGATTCTACCTAAGATACTGTCAAGATCATAAAAAAAAAAAAAAAAAATTTAATAGACAAAAGAATCAAAGTAAATGGAATCAACATGAACAATATCCGATACGCGGATGACACAACCATAAGAGCTGACAATTTGAAAGTGGCTGCACTAAACAAATTACAACCTTTCGAAATGTATTGTTATATCGTAGAATGCTGAAAATTTTTTACATCGACAGAGTCACAAACCTAGAAGTTCTTAGAAGATTGAAAATAAACAGAGAACTACTTCTAAAGGTCAAACGTAGAAAAATAAGCTACTTTGATCACATCATATGAGTCCCGAAGTGTGAACTATATAATGGTATATAGTTTATTTTACAGTTTAATTTACACTTTATTTCAACTTATTTTAACTTTAAATCAAATGTTTTTAATTTTTCTTACGAATAAACAATTTTTGAACTTTCCCAACATTTCAAATTTTAAAGCAAGAAATAAATGTTGCAAAATCAATTGAAAAATTATTCAATGGCAACACAGTTTTGCGATTCGTTTTTGATGTATGGTAGGGGGTAGTGGGTAGTGGATTTGTAACATAAGAAGATGAATAGATTTCATATCTAACAGCCTACAATATTATAATTGTCAAATATATTGTAGTGAAAACTTCTATAACTAGTAAATGTGATAAGTATAGTACTATAATATTACTAGGGGCCCCTGTTGAGTAATTATATTTCAAGTTGATGTCAAATTTAAAGTTTTTAAAAAAACAGTAATTTACGTACTGACATAGACTTCGCACGATATAGCAGAAACAACTCGTGTTTAATAAAAGTATATTATTACTACAAATAACCAAAATTTAGAAACAGTTACTTAAAAAGATAAAAATGAAGAATTCAAGTGATTTGTTTTTTTGTTGTTTTTATATTTTTTATTTGAGATGAATTTGTTTCTTTGTTTTTTTTTTTGGCATACGTACATAAATTCATTTGCAAGTACATAATATAAAATATAATAACTGATTTGTTTACTTTTGTTTATTATTTTCATAATATCTCACTTATGCATAATGTATTTGCTGAATAATAAAATCATATGAGTACAAAATGTTCAACTGTGTGCGCATTTTTGTTTTATATACAATCTTATATATTATATATATTAGAAGTTCATTAAGGAGTAGGAAAATCGAAATAAAATGAAAAGATGTCTACTGCGCAGGACCTTAAATGCTTGTCAATTATAATTATAGATTTAGCACCACCTACACCCATGTACCATAATATTCAGCAGGATTTGCGCTCTCTAACTCTTTCGAAAATTCTACAATATATTCTACTTTCGATATTCAATTTCAGGGAATAACTTCCACTCGTTCGTTGCAACATTTTTTTAATTAAACGCTGGGTGGGGCAGTAGGTAGAGCGCTTGTCTTTCAACCGAAAGGTCCCAGGTTCGATTCCAGATGAAGTAAAAAAAATGCTTTATAGGTTTTTCCCAAAGGGACCTGGTCCAGTACCCTTTGTCATTGGGATAAAATAAATGACAAAAAGTAATTGAGAGTATAGTCTGGTAACAAGTTAAATAAAATAAAGCTATTCTATTTAAGAAGGCTTAGTTCCTGACAATAGTAGTAGTTTTCCACATTTAATGAGTTGATAAGCCAGTAATTTGTTAAATAAATACTCGAAATATTTGTAGATATTGTAGTGTAAATTTGCAGTACCGTACTTAATTAAGCACGAAAAGGTGATTCTACCTAAGTTACTGTCAAGAAGATAAAAAACAAAAAACAAAAATAAATATTTCAATAAAATAATACATATCTCGAGAACCTAAGCTCTATGCATAACAATAAATAAAAAACAATTTTCGCAAACCTGTTCGTTCAAGCTATATAGTTTTTTTACATAACGAAATTTGATCATACAAAAAAAAATTTAATTACAAAAACCTCTTTCAACACTAAATTTTTATATTGGAACTATTATTTCTGAAAAAAATTAAATATTTCATTTCACACCATCATACAATTTCTTCTATGTATCCAAAACAAAAAATTTCCAACCAAGAACAGTAGGTATACCATTTCCATATTTAAATTGTTTTAACAATGATTAATTGGAAATACAAAAATAAAAAATATTAAACAATTATTATGGTACATCCTTAAATGACTCATATAGATGTGGCAGATCAAAAAATTTCATTCTATTTTAAACTCATTTAAATAATCTAGAGAGGACGTGAATTTTCTATATACAAAAATAATACAACAAAAAAAAAAAATATTTAGTAACGCCTTATTTATTCTGCAAAATAAAAATAAAAAACAAAACTTTTTTAATTTTGTACAGTTAAAACTTATTTTTAAAATTTGTTTTCCTATTCTGCAGATACAATTATACAAAATAAAGAATAATATAATATTTTCTACAAATTCATTCCTTCATAGAAACACTCAGTATTAAAGGTCAAATTCTTTAATGAGAAAATACATTTCTATTTTAATTGTTTCATTTTTAATCTTAGCAGAATATTAAAATCTTATAGCTACTACCAAGTATTATTTAATATATATAATATTATATAATATTTTAATTATATAGTATATTATATAATACAAAATTCGTATTATATACTTATATCTTTGCTATACTATTATGTATATTGTTATGAATTTTTTAAGCACTTCATTACTTAAAATTCAAGTTAGGAACATTTTTCTATGTTTCTCAAAGTAATTGAAATTCATAACAAATAAAGAAAAAGCACAACTAAATGGCGCGAAATATGTGAAGAATAATATAACATAGAAGTTTAGAAGCAATTAGTAAATAAAACTGTATTCTATATTTTATCACAACCATCATCATGACTTGTGTGTTTGTGTTATGGATATATGGCACAAAAAGAAGCTAAATAGTTAGATTTAAACTGAATATTGGCGCTATATGTCATAATTAACTAACTTTGAATATATTTTATTAAATCTGCATTTTTATACGAAATTATTTTATAGAGTATGCTACAGACTGTAGGTGAAACCTTTAAATATAATTTATAGAATATACTGTAGACTGGTATGTGAAATATTATTAAAATTAAATAAGTATTAAATCTGTAGTTAATCAGTATTCTGGTTAGCGTGTAATAACAGAAATCGATTAAGATATTTAATAAAATTGTGAAACATACCTAGAGTTTTAATTTTTATTAAAATGAAATCATTAAAGATTAAAACTGTCTATAGGTACGTTTCACTAATTTTATTATATATTTTAATCGATCTCGGTTATTACACCACAATTACGATTTCAGTAGTTACAGTTTTCTGAATTACCGAAATTCCGAAAATTCAGATATCGAATTCTGAAAATTTTGTACCTCAAAAATATGTACATATAGTGGCCCTTTATTATCAAAATAAATTTGAATAAATAATAAAATAATTTGGCATGACATAACTCCAAATACATGTCACAAATGATGTGTCAATACAAAAATGGTATAGTGACAAAAAAAAATTAATTTAATTTTCATATTAAAGGGCCCCACATATACATAAGGAGATGGAATCAGTTATTGAGTTAGTAATTACTATACATTTTTACAAGATATGATATTTTTCTATCTTTTCATCTATTTTGGAATAAGCCACTAATATATTTGTATCATTCAACTTCGCAATCACTTTTATTCCTTGAATTTTTATTGTTTACATGATTTTCTAATTTTAAGATATATTATTCTGCATTTATCTGAATGTTTGTAAGTTCGACGGAACGCTCCAACACATATACAAATTGCATATGTATACAAATGCATATATATACAAATTACTTTGGTGCTTTTTTTTAACCCCTGTCTACCATGCTGAACCTTTGCAGGAAAAATTGATTGCATGAACTATATTTTTTTAATTTAATGTTAGTCTTCTTCGCAAATAATAAGGACAAATAATAAATAATAATAATAATATAAATAAAACAAACAATTTTTTTGATTTATAATAATAAGGACTAATAGAAATTTAATCAATAGTTTAGTATGGTATAATAACCAAAAGGCAAACAGCATTTAACACAAAAAAAAAACATAATTCACTCAAAAGTTATTCTTATTACTTAAAATTATACACAATAATATACATGTGTATCAGCATATTTGTATTGTATAATATTATACATTATACTACTTTATTGCTTATACCTTTTATTTTTGTCATTATTGTGTGCGTAACTCACTTCACTCAAAAAAAATTATTTTTGTTTTTTTTTGTTTTTATTTTATTATTTGCTGTATCTGTATTCTGTATGTTCTGTATGCTCCATTCCAAAAATATTATCTTATTTTCAGTGTTAAGTGTTCACTGTTCACTTCACTGTTTAGGTTCACTGTTCAATCAATAGAACTTGATAGAAGTAGAGTATGATAATTAACTCTACTTCTATGTCGGATAATAAAACATTGTTTTTTTTAAATTGAAAATTATTGATGAAAATTTTTTTGTATTTTTTGTAAATTTTACCAATTTAGATACAAAATTTTGAATATTTTTTTAAAAATAACACAATACCATAATAACAGTTTATTCATATAGCAAAATAAGATCCCTATACAGTATACAAAAGACAAAATTTATATGAAAATAAGATCCCATTTTTAAATTTGCTCTCGCAGAGGCCACAATAACGCTAATACGGTATAATTTATACTAAATGGAACCCAACTGACGAATTATAACTAAATGGAAGTGAGTACGAGTATACCATACAAAAATACAAACATTTTATACAAATTTGTTGGTATGGTACCTCTTTTTCTGTTATAAAAAAAAAAAGATTAGTGTTAGGCCAATATAAACATAAATAAAAATAAATAAAAAGTGATATAAACATAAGTACTGTAATTTTGGAATAAAGAATCTAATGAAAGAAAAAAAGAAACTAGGATTTATTTTGCTTCCGTCAAAATTGAACTATTAAATTATTTTATATAGAAACAAAAACAAAAAAAATTAAAAATGTATTATATGAATAATAGAATATGTAATTAGAAAATAAAAAAAAAAAAATAAAAAAATTGAAAAATAATGTAAAGACCTGGCCTGAAAAAACCTATATTGTGCTCAAAGGCCACTTAAATAAAGTTATAAAAAAAAAAACAAATGATTTATTTTTCAAACAAAAATACAGCCTTTTTCACTCTATTTCTAAAATTCTATTTATTATATTATGCGTATATGATTTTAATTAATCAAACAATAAATATTGAACTTTACAACACTACTTACTACATAATTATTAAATATATAAAAATTTGGTAGAAAAAATATCGTAAACAAATACACTACGAACCAATTTAGAGCCTTTGGGAAGTAAAGATTTTAAAGATTAAAAAAGATTAGATTTAAGATTTAAAATTCATTTATTTTTCTTAAATATAAAATTTTTTACAAACTACATCAAATTAAAATTGAATATTATCAAAACATAAAGCTCTTAAATCTAATAAACTAATATAATAAATTCAATAAAATTAATAAAAGTAAAAAAAAACTATAGTGTATTAGAATAGTTAATAGGAACAAAAATAATAATATAAAATTCAATAAGAAATAATTTTGTAAAAATAACAAAACTTTATATATGTAAGAAAATAAGTAGGATCATTCGAATATATTCCAAAGAATACATGTTGAATGAAACAAACATAAATGAAACAAAAAATATAAATATAAATGTTTTAGCGGGGTACTAAAATCATAAGTAATTACAAATTAAGATTAGACAAAATAATTAAAAAAAAAAAAAATTAGATTTAAAAATAAAATTATGGAATTAAAAATAAAATTAAAAATAGTGTAAAAAATGTATCAAAAAATGTAAAGAAAAAAGAAATAACAAATAAAAAATGTATGAAATGCTTATTATGGAAGTAAAAAATTCACAAGTATACTATAAGTTCAAGCAAAATTAAAGAATATAATATAATTGAAGTATGAAGAGAAAACCACATTTAATTATAATACATACACAAAACACTTATTTAATACAAATTTCCACCATCAAATAGTGATTCAATTTGAGAGTGATCGAACTGAAATAAACAGATTTTCAACTATCTAAGAAATGAGGAAAGATTTCATTCACTTCTGATGTGAATTGGTAGTCTATTAAAAATTCGTGGTGCCATATTAACAAAGCAATGAGTAAATTGTGTTGTTCTGGCCATTGGAACAGCAACATAATTCAGATAATTAATACGTAGGTTGTAAGTTGGCGTTAACCTTTGATCGAGGTAACCAGATCTAATGAAAAAAATTTTCATAGTTTTGTAGATATAGAGATGTCTGAGTGGCAAAATACAGACTCTTTTGAAAAGTGGGAAACTAGATGATAGACCAAATTATAAATTTTTAATAGTATTAGCTGTACACTTAGATCGCAGCGTTTTTTTTGATTCTGTAAGTTCCTAGCTCTGTTATTATAATAATATTAATTGGATCCTTACTTTATATAGACTTCGATTCCGACTTTCAAATGCTGACTTTCACAAACACTTCGATTAATAAAATGTTGGATTTTTTTTCTCCAAAAATGTCGTGATGTGCTAAATGTCGTCAACATTCCAAAATGTTTGCTGACAAAATTTCAATTCTTATAATATCGACATAAAATCGATCTTTTACAATTTTGAATTTTTTTACAGAAAAATTTTTTATTCAAGCCCCGAAAATCCTTGTTTTTTTTTATTATTCTTTATTAAAAACTTGCCATCTACGTATACAAGGCAAAATAAGGGTTTCAATAAATTGGTGCGTGAGTTAGGGGTGGTAGTAACCAACAATTAAAACAAATTTTTTTTTTGTTTTTTTTAACTCATTAGCATAGAGTACAAAATCAGAGCTTCAATCATTTAGTTGGTCGAAAATTCTTTCCTTTTTCAAAGTCGGTATTTTGTATAGACAGTCGACATTTTTAAAATCGACATTATGTCCATGTCGACATTTTAAAATTGGCATTTCAATAATCGATAAATTGTACAAGTTGACATATTTAACATCAACATTTTAAAAATTGGCATAAAAATATTAAATATATTATTTTAATATTATTTGTATATTCTGAGAAAAGCCACAATTGTAAATTGACCGGTACGATGCGGTCATTGATGTCTCAATGTTATTAAAAATGTGTTTATGATTTTTATTCTTGTTTTTATTTTTATTTTTTTTATCGCACTGTTTTACTAATAATTTGTTATTGAATTTTTGTGATGTTGAATTATATATCATGAAATTATAATACACTCTGTAAGAACTAATAGCTCTTTTTGAGAAATAAATAAAAAACAATATATAATGAAATTAAGTCAAACTCTCTTCATAGTTGGATATTTAAAAATTCCTATCACTTTATATTTTAATTCGTATTAAAATTGTATTTATTTATTCCAACAAGAAGACATAAACGAGATATTCATTCATAATATTAATCTAACATTAAAAAAAACTATATATTATCCATCAAACTGCATCAAATACTTGAAACTATAATACTTTAAAGTAGACTGAACTATTTTCAACTTTTTAAGTTAAATTCGATATATTTTTCAGCAAATTGTATTTAAAGTGAAATTTTGAATAAAAATTTAATTTTACTGTCGGAATTACTTTCGTTGCTCATCAAGAACTTGAAAAGGATTCATAGTGTTAAAATGGTCTTTGTTAATCAAGAACATACCAGTTTTTTTTTTTTTTATATATTCCTGTCAGTAACTTAAGAAGAATTACCTTTTCGTATACATTAACAACGGTAGGTTCTGCAACGTTTACTACATAAAGTGGAATGTGTAACATTTTTCGAGCAATTATTTAATAATTATTCTGCATTTATCTGGATGTTTGTAAGTTCGACGGAACGCTCCAACACATATACAAATTGCATATGTATACAAATGCATATATATATATATACAAATTGCTTTGGTACTTTTTTTTAACCCCTGTCTACCATGCTGAACCTTTGCAGGAAAAATTGATTGCATGAACTATATTTTTTTAATTTAATGTTAGTCTTCTTCGCAAATAATAAGGAAAAATAATAAATAATAATAATAATATAAATAAAACAAACAATTTTTTTGATTTATAATAATAAGGACTAATAGAATTTTAATCAATAGTTTAATATGGTATAATAACCAAAAGGCAAACAGCATTTAACACAAAAAAAAAACATAATTCACTCAAAGGTTATTCTTATTACTTAAAACTATACACAATAATATACATGTGTATCAGCATATTTGTATTGTATAATATTATACATTATACTACTTTATTGCTTCTACCTTTTATTTTTGGCATTATTGTGTGCGTAAGTCACTTCACTCAAAAAAAATTATTTTTGTTTTTTTTTTTGTTTTTTTTTTTATTATTTGCTGTATCTGTATTCTGTATGTTCTGCATGCTCCATTCCAAAAATATTATTTTATTTTCAGTGTTAAGTGTTCACATTTCACTTCACTGTTCAGGTTCACTGTTCAATCAATAGAACTTGATAGAAGTAGAGTATGATAATTAACTCTACTTCTACGCCGGATAATAAAACATTGTTTTTTTTAAATTGAAAATTATTGATGAAAATGTTTTTGTATTTTTTGTAAATTTTACCAATTTAGATACAAAATTTTGAATATATAAATTATGAATATTTTTTAAAAATAACACAATACCATAATAACAGTTTATTCATATAGCAAAATAATACAAAAGACAAAATTTATATGAAAATAAGAGCCCATTTTTAAATTTACTCTCCCGGAGGACTCAATAACGCTAATACGGTATAATTTATACTAAATGGAACCCAACTAACGAATTATAACTAAATGGAAGTGAGTACGAGTATACCATACAAAAATACAAACATTTTATACAAATTTGTTGGTATGGTACTTCTTTTTCTGTTATATAAAAAAAAAAAGATTAGTGTTAGGCCAATATAAACATAAATAAAAATAAATAAAAGTGATATAAACATAAGTACTGTAATTTCGGAATAAAGAATCTAATGAAAGAAAAAAAGAAACTAGGATTTATTTTGCTTCCGTCATTTATGACGGGTTACAAAGCTAGTTATTTAATAATTTTCGAGTACATCAAGTAATTAAATGTGGAAAACTACCGCAATTCCACTTTACTTATGTGATTGACAAATTATTATACTCTTAAACATTTTTTAAATATTTCATTATTTTAATGAATAAAAAAAACAAAAATTCACTGAAGCATTCAGAGCGAAAGCAGGATTCAAACTAAAATGATTAGTAGTTGGCTGACATAATCACAACACAATGCAGGTTGGCAAACATTTAATAGCATATTTCAGTGAAAAATTATTAGTATAAATTTAGTACAAAATTTGCAAATATTTCTATAACCTCTTATCAGTTGCAGCTCAAAGTTAATAACTGTGTAGCACAGTACTCAATTTTATTATAATTATTTTAAATAAAGAAATACCAATTAATAAAATATTTAAAAATAAATTCTCTTTCAAAATATTTATTTTAAACTTAACAAAACGAAAACAAAAAAAAACCCTATAACCAAATTTAAACACTGTAAGGTGAGTAAAAATGTTAAAACCCTTTCTTTATGTACAAAATATTAAAATATGGTGAATATTTTGATATTTTAATTGTTTTTATTATACCCCCTAGTACTGAACCATCCTTACCTTTTCTAAGGTGATCATAAACCATTTAATTACGTAATTAAAATGAATTTTCATAATTATATTCTTAAGACATTTAAATTTATATAAAAATTTACATTTCATTTGCCTTTAAAAACTTTTTTTGTATTCAAAAATAAAATAAAATAAAAGTTGAAAATTGTTTATGATGGGGTCATGAAATAACTTTGTATGGCTCTTCATAATTCTTTGAATTTTAATTAAAAATTTTCACTCACTTTGGTACAAATTACAAAAAAAAAATAAATGTTTATAACCATTATAATTGTAGGATAATTTTCTGTTGTACGTCTTGTAATAAATTTTTATGTCAGAATATTTTACAACAACTCTTTAAAATTTAATATTTGAGAAAAATTTTTTTTTTTTTTATGAAAATAACTGTTCTGTACATAAATTTAAAAAATTAGAAAAACGAAAATAGTTGATACTCAATTTAATCAACACTATTTTTATCAATTTAGACTTATTACACGATACTTTTACTGGACAATTTTACTTAAATAACACATAGTTTAATGAAAATTGACCTTAACTATTGCACTACAGTTAAATGGTCATAACAATTGCACTACAGTTAAATGGTCATAACAATTGCACTATAGTTAAATGGTCACTTAAAAATTATGTATTTAAACATATCATCATTTTTTTAAATAATTTTACATCATTATTTTAATGATGAGTTCCAATAGTGTTAAATGAACGAAGAACTGCTTTAAAAATTATTGAAATAAAACTAATGTTCTAAGTAATATTATTATACACAAAATTGATATACTATAATCTATATTCCTTGTCAATAAATATATCGGATTAGTACTTTTTATTTATTAAAATTAGTAAAGTCAACAGAACTTATAAATTTATTAATTTTGTTTATTTATAAATTGTATTTCGTTAAAAAAAATTATATAATATAACTAACAGATTTTTTCTACAACACCTTGATTAATACTAAAGAATTAGTACAAAATAAAAACCAGAAATTGTACATACGTACTTAGAACATTAGAATACCAACTGATGTGTTCCAGACCAGTAGTGTGTTAAATGTGAGATTCTGTGACCTACATCTAGATTCTAGACAATTGCAATGTCGGTAAAAAGTGGTACCAAAACATTTCTGTAATTCAATTGGAAACATACCATCCGGTTCTCTTGATTTGTATCGTTTGAAGTTTAGATTTCAATATGAGTTTAGTTATAAGTGTCGAAAAAAAATACATTTCATACCTAGGTTTACATGTACGAAATGTGTTTACATATCTATTTTGCAGAGCCCAAACTAATATAATTAGAACATGTAATTAATAATTATAAAACATAATTAAAAATTTATAACAACAACAACCAAAACACATAAATTGGTTAACAATATATGAATGTAGGTGGTTTGGCTTAACACCAATTTTGGTTTTTTTAGCTTTTGTTACTTGCTAGTTTGATCTAGTTTTTTTTGAGTATATTTTGATTTAAGTATAATTACACAATATAAAAATATATTTAATCATTACTTTTACAGTATGTATCTATAGTTTAATTTATTTTACTAACATATTTCTCATTAACGGTGGCGGTGTTTTACTAATCCTAATGATATGTTACACAATAAATTGTAGCAAGCTTTCGCCTAGCTATATACTTCTGATGTCTTTACTCTAAGCAACAATCTGACAGTATTAGAGAAGTCAAAGAAATTAGTTCCTAATAATAGTATATCTCCAGTGATTTGCCACTTTAATAATCATTTTACTTGAAGTAAAATTGAACTAGTACCTAATTTCATATTTAATGTTCATTGACATGATTCAATTTTGTATTTTCAATTTCTATGGTCTATTTTGATTGATAAAATACATATATATATTGAAATTTATACTTTAAAAATTAAATTTGGGGCTAAATAGTGTTTATGGATTCATATTAGTTTAAAAAAATTATTTATTACCATATTGTCAATCCCAATTAATAACATTGTTGATACTCATTTGAGCCAATTGAATATTTTAATTTATAGCATATAATTTAAATTCACCAATGTAACTTAGACGTAGGCGATAAAGATAATTATGTACTAGCAAGCAACACAGTTCGATATACTAACTGAAATACACAACGAAATAGATAAAAGTAGAAAAGTAGGAATAGTATTCTTCAATCTACAAAAAGAGATAGTTTGGATAGAAACATATTACTCAGAATATTGTTTGAGCACGAAATGAAAGGAAATGAACATAACTGGTTTAGAAATTATTTATCTGACCGGATGTAATATGCTGAGTATGAAGATGTAAAAACTGGAACTATAATACAAATGTACTTTTGGTGATCCAGGGTACCTAACTTTGTCCAACGCTGTTTCTAATGTTAGTATGCTGAAGGGTATTCATCTTCGCTGATGACCTGGCCATTTTTTATACTGAAACATCTTGTAAAAAATTAGATTAGAGAAAGTAATCAATGAAAAATTGGAAGTTGTGCAGAAGTTGATAGAAAAACACAGGTTAACTGTAAACGTACAAAAATCAAATATATTATTTTTAAAAGGAATCTAACTGAATATATATAAATATAAAATTTAAAAACTGTCCGTTCGAACTGGTCACGTGCTGTAGATAATTGAGCGTGATTGTAGATGAATGGCTGGTATTGGATCAAGAAAATTGTGAACAGTTGTAAGAAAATAAGGAAAATGCAGGGGCGTTCAGAATGGACAGCAAAAGAATCCCGCCTCAATTTAAAACGTCTCTTTACTTCAGTATGTTTCATTCAATCATTACATTTGAAATTAGTATGACAATTAATTGAAATTATTACAAATAGCACAAAATAAATCTATTAAGCACATATTTGGATTTAGACGTAGAACACCAACAACATAAAATACACATAAAACATATCATTTTGTCAATAAATTTACTAATAAAAAGTAAGTTAGCAACACAAGACAAGTATATTAATGGTCACTAATAAATAGAAGTATAACTGTTAAACCTACTTATAACAGTGACATTCACAGATACGCAAAATTGTCATATTCAAACTTTTAGCATTTAATTAATTTAGTTCATCAAGTTCTTATAATTATAGGCAATGTAATATTTACATAAATTTTTTTAAGGGGATTTTGAATTAATATTAATTAAATTAAGAACATTCATAGATTTTGAAAGTTTAGTTTTTAGTATTTATTTGATTATAATATATATCTAGTTTTTAAGTTCATGTATGTTGCACCGAATTATGTTATTTTGGATTACTTTGATTAATTTTTGTTTTATTACTTTTGATAAATTGTTAGGAGTTGTTTTATAAGCTCATTTGAGTTAAGAAAATAAATAAATAAAAAAAGGTATGTAGCAAAGACAACATAAAAAATTTTTGTTAAAGCTATAAAGTTAATACTAACATCTAAATCCTGAAACAAGAAATTTGAGACCTAAAATTTTCAAGACGTCTATCTACTCTGATTTAATGTTGCTAGATAAATCTTAAATTTATTTTCAAATCCACTTTAAAAAAAATATTTGTACATATACTCAGTCAACTTATAAAACGAATTAATAAAATTCCAAATCATCAATTTTCAATGAAGGTGTGATTATGAAAAATTTATTATTTATATTTGAATTTGGTCACTTGTCAATAATTTATAGTCCTATATTTGTCAAAAAAAAAGATATTCTGCAGTAAGGACTTTAAAAATAGTTACTACCCAAAAATTAACTTACAAATTAACAAACATTAAAAATATTCCCTAATGAAAAAATTCTTATCTATTCCCTAATTTTGTTTTACGAACCAAAAATAACTGTAATCTGCCTGCTCCCATTACTTTTCCCAAAAATTCAAAAGTAAGTAGAAAGTATCAGAACAACTAACAAAAAGAAATGTTCTAATTCCAGCAAATACCTCACTTCAATGATACAATTTTACTACTAAAAATAAATTCAATACTTTTTTTTTCGTCTTCCAACAAATTGATTAATTCTTAGCCCAAAAATTCTAATTAATAAGTTTTAACATATTGTAATTCTCTACACAAAAAATATTTCATGTCAAATTTGATTTCGAAAAACTTTTAATTTTATGTAACAAAAAAAATAATATATTAAAATGAATGTTAACTCTCTTCTTAATAATCAAATGGTAAAGTATGTTTTTTCAAATTAGTTTATAAACTTTAAATAAATATAATTAACAACTTTGCTAATCAAGAATTCAAATACGACTACCTCGCTGACGAAATATTGCAAAAAAAAACAAAAATTGTTAGTAAAAGTTTTCAAAACACTTTTCATACCTTTTAATCTAAAAAATTTTGTATTTTAACAAAATTTAGAGCTATTCACCAAATGTCCTTTATTTTTGTTGCTGTATAGAACCTATTGACATTTTGTTTCTGCCCACATTATTGTTGAAAATAATTTTTGAAATAAAATCTTCTACTCATATTATTATTTTTAGAACAGAGTATCACTTATGCAAACTTTAATAATCAATTTTAAATTATGTTATTTAAATTTCATATAAACTAAGAACTATATATATATGTATATATACGTAAAAGAGGCCATAATCTGATTTACACTAACTTAATACAATAACTCATGATAAATGGATAGTATTTATAAAGTTCATTATATTCTGTTCCATCCGTATTCAGTCACTATCTTCCGTAATGGCTGATACAAATTAATGTCACGTACAATATACGTGATATTTTTCTTTTTGTTATCACACCGGTTGGCACTATGGGAAATTTAAGAAAATTTTTTTTATAAATAAAATAAAATATAAAAGAAAAAATAAAAATAAATTAAATTTTTAAGGTAAACAAGAAGGCTTTGAATATTTTAGATAATAACAAACACCTTGACTTGGGCAGTATTAAATAAAATATGGAATATTATTATTTTTTTTTTATATTATAATGTATAGAATTTTAAAAAGAAGAAATTAAAAAAAATGGTGATTAGTATAATATTGGAGAGGAGAATTTAAAAATTTAAAATGTGAAATATTTAATAAGTAGAGAATATTGTAAAATTGAATTATTAAAAAATGTTAAATGTGTGGGAGGGTTGACTGTGTTTAATTTACAAAATTCAGCTTTGAATTTTTAAATTTTTAATCCGCGTTATTTATTTCATTTTTTTACGCAGAATAGAAATAAAATTTGCATTCATATATCATATGACCAAGTATACGTCATAATATCCTGAGTAAAAACATATAAAAATTTTTTTTGAAATATTTAATTACGTAATAAATTATTAATTTAAGAGAAGCAATATTGAAAAAAAAAAATGTAAAAATACTAAAATATGACCATCTTCTGGGATGGGATTAGTAAAACCCCAACACCGTCAATAAAAAAATATTAATCATTTATTTAATGAAAAGCTTATGAGAAACCACTGACCACAAACATAATCTGATTCTATTATTCTACATGGGTAAACAAAATTATGTTTATTTTGATTAAATATAAATTAAAATTAACATGCAGTATGTCCTCAATTCACCGTCCTATGCCCCATGGATGGGGTAATAGGATAGTGATGATACTCTCGATTCAGTAGTATGTATTGTACTATGCGATTTTTTAAATTTTGAATTTGTAATAATAATTTTTTAGTAATATTTGATTTTAAAAAGTAATAATTTAAAATAGATGTTGACAAGTTGTAAAGCAATTTACCAACCGAATATGTCAAAGTTGAATTCAAACAGATCCCAATTTCTTTTTAAAGGTAAGAAATTACAGAAAAAGCTATTCCTAATCTACAATCATTTCTTGTTATTTGTTTATGTTGTTTTTCTTTATAATATGTTAGAGTTAGGAACTAGAATGTGAGCAGAATAGCAAAATATAGAATAGCAAAATTTTAATAAATAAAATAGATATGAAATATTTAATTTATTTATCAAAAAAATGATTCCTTTCCAAGTTTATGAAATGAATACCAATTATAATTCCAAGACTACGTAACTGCTTTTGCACATTGAAATTCGCATAAAAAAATATTATATACAATAATTTTTTCTTTAGAATTTTTAATATATCAACTAACTTTCATATAAGGAAAATTACATCTATTGCAGAGTAAATTCGGCTTCATATTATCATAGTTCCAATTTATTTTAGTGATAAAAAAATTATATTCCAAATTAATTCCAAAGAATAATTGCAAAACTCTTTGTACAACATCTATGATGACATAAAAAAACTACACCATATCGGTTTTGAAGTTTTTATTTAAGATGTATTTCATTTTTTTAATGCTACTGAACTCTTCATATAACTCTTCATATAATAGTTGACATTACGAGACCTAATGGTTTAAAAAAACATATAGAATATAAGATCTTTATTACCTATATTATTTAATTCCATTTTTTGTACCAAATTTTTTTTTATTTCCCATAAATCTAATTTAATAAAATTCTAATTTAAATAACAATAATTTGTAGTATATTGGGAAAAACTTGATAAAATAATCAAAGCCATTTGGAGCTTCGATTTGAAAAATTAAACAGTGTAGGTATTTATAAATTTATAAATATATTTACAATACATCATATACATATATCGGAGGAGAAAAGAAAAATAACAAATAAGAAAGAATTTTTTTAAATTTAATGGAAAAATCAAGATATATTTCTCCTGCTAGAAGAATATACAAAAAAAGACAAACAAATAATAGAAGCTTTGTGTTAGGAAGTTATTACAAAAAAATGTGTCACACTAGAAAAACATAGTTTTTTACCAGATTTAAACAATATATTATAGGTTTGGTTGGATTTGAAATCTTATATATAAAGAAGGATGTTTGTATGTATGTATGTTTGTGTCAGAACTCCTCCGAGAGGCATGAACCAAATTTTACAGGATGTTGTTACTTGGAATCGAATCCGTGATATTTTGCTTTCCAAAATTTTAACTGGTTTCGATAGTTTCCATACAACTTCTAGCACCTATTGAGCATATTTCAAAAATTAAAGGCGCTACAGAGCTGAAAATTTTTACACAGATACTCTCTCAAAAAAAAAAACAAATATGCCTTTTACCATTTTAAAAATGTTGACTTCTTCGGGTAGCTGTGATACAAAACCTGATTAATGAATTTGCTCCTGAACTAATTTGTTGATGTGAATAACTTTTTAATTGGGCATATAGCAATATAAGGAGTATATATTATACAACTGTTCTCACACGGACAAATTTCGTTAATCCGTTTTGACACGTTGGTCTACAGACTTTTCGTTTCGTTGTGCCGTCTAAGAGATGTGACCGATTGACTGGAAACTTTGTAGACATATTGTTTCTTGGCATAGAAAATCACTGGTTTGTTTGATTTTTCACTGGTTGATCACTTGTTTTTTACCCCTTCCGACACGTCAATCTTGAAAAAATATTGTTAGAGAAGCTTCTATGATCTTAAAAAATGCGAAAAACAAATTTTTATTGAATTCCATGATAACCCATGCCGGCCTAATAAATTTTTCTAGATCAATGGTTTTCAAACACGTTACAAATATTTTTTTCTACCATCAGAGGAAAACCGTTCGGGCACATCGATTTTTCAAAAACTTTGTTGTAAGTGATTTGTTTTCAGTTTCAAAGTAGAATGCTATAATTTAAAAAACCTTAGAAAATAATGACAATAAGAAAATAAAAGATAAAATAGGAGCTTCGGTGAGATGTGTTAATATCAATTCGTATTCGCTCGGTATGTATCTTTATGGCAAAAAAAAAATACATAATATTACAACATTTTAAAGAGATGTTTGAATATAAGGCAATATTTTCTCATTTCATAATAATAAAAAAACTAGAGCAGAAAAATAGGTGGTGGACCAAATAACACACTGCCAATATCTGATACAGCAAATACTATTGCCATATTGACTGACACATATAATATAGTTGTTGATGTCATTATTGATGAAGTTTTGGAGGAGAAATAGTCAGTAGTACAATAAAATAGCAACAATCAGCAGATACACATGCATTGCATTGAGAACTGAAAAAACAATAACTTCTCATGAAATAAGAAGTGATGTTCCATCTTTCTTTGATTTTCTATTAATACGATATCCATTTTTGTTTAGTATTACTATATCTTAAATTTAAAAACTACTGATTTGAATTCTATTTAATACATCAGACATTATTTTCACAAATTCAATTCGAAAATTTTCGAAATCACATGAAACCGACCAAAAAACAGACCAATTACATTCCAAATCCATTCCGAGTGGATTATAGAACATATGGCTGACTATTTGAAAATTCTGTAAATTTATTATCATCCCGTATGGAAAAATGCTGCTAAAACAAACTTAAATCTGCTACAAAGAAAGCAAAATGCGATTTTAAAATTAATCTTGGGTAAACCTTTTTACTTTTCTACCAACAGTTTGCATAACATAGCAAATGTTAACACTGTTTTCGAACAAATAGATAAGATATTCCCTGCCTTTCTAGAAAGTTGTCTAAATTCAGAAAATCCGCTAGTAAGAGCGATTGTAGATTATGCTTTTAGTAATAAATTTTTATGTTTAAGTTAGTTTTTAAGTTTTAGGTTAAAAAAAAAAAAAATTGATCAAAAAGGTTTTGCTTGCCATTTTCCCTTAAAAAAAATATATTATAAATAGAATAGTTCATAATTATTGTCATAGGTGTAAATACATTAGTATAAGCTCTTAAAAAGGTAATTGAATAATTCAACTGTATAATTTAATTAAGGCATAATAAAGAAATAATAATAAATAAAAATAAATTTATTTTTTTATTTTTATTTTTTTTTTTTTTTAAATAGAGATTCCATCGCTGTTTTACAAAAAAAAATATTTCACTTTTGTTAATTTCAACAAATTCTATCTCTTAGTACAAAAAATATTCCACTGAGTTGGACACACTCTGCTTCATTCTTCTACTTACATACCTACATAATTAATTCTTACCTTATATATCTTGAATAACAATTTAATTTCAAATTCTTAAACAGTTCTAACATACTAAGGAACTATAAATTTAATTTAAAATTCCAGTTATTCCCGAAACATTTCCATTTTGTATTTGTTTTTTTATTAATTTTTTCCAAAAAATTTGATTTATTAAATTTTATTTTATGACATTCT
Source organism: Argyra leucocephala (assembly GCA_963942445.1). Taxonomy (NCBI): domain Eukaryota; kingdom Metazoa; phylum Arthropoda; class Insecta; order Diptera; family Dolichopodidae; genus Argyra; species Argyra leucocephala. Next base: position 150,904,867 of record OZ012678.1, read on the forward strand.
ATGACAGATTTTTAATATCTCATAGCTTCTGATCCTATGAGAAAATAAAAACAACCAAACCAAAAACAATAATTGTTCTTCAATTTCAAATATAATTTTCCAATTTGGTATTTTCATTTTCATTTCTCATCTTTCACAAAACCTATCAAAAAAGGAATAGCTATTCCCTTGGATGAAGATAAATTTTCAAAAAAAAAAAATCAATTGAAAATTCAATACAAAAAAAGTAAACAGAAAAAAGTGTAAATAAATTTAACCCTTTTAAATAAATTTGAAATAAAGAAGAATAGATAAGAATCGAAAAGGTTTGTTTACATTATATTAGATTTTTCTGGGATGAATCTGTGTTACGTATTTGAATAAATTTCAGGAAGAAAAAAAATTTATTTTTTTTTTATTATAAAAATTCTCGATATATTTTTTTAGTTTTGACTTTCCTTAAATTTTTTTACACTCATGATAAAATAAAATGTAGAATAAAATATGCATAACTGGCAATAGTTCCAAAAAGCTTCAATGTAGAAATTTCGCATTTTTATTACTACATAATATCATATCTTCTCTTTACCTCCCACACCGCCCCATTTAATTTAGTTTAATAATTTATTTTTTTTCTTTTAATCTTCCTATTGGAAATTGACAATTATTTGGCATTTTGACTTATTCAAATCCTACATACTAAATTTGGACATGTATAATCTATAATCTAGTAATTAGACATCAATTGAGGTTAACCATACCTACAACAATGTTAAGGTGCTCCTTTATTCGTTAAAGGTATGCATAAAAGATTCCGCGCTAGGATAATTTAATAATCTGCCAGCATATAGTTCTTCGTTAGTCGTTGGACCTAGATATTTTCAGATCATTGTGTATGCAGAAATTTTGACATAGCAATGACTCTTAATAATTTTTGATTGTAATCTTTGTATAATTTCCGCATTCAGATGTACTTTTCCATAATTGACAGCCATGTGACCAGAAGACTATATATTGACAGCCATATGACCATTTGGTTTTAAAATTGAATTGTATAAAACTACTTTATATTCAAAATCGAGAGAAGAGGTTCTCCCAATTTTCCAGTACATACTATTAATTTTGTAAAGCTTCATTTGTTCTCATTTCGTTTCTATATATTTTTTCCAAGCCAGCCTCCTACCGAGATGAACTCCTGACATATACTTTACTTCTTTTGCTTATATGGGATGGATTTTATTTTCATTTATTTTTATTTTCTATTTATTAAGTTAATTTTCAATTCAAGTTAAATATGGTCCTAGAGATTTTTGAGAGTAACATGAGCGTTTATGTATGAGTTCAAAATAGTCGTATATTATCAGCAAATATGGATGTCAATATTTGGCAGATCACCAGTATAGATTAAATACAAAATTTATATAGATAGATTAGTATAGATTATATATTTTAATATATATATTAGTATAGATTAGTATAAACAGATCAGTATAGTATGGATTAAATACAAAAGCTCTGGAACCGAGCACCCTACCTTACGGTACACCAACTTTGATAAAATGTTCTTAAGTTGAATAATCATTAGATTGTACCGTAAATCGCCTATCATTTAGGCACAATTTAATAATTTGATTAAATTTAAAATTTTAGACCATAATGCGAGACATATATATAAACAGCATGCGCGATATCAAGCAAGACTACTGAGCAACATTTTTTCCTTTGAAAATTTTTCTGATTTGAACAGCTATTCTGTGTATTTTTCTATTCTCTATGGTAATGTGTTCAGCTTGAAGTTAAAATTGATGTAGGGGCCTACACAATTGTTTTTGATTTTAAGCGTTATTTTATATCTTCGAACGTTTCTAAACACTTTAACTAGTGTTGATAAAAGGCCTATAATATGAATCTTTTTTTCATTTTTACCTATTTTAGAAATCATATACTAACCAGCTTATTTGGTACTAACAATTCATAGGGCCTTTAAAAATTTATACAGAAATTTTTGAAAGAGGTACATTTTGACCATTTAAAACCAAATTCGTTTATCTCAACCAACAACAGCTTTTCATGATTTTTTCAATAGTTTCATTATACAAAATTTAATGAAAAATAAATGCAGCAGCTTTTCGGGACTATTATCAAAATTGTATTAACTCTACAAAACTGGATTAACTGTACAAAACTGATTTTCTAAATGTTTATCCTTATTTCTCGATTTTTGATGATATGAGATATTATTTTACTTAATAAGAAAAATACAATTTGGAATTAAAAGTTTTCAACTTTCTGTATGTAGGTACATAATGTACCTTATTAGATATTGCATTGTAATAATCAGGAAAGGTAAATTCATTTATATAAAAACTATATTACGTACATCATTTCTGAATGAATTTGTTATGTTGTTTTTTTTACAGGATAATATTTTGATTTTTATGAAATTTTCAATTTCATTACATTCAAGGTTTATTTATTTTTTTTTGTTTTGTTTTTTATTTACACATAAACAAAACATTTTTTTTCGAATGGAAGGGTTAAAAGAACATGAAAAATAAATAAATAAATGGGATACGATTTGAAAGGTGAAAACTTTTTAAAAAGGAATGTTTTTAATGAAATGAAAATACTTTGTTTACAAAAAAATAATTTTCACATAAATTTTCTTATCTTTAAATATTACATTACAACCTATATTATATTCTAATGGCACCATAACAGCAAAAGTGAATTTTAGAAATTGGTACTTAGTATTTTCTAAATAATGAAGTGTTTTCACATTACATCAAAATGGAAAAATTTAAAATTATTTTTTTAAAGTGCTAGGTACAAAACACAAAAGAATTGTGATGTGAACTTTCAGAGGAAAATTTGTAAATAATTTGGATGGTAATTTAAAATTAAATGACTTGAATAGCAATATAGAACAATAAATTTATTTTTTTGATTCTGAATGGATTCAATTTGGATCATGTAATAGTAATGGATGTATTTCTTAATGGTAGTAATGTATTCAACTATTCAAATTGTTGTTGCATATTGCAAATTTATTCAATTCAACAATTTATTTCGATATAAAGATCATGTATTATTCTGTGACACATAGTGGTGTATCAAAACCTAGAATGATTTTTGCTAGTTTGATAATGTAAAATTTTCTGATTTATTTTTTAATTTTTTATTAATATTTTTGGGAAATATTGGAAAAAATTGAGTCTAAAAGAAATGCTTAAACAATATACAATTGTAGAGATTAATCGTTTCATATAAATATGCTAAAATTGAATTTAACTGAATAATATTTTAGGAAATAGGTTGACCGCATCGCTTTTGGCTCTCTATAAGCGATGTGATAATTTCTACCGTTCATTTAAATAATTTTTAATAAGACAAATAAATAATTATGCTTATTTTAAAGTGTGATTCAGTAACTTTATATTATAATACTCGAAAATTCATCATTTAATTCAAAGTATATATATTAAATGTAATTCCAAATCAATATTTGGCTATTGAGTTAATCATTTTGCCTATAAAACAAAAGCAGTGTTTGACAACTTCAATCAATCATTGACCTACAATGTTGTTCACAAAAATTAAAAAAACATTTATTTCTATTAGATACATTCTTAAAAGGTATGTCCTAATAGGAATAGGAAATACAAAAAATACATTGTATATCTAGATTATTACATATGAAATAACAGGAACTTCAAGGTAATCAAATAAAAAATTAAATATTATATAAATGTGCTAATATGTAATATAAAAATTCTGGAACTACCATCGATTCATCTATATCTGATGTAGACCGTAGGAATGACAGCAACAAGACTACATCTAACAAACAACCTGCAACACAAAAGACCAGGACACAGCATGATCCTGCAGAAAATTAAATTAGGAAACGAAGGAACTGCACTGTACAAATACCTAAAAGGAAAGAAGTCAAAGGTTTAATAAGACCCTCACCTCCAGGAGCTTCGGTATGATATAACAATGGCTAAATAAATCGGGGAGAAACCCGGCGCCGTCCCATTTGGATCAAGGTTCAATTTGAACTCGGTACTTTGCACATTTCCCACTGTCTTTCAAACTGAAACCTATGCCATTGATCGGCATTATAGTGCAGTAAAAGAGGACACAAAGGTTTCAACATATACATATATGGCAGATAGCCAAGCTGCATTAAAACCTCTGGCTTACCCAATTTTTAAATCCAAGTTTATCTATAGCAGTTACAGAAGCTGAATAGAAACAGAATTAGTCTTATGTGAACTCCTGGACATGAAGCAATACAAGGCAATGAAGAGATAAATATCCTTGCAAAAACAGGTGCGAAGAATCAATTCTTAGGACCAGAGCCAAGTATTGCTCGCTCAAAAGCCTATACTTACAAAAAATTGTTTCCAAGTGGGAAACAAACATATGGGATAGTTACCAAGGACGGTTGCCAACGCAGTCTAAATTATTTTTCTAGCTAAATATCCATAGATTGAATCAGATATTCAGAGAGACTAGACATGATGTATCACAGGTCATTGCCCATTCAACAAGCATCTGTTCAAAATTAGTAGATTGGGCACAGACAGATGCAGATTCTGCTTAGAAGAGAATGATTTAATTATTGATATAGGAGTTTGATTATTGAGTTATGACTCTACATTAGTAGAGGATTGCGAATTCTCCATCTGATTAATTTTTTCCCCAAGCGATTTTTACTGGCTTTAACGCACAGTTACGTCAAATGTAATATAGCCGTGGCATTTGAATACAATACAATAAGAATGATCTGAGGTTCCGAAAAAGCTTGACTTAGTTGTAAAGCTAATATAATTAAACTTAATATAATTCGAATTTTAATAGACGACAGTAATAAATCCTACCGCCAATATTGGGACCCGTTGCATTAGACATTTGGGGCATATTTTAAAGATATTTGTAAAATGTTTTGATCACGTATTCATAAAATACCTCTGTCTTCCTCCAAACATTGGCAGTTTTCCAATAATTGTCACAATACTCGAGTCAGAAGGAGCAGACTATTGAAGAAACATTAGAGAAGCTTATTTTGATTTTTAGCTCTAAAACATGATCCACAACAATACTTTTGATTAAAATGCAATTTATAAATTATTCTCTTTTTCCAACAATGTACAAAATTATTTAATTATAGGAAAAATCAAAAAGTATTCACCTCGTCTATGATATAAAGACCACTACCTCCACCATTTTGTAAAAATATTTTATGTATATATATATATTTAATAAATTTAATAACGTGCAATAAAATTTTATCTTTTATATTTTTCATAAACACTAATTGAAATGAGATCCTATTAACATTTACTCAAATTACATTCTACATTACAATCAGACCATCTACTTTAGGTAAACAACACGTCTATACATACAAAAAAAAATAAATAATAATTTTTAATTAATTTAACCTGCATTCAAAATCCTTCCAGCAATTTATTTTGCAGGTCATATTTTCATAAAAAAAAACAAACCAAATAAAATACAAGTAATTGTGAGTTAACCCGCATTCAAAAAAATAATGTTGCAATGTTCTTTGTTTTGGATATTCTTTTATTTTATACAAAAATTGAATGGAATTCATTAAAAAATAATTATAAAAAAAAATAACAATAAAAATAAATTATAAAGTTAGCTAAAAATAATACTGTGGATAATTAATTAATTAATTAATTTATATTAAATATTAGAAAGGTAGGTGAATTATACTCATATACAATTCAGTAGACTAATTAGTTACTTTGTATGAACGTTACGTTACCAAAGTTAATCATAGTTTTGGAACCCTAATACAACAAGACAATTTGCAAACTCTATGCTCAAAATGGCGTAGAATGTACACATTAATTTTGTTAAAAATAAAATTTTAAAAGGACATAAGTCAAATTATGTTTAACATTTTTTTTGCAGATTTTTAATAAAAAAAAAATTTAAATTCAGTTGAAAAAACTTTTTTCTATTCAATATTTTAAAATAATTAAAAGAAAATAATACTTAACCTCCAACATTATGAGTATAATAAAACTTTTGTCATAACAAAGGAATTATACTTGGCTTTTTAATAGATAATTATTAAAATTTTTAACCATGAAACTACAAAAATTTAATAACTGAAGAACTGTATTAATTCTGTTTTATTTTAAACACTTAGCACGTCTTTGTGCAGTAAATTAAAAAGTTTATTCAGGGATTTTTTAATTTTCGAAATTTTTCATTTGGATAAATTCGGTCTGTAAATCCGCTTTTAAAATCAAATATTTTAATAAATGTAGAACTTTGTATATGTTTATTTTAGATTTAATTCGGTTATTTTGATTTAACAAATTAATTTCAATCATTTTTTACTATCCTCAAACTAATCAGATTTTATTAGTGAGTCAGAAGCTAAAAAAAGGAGATATGTTACTTCCGAAACATCCATATTTTCAATGAAATAAAAATATTAATTAAATTCGACTCCATTTACATGACTAGCCTGGCGTTCTAACCATCGTGTCCTGTGCATTACGTTATTTGACTCAGTATTTGATTTTATAATATTTTTTTTACTTCAAAACATTTGGATAAGCACCTTAACTGTCTTCGTAGGATTAACAGATTAAAAGAAAATTAACAGATTAAAAGATTCAAAAAAAAAAACAACTCAAAGAAAGATAGTAACGAAATAAAATAAATTATAAAGGAATACAAAATAAATAGAAAATAATAGAACAGTTAGTATACATAAAATTTACAGACAGCTTAAAATATATTTATTTACCCGTCTCTTGAAAAGTTATATGATTGTGGGAACACATATGATGATAGGGTATTCCACAGTTTAGTGGGGCTAATTAAATAACTTTTTCACAGCTCTGGTTCGAAGGGGGTTCACTACAAAAATATTGGGAAAGACTGCCCTGCAAGAATTACGGTGCAATGGTTATATTTTAAACATAATACTTTTTATTTCATCAGAACAGAAATTTATAAAACTGAATGGCTGCTTCTGCATTACGGCGATAACTTAATAATGTTAAGTGACGTGCAACATCTCCATCATTAATAGTTTTGATGGTTCGCCTTAATTCTTTATATAAGTACTGTATGCTGGTACTGCACCGCTATAATTATGTGAATTATATTCAAGTCAAGGCCGAATTGAAAAGTATTTCCTAGTTTTGCTTAACAATCCTTAACATTTAGCAGCATCTTGGGTTGGTGACTAAATCCACAAACTGAAATCCACAAAAAAAATATTATTTAACTAAAACAGGATTACCAAACTTTATTAAAAGAAAAATATTGACCTTTTCCGGAAATTAAGATAAAAATTTAAATAAATTGATTCGGTTTCCATATTATTTATTAATATTGTGGAAACGGGCAATATAATTTTTCTTCAGACTGGTAACTTTTTACTCCTTATTTCGCAGATTTTTGTGTTTTTCGATTGGTCTTTGTGGATTTTTTTTTTGGGGCAAAATACATTATGAATTTTGTTTTTTTTTGTGAATTTACTCACCAACCCAGCATCTTTCGTGAGACAAAAAATTTTATCGTGCCACGAAAGTTTGCTTTTTATTTCCATGCCAAGAATTCTTAGAGTTTCAAAGTGTTCAAGATTTAAATTTTCAAATAGAAGGTTTGGTATGGGTTTTACTTTGGTAATATGAGGCAAGTTTAGGTATTAAAATATGAATTATTAAATTTTATACTATTTACAATTCTCCATTTTGTATTTTTTGAAGGTCGCTGTTTAGACAACAAAATATGTTAATTTCTGTTAATGTCAAAGAAATACAAGCAATAAAGGGTGTTGTCATCAGCAAAGCTGTTAATTTGATTTGAAGTCATAGATAGGAGATCATTTAAAAATATTATAAATAATGTTGAAGAAGGAACTGAACTTTGAAGAACGGCAGCATTAATATTAAATTTTTGGGATATAAAACCATCCAATACAACTTTTATTGAACGGTTTGAAGGGAAATTTTCAATCCAAGTATTGAAAATGTTTTGCAGTTCAATTGTTTCGAGTTTTTTTTTTATATATATGGCAAAAACCGTCTGTCACCGTATTCAAACGGGCAAATCATCGTATTTATCTATGCATCGATATCATTTTCCGTTAAAAAGGTCATAAGATCTGCATTTGACCTTTTTGACATAAAGCCATATTGGCAATCATTGAAAAGACTGAAAAGACTCGTTTCCATCACTTTTGGTAATACTAAAGAAGATCGTACTATATCTTATATTGCTACTACACCCTGAACAGGGTCGATGGAAGGAGAGTACAAATTATATATTTTCTTTATTAAAACCAGCTGTGCAGCTCTTCGTTTTTTTTTATATCTAGCTGTGTTGAATCGTATATTTTGCGTAAAACCTTTCTGTCAAAGATTTTTAGCTGGTCTTTATCGTATCTTCTCATGGGCCATTATTCAGTAACTTACAACTGAAAGTATCTGCTTAATTTATATACATTTTCATATTAAACCGTTTTAAAAAGCATTTTTAATTTTAAAAATTATTGCTTAACATAACAGCATCTATCCCTCGCTTAGACTTGTTGTGGTCAAATTTCTGTATGCATCCTGTGACACCTTGGCATGCATGTTTTGCTATTCTTTAACATTTCGCTCTTAAAATCTGTCTATATTTGATTTTATTTTCATTAATTTTTAAATCAACTCCACACACATTTTTCATCTATTTCAAATAAAAGTTCTTTAATTGTTCGGACATTTTTCGTTTTTCTGTTTACATATTATGATCACAAGTGTAATTGTCTAGAATACTCAATTAATAAATAAAATTTTTTATTTTCATTTTATTTCTTGTACAAGCTTTTTTAAATGGAATTAAAACCACCATAATTTCATTTTATTGAGAATAGAAAAAAAAATTCCATACAATCTCTTCCAACACACGTCATTATCGTAAATCATCACAATTTTTTATTATTATTATATAATTTTAAAATATATCCGATTTCTCGTTTTTCATTAGAACATCATATCGTTGCGAATTAAACCGATTTACAAGAGTTGTGATTTAAATTTTCTTTTATCCTCCAGTTAAAGTGGGTCATTAAAAAAAAAAATATTTATTTTCCAACAAAACGTACAGCTGTTTTTTTCTTCTATTTTCTTTTTTATTTTGTTTTATTTGTATTTGGTATGACCAAGGCAAGGTCAAATTATTTGCTTTAGGGGTTGAAAATCTTTTCACTGTTATACTACAATTTTGTTTTTATTTTTCTTATGAAACTCAAATATACAAAATGAGTTGGAAAATCAACAGCAAAACATAACATTTATAGTTGTTCTAGTTTACTGTAAGATATGTGGAATATAAGTTAATGTGATTAAATATTTAAATGTTTGTAAGTTTTTTTTTAAATTATTCACAAAAATTAATTTAAATTAAATAGAACATTTATTGGTGCTGTTAATCGAATCTACTGGTAATCTGAATAAAAATAAAATAAATTTATAACAGGTGATTGAATGATACAAAGATAATAGAAATATCGAATGAAATCACGAGTGAACAAAACTGATTTTGCACCATATTTAATAAATATAGCTTTTCTCGCGTAACATTTCAAATTCCACTTTCAGAACAAAATTACACCAAACACTTGCATTAAACTGATTTTTATCGATTAACTATATTAACTCACATATATTTCAATATTAATATCTTCTATAAATCTTTGTAATTTATTTTGTATTTTATCTTTTTAACCACAATCACCAATATAATTAATAACTAAGTTTTTGTAGATTGTAAATAGTCAGTAGAATTAAAAACCTATTATTTAATATATTGTATTTATTTTTGTATTTTATACTGTTGTATTTCCATATTTTTAAATATATTTTTAATATTGTATTATTTAAAATACCTTGTTTTGGCAATAAAAAAATAAATAAATAGCACAACTATGAATATTACACATTACATGATAACTGCTTTCGTATTAACTCGACATAATTCCGATTCATAAGCTTATCTGTTCGTGTTTGTTTTCAAATTTCTATTACATAATACCTTTTAAAAATTGTTATATTTTTTCATTTCGTCATACATTTTAAATTCAGCATAACTTCTGAATATTCAAGTAGAAATAAAGAATTTTTCTTAAATTGAAATATTTTCTAATGCACAGCAATGTCGAAAAGTTAAAACACCATCTACATTAATTATTTAAAAACAAAAAAAAAATAAACAGTATGTTTAATTTATATGTTGTATTATTATACTATGAAAAACGTCATTCATTGCATAATAGTTGAATCGTAGACATTTAATTAAAAATAAAAATTTAAGTAACACAATACTTGATGGCTAGGGGCAAATTTTCATGACGTTATAGACTTTTCTTTTTCAAAATAAAATTTTCCTTATAAAAATATATCAGCATTATTTTATACAATGACATAAACCTATATATGCACACATAACTTGCGATCGCCTGTGATGACATCTTGTACAAAAATTGTACAAAGCCTTTGTAATCAATAAATATTTCTTAACTCTACTGAAAAGAATGAAATTATTATTATAGGATGGCTCAATTACAGAAATATGTAACATAAAAAATAAATATAAATTAAAAATATGTGTAATAACAGATTGCAATTCTAAATACTACCTTATGTTAACATCAAATTCCGTAGTCAAATGGAAAAATTTCTTTAACATCATTTTTTTTGTATTTATAATTAATTTTATTTTTTTTTAAAGAGTTTTATGATGGGCCTCAAACTTATTAAGAATAATAATAATAGATTTTTGGGTCCGACAAAATCCAGGTCCAAGAATCTATCATTATTATTCCTAATAGAATGAGATAAACACTTTAATATTTTACGATTTGTTCCTTCAACTGATTTCTACTTTCTTATAATACCAAAGATAAAGATTTTATTTAACATCATCACACAATCTTAACTTTAGTCTTTGTCTCGGTCTTCAATGATATAGTATTAACCAAAATATTTTACACAAAGCTTTATTTTAATCCAGACTACATGTTCAATCTATCAAAAACGTATTTTATTTTAATTTTTGATTAGATTGTTTAACTTCTTATTGTTCCTGTTAATAATATAAATTTTTCATTTGTAAGCGTTTTGGTGTCAAAAATATTTCCAAATATTTATCAAAACGCTTTCATCTACTGTTATTAATGTTAATTTTCCATACACTTTATGAACACAACGGTTTATTTCAGAAAAAAATATGTATTATACATATATATATATATGTTACGGTTAATGTGATAAATCCGGTAATTATTAATAATAACCGTGTATTCTGGTAAATGTGATAAATGATTAGAATTTATTACACTTACCGGTAATTATTAATAATTACGTGTATGGATTGGTAAATGTGATTAAAATTAAAATTGTTTAATATTTGTTATTAAAATTATGACAAAAAAAAAAAATTATGGTTAAATCACTTATTTCTACGAAGTTAAATTATTTAGTTTTACAGGAAGAACTTTTATGATATTTGGAATTATACTTGATATTTGACTTTTTACATTTGCAGCGATTATAATTACAATCGAATTTACAACTACAATATTGAAATCCTTGACCACCTAGATTTGAATTTATTGATTTTTAAAGTCGGTAAAGACCAAACCCCTGCTACTTATTTATTGAAACTCTGTTTTAACAGACAGCAAGCTTTTAGTGAAACATAACATCTTTTTGAAATATTTAAGTCTTTGATCTTGACTGCTGGACAGTCGGACCTATCCAAAAAAAATTGAAAAATTAATTATTAAAAACCTTTTTTCAAATAAATACAATTTACACACGTAATATAGAGTTTCGGCACAATTCCTGGGACCCCGGACTTATTGCTTTCATCGCCTTCATTTTCGTTTTTTTAACACCAGCCATTGTGCTGATGATAAAAAAAATAAAAATGTTAAGGCCTTTCTTCCCGATTTCCGGATGGTCCTACACAAAAAAATTTAAAATTATTTATAATATTTATTACAATTACCTAAAATGAGTGGGAATTATTAATAATTACCGGTTTATGTGATAAATTAAATAAATTCTGTCCAAATTAATCACTTCAACCTTTTTGTTTGGTAATTATTAATAATGACCGGTTATTATTAATAATTACCAATTTATTATTTTAACCGTAACATACATATATTTTACAAGAACATGTTTACTACAAGTTTATTCCACAAAAAAATTTATTATAACGTTGAAAAAAAAAATTGTATCTGTAACTGTATAATCATCCTAATTTCCACCATTTTTAAAAAGAGTATAATTTAAGAGAATTTTTTAGGTTCAGTATATAACCTCATAACAGTAAAGTCTATCTTATCAACTATTATTTGAACTGCAGATGGACTTTTTATGAAGTAAAATGTTACACGCGTGAATAAAGGTTTACTCGGTTTGTCTCATTCCAAAAAGACCGTTAAAACAAGTACCATTTTTAATATTTAATTTTTCACTGAATATTTTTCGTATTTGTATAAATTATATATTATATATATATATTGTAGTTAATAATGAACTAAAAAAAAAATATACACTCTTTACTAGTGCTTAACTGTTTTCGAGATATAAAATTATAATAATAAAAAAATAATATCTAAGTACATTAATAATATTAAAAATGATTCATGATCAGTATTTGTAATGTCACTATAACCCTGCTTCCAACATAAGGGAATAATGAACTGATCAGCAAAATCATTTAGAGCATTGCAGTCGGTTATCACTGCCCTCGAGCCTTCAACAATTATACAACCTAATCTAGTTGTTTAATTGCTACTTCTAATTGAATTAAAGATTTAAAATATATTAAATTTTTAAATTAAAAAATAGTACGGTATAAATATCTGAACCATTTCAAAATCGATTTTCATTATTATTCTTTTAAATACTAGATAGCTATTTAAAAGCAGACGTGGCAAATTGACATATTTTTTAAAATTTTTTTAATATTCAACTAGAAATTTCAATTTAAAATTTCACTACAAGTCACTTTAACATACAAAAATTTTAATTTATCAAATTGCCGCAACAACACCCCCGATTTAAATTCAATTTTTATTATTTTAAATAAATTATTGCGTATCAGGTTGTTGTTCAAGATAAATCAATAAAAAACATACCACCGTCCACGATAAATTAAAATGATGGAAAACTATTTATAACGATATACTAAGTTTTTTTTTATAAAATTCCAAGTCAATGGGATGAACAAACTAACTGCTTTTACACAAAAATTTGGAATACAAAATCACATATAATAGCTTTTCTGTAGAATTTTCAGGGTATATCAACTAATTTAAATGTGGAAAACTTTAAATGTGGATATCTACTGTAGAGTACTTCGCCTTCATAACAGCATAGTTCAATTTTGTTTTAAGTGATTACCAAAACTCTCAACTTTTTATAATTTATTTTATCCCAATGCTAAAGGGTACTAGACCAGGTCAAAAACCCCGAAAGCATTTTTTTTACTTTTTTTGGAAATAGAACCTGGAACCTTTCGGTTGAAAAGCAGGCGCTCTACCTACTGCAATACCCAGTGTTGAGTACAATTTTTTTATAAAATAAATTTATGTGATTATAAATTTTTTAAATATGAAATATTAAAATTTCCATGTCATTTTTATAACTCACAGATGTACTATTGACATCTTCTAATAAGTTATCAAATCAATCAAAATAAAAATAGGAGTTGTATAGGTAGTCTAAACACTAAAAACACCTACTGATGAGTTCTAATAGTGTTATTATGAACGAAACAATTTCCTAAAAATAATTTTGTTTGTTAATACAATTTTTTATCAAACTTCCTTGAATTTCGAGAAGTGGGCGAATACTAGCTTATTTCATAATTTATGAATAAAATAAATTAAATTAACCAATTTCATTTAATTTCTAACAAATCTGATATTTTACAATCTTGTATTTGAAAAGAATAATTTGTAACAGTACAATTAAATAAATATTATTAAATTATATTATATAAAAAATAATTTAATGAAAATAAAGTACAATAATTCAAATACTTCAATTATTCTGTCCAGCACTGTAATTATTTTTCATTATTTTACAGATTTTTAATAATAAGAATATAAGATAAGAATTTAAATTTAATAAATATTATGATTAGAATATTCATTTTTAATATTATATTGTCAATATAGATTATCCTTGAACATGATTATGGTTTCTTGTTTTAACAATGGATTATTAACAAATTAGATATTCTGTCATGAAACTGTTTCAATAATTATGAAACGCAGACAAGAATTTTATTATTAAAAAATTAATCCACCATTAAAAAAATAAAACTGACACAAAGATAAACAAAAGAAAACAAAAACATTTTTTCCATTTTTTTTTTTTTGTTTTTGTTATTATAAAATCCTTGAAGAAATTATGGTCAACGAAATGAAGTCATGAAATTAACCAATCAATAATATAACTTTATTTCATTTTAATTAGATTTTATCCTTTACTTATATAAGTATTGTCTGTTATCCTTTTTAAAGCGTAATCAAATTGCTTAGATTAAAGATAATACTAGTGGATATTTTTATTTTTAATTTTCTAAAGTGATTTTATTTTTATTGATTTGCTACGCTTTCTTATTTTTAGTATCCTTAAAATGCTTCGTTAAAATGTTTTCGTTAAAATTAGAAAATCTGGATTAAAAAGAAAATTCCTTCCAAAAAAATATTCAATTTTCAGTTAAAGAATAAAATTTTTATAAATTTTTTTGTTATTTTATTTATTGAAGTCATTTTAAATTGTTTATGTAACGATATACACAGTGTTGCATTCCACTGATACAAAACCAATTTTTAATGTGTATTGGTGTAAATTTATTTTTTAGTATAATCTTTATAGATAAATGTGGAATATAAAAATACAGTTAATACCGCTATAAAGTGCAATTCAAGAATAAATTATATAAATAAAATTTATAAACATAATAATGTACATTACATACAAACTGCTTATATATTATACATTTAGATATATAGTAGAATAATATATTAAAATAGATTGAAAATCTTAAGATATTCCTTATACTTATTGTAAATTAGTTTTCAAGTGGTGTTGTCCTTTAATTAATAAATTAAATTGTAGTACACTCGAAAGGTCACTTTT
The DNA here is from genome assembly GCA_963942445.1 of Argyra leucocephala. Taxonomy (NCBI): domain Eukaryota; kingdom Metazoa; phylum Arthropoda; class Insecta; order Diptera; family Dolichopodidae; genus Argyra; species Argyra leucocephala. Next base: position 150,920,058 of record OZ012678.1, read on the forward strand.
ATTATATTTACCAAAATCAAAATGTTAGTATTGATTTAATTTTTTAGAATGTTCATTTTCATGATTGAAACCAATTATAGCATTCTAGTGGATAGATTTATGATAAGTGTTATCGATTGAATAGATTTCAAAGAAAATATTTTATAATGCAAAATCGATATTTTTAATAGAAAATATGTGAGTTTGTAGAGTATTGGAATTAGAATATTATTGTGAGTATGTAAACACTTTCCTAACTTTAAATTTGATATTACATATTAATCGGAAAGGTCTATTGTATCATAGATACTATTTTCAGTGGAAATTCTTTTATTTTTGTAAGTGAAACTTACTATTAACACGTTGATCGATTTTGGTAGAAGAAAATGTGATGAACTCGCGTCACGCTAAACTTTGAGTCACTAATGTTATTGATATTAATATTCATATACATTCTAAATATTGGTACAAAAAATTTTTTATTTTTGCTGTTTTTCTTTTGTTTTTTAGATACATACAGACAATATCCACATAGAAAGTGATTGGAAACATACATGTTACGTCTAAAAGGTTTGTTCAATATGCCAATGAATATTGAATAGAGTAAAGTCAATGTATGTGTATTCAACGGGACCGTGTCATATGAACTACATCTTCTAGGTGGTGACTGGTGGAAAGTGCCTAGTTCAAGAAATTGAACAGGCTCCAGCAAAAATAGGTTTGAGTCCCATCTCACAAAGCCTTCGAAAATTGTTTTTTTTTTTTTTTGGAAGTTGTACAATGGCTTGTTAGTACGATCGCTCATTAGCAAGATGCAAACAAGAGGTCCGGCGTTCCAAGTGACGGGAGCGAAGACCTTAAAATTTTTTTTCTTCTCGTTAGTACAATACGTTCCTTAAATGTTTTGCAAACAAGAAGTCCGGCGTCCCAAGTGTCGGAGCCGAAGACCTTGAAATTTTTTTTTTGTTTTGTTGTCATTAGTATAATGGTTTTTTAATGTGTTGCAAACATGAGGTCCGGTATCCCAAGTGTCGAGAACGAAGATCTACAATTTTTCTTTTGTAAAATTTTTGGTTTTTTAGTATTTTATTAAACAATTAAATTCCAAAAACTCAGCTTATCCGCCTATTCAAAGAATTGAAAAATATTTAAATTAGTCACGCATTGTCAGGTGGAAATAACAATTCCAGTTGTTTCTGGCAAATTCATTTATACTGAATTATGTCTTTTACGACTCGAGTGGCCCATTTATTGTTATTGATTGTTTTAGCGGATTTTTCCCATTGTCATTCTCCCAAAGAACTCAGTACTAGCAACTAGCAAAAATAATTTTTCATCTCGCGAAAATTTCTCTATTTGAGAAAGTCACATCTAAAGTCCGAGATTCAGTTCTAGCTAATGCTTGGTAGTGGCAATAGAAGTGTTTAAGAGAATTTGTGTTTCGTTTTTTTTTGCAACCGTAGCGACAATAGAATTTGATGTACGTTGGGTATTTTAGCTTGTACTGATCTTGTCCAGTACTGATGATCTCTACTGATAGGTACCATTCTTGATATAATTGCTATTTTTAATAGCACAAACGTTAATTTCAGCTCAATAATACAAAACCTATATCAATTCGGTGAATGACTATTCTATTTTAAATAGAGATGAAAATCTGAAGTTCTGAAACGAATACAAATAAAAAGATACATGCAGAAAACAGTTAAGCATTAAAAAGCTAGTGATTTTTCTTTAATGTAATATTTTTTAAAGCTACTAATTCAGATTACATAATGCGTAACGAAAAATATAAACTTATAGGGAGTAAACTGTTCAACTAAAAATTACAGCCAGACAAAGCATTTGTTGGTAAATCCATTGATGAGCGACTGTGATTATATGACTTGCAAAATATGATAAAGAATTTTTAAAAAAATAAACAACATCGTGAAACAATATTTCGAGTGGAATTCCCAAGGTACACGTCGCATCGGAAGGCCGAGAAAAACATGGAACACAACAGTATTAGCCAAAGCAACAAATACCCAACAAAAAAGTGGTCACAATTGAAGAGGTAAACCGTAGATAGAAGCAATGGAAATATTTTATTTCCACCCTATATCTCACGGACGGAGTTACAGAACAATGATGATGATGAAAATCATTTTTTATAATTAAGTAAAATATAATCATGGGGTTTGGAGAAGAAGATACAATGCCGAACTATACCAGCTGTTCATCGAAATGAATCCAGCTAAAAAAGTCAGAATAAGACGTCTCCATTGACTAGGCCATGTAGAGTATATGGATGAAAATGATCCAGCTAGAAAACTCTTCGAATCCAAGCCGCGAGGAACACGTTGGAGAGATTTAGTATCAGCAGATATGAAAAAATTTAAAATGTACAACAAACCAACTGGAGAGATTCCACTCGTGATCGAAGTCATGGAAGGACAATTTCGCGTCACGCCCAGGACCTTTAAGGTCCTAATTATAAGTAAAATATAATCATATTTATTTTTGGTATATTAAGTAAAAATAGCAGTTGACTATGGTGTTGTAAAGTGAAAAAATGATTATTCAGAGTGTTCATGTCCACCTGGGAAGCAAATTAGAAACAATAAAAAATTAATCTTTTTCTGATAATTGTTTTTGCAAGTTCTATTACGTAGTTTAGCTAAATCAAATCCAATCATAAGGCAAATCTATATATGTAAAAACAGTTAAGGTGTTCATCTAATCGACTTGGAATTATAAAAAACAGCATTGATACATCACTCCGACAAAATTACCCAAAATCAATATAAAATCTTTTATTATTCTTTATAAAATTAACAAAATATGGTTTATATCTGAATAATAAGATAATATGTAAAATAAATAATACTAAAAAATCACTATTGTTGTGGTTTTAAGAACATAGAATATTATTGTGACAAAATATTTCCCACAATTTACTAACACAATCACTTTTACCTACCCACTGATACCCAATTGTAGTTCAGATAATTCTAAAAAATATTTTCTATCCAAATACCTATAACTCAAATAAAAACACCAAAATGACAAAGAATATTTAAGGTAAATTTTAAGTTTTAGTAACACAACAGGTAACAGGTAAATTGGCCACCCTTGTTTCCTTCTGTTCTGATAAAATAAATTTAAAATCTAAAAACATTTAAAGGGCTACAAATAAATATTTATATATATATATATATATATATTATACATTTACATTATATAGAAATATCTAATAATAATTGATTTGATAAGGATGATCATTTTTCTTTTTTTCCCCATCTACTACACCACATCACTTCATTTCCAATTATAAAGTTTATATCCTTTTTTTTTTTTTGTTATTACTTTAATTATTATTGTAAACAAAAGAATTTTTATTTGTTTTTATCCCTGTAACCAAAAATAAATTAAAAATAAATATTATTCTTGTATATATATGAAGAAAATCATGGGTTCAGGTTATTTCAAAGAATTTTTTATTTTTTATTTGGTTTACTCATACCATCTTTATATGAGTGGGTACCCAATATTTTTTTATATAAATCTAAATCTCTGCTAAATCGAAAACAATCACAAGTAAATTAAATTTAAACCACAGGATATAAGGACGCACAGTATTATTTTAGGTTAGTTTTAATCAAAATGTTGAATTTATAATTAAAATAAAATGAGATTTTTATTCAGGAATTAAATATGAACTTTATTATTTATTATACAATTAAGAAGAAGAATTATTGTCACTAGATCTTAGATAAGAACTATTGAAAAATTACTTAAGTTTATGTATAACAGAAACTATTATTTGAATTACTTAAAACAATTGAAAATCTCATAAAATTTTTGTATAATTTTCACATTAATACCATAACAAAAAAAAAAAAGTAAAATTAAATTCTCATTATCATTTCTAAATTGAATTAAATTTAAATTTTCAAGTCAAAAATATCCTTGAAAATGACAAATTTCAACTTTTTAAAAATAAAAAAAAAAAAACTAATGAATAAAGTAATTTTGTAAAGAGGTGATATTCAAAATTAAAAAAAAATAACAAAAATAATAATAAAAATTTCTTTTATTATTTATCATTGTGTTATTTCGAAATGAATGACAAAATGGTGGAAAATGATAATGATATTAATTTTATTGAAATGATGGACGAGTTTTTTTCTGAAAAATATTGAAAAACAAAAATATAATAAAACTTCAAAAAAGGATATAATGAAATTTATATTAAAAGAAATAAATTATAATTTAATGTACCTTTGATAATCATTAACTTTTTTAAATTTAAAAACAAATTGAAAATTTAAATTTTGAGAATTTTTGTTAAAATAATATTATTACATTAAAATATATTTGGGATGAATAAATTTTATATAGACAGGCAGTTTGTACTAAAAACAAGTTGATAGAAATAGTAAATTTCCAAAATGGAGATTTCAAAAAGCCGATTAAACGAAGTCTAAACACGTTACGATCATACTGAGATCTGAAACATATGAAACATATCCTCATATCAGCCATACTGTTCCACAGACAGCCAGATGTGTCTTGACATATATTTGAATTAATTCATTTATTTATTTATTTAATAATTTCGCCTTAATTGTAATATGTGTTTTTTGTTTTACAGATTTTCGTTCTAGTTAGAGCTTACACTATGTATTTACACCTATGATTCTTTTATTTAGCTTATTGCAATACTTTTATTTTATTTTTTGTTTTTAATATTTAGTTTTAAGGAAAAAATGGCTTGCCATAGCCTTCTTAAATTTATTTTTATATAGAACTTATTCAAATTTAACCTATAATTAACTAAAATTATCCTAATTAGTATAAAAATAAAGTACATACTTTTGAATATATGTATGCAAATATTTGAAAACGTAAAATTGTCTTAGCAAATCAAAACAATCTAAAATCTTAACAATCAAAATCAAAATCTAACAAAAGCAATCTTAATCAAAATCAAATTTAATGATGAATAATATTACCTTACAACAATTAAAGGGTTTGCTTCTGACAATGCAGGGAATTAATCAATTTAAAAAATTAAAGACCAATTGGAAAAAAAACGTTCTTGTAGTGTTCGGGCAATAAACCGAGATGGGAAAAATGGGTTTTTTAAAGTTACCTTTCAAAAAATTAAGGAGCTTGACAATGAACAATTTTTTATTTATACAAGAATAAAGACAGAAATTTATGAGCTTCTTGTAAATTTAATTAAAACCCGACTTGGTGAAGATGTCAATAAGAGAACCAATCAAACCAGAATGTCGACTGGCTGTAACATTGTTGTAATAACATTTATTTAATCTAATTTTTACATTATAAATAATTTGCGTTTTTACACATAAGGCACTTGATATTTATGAGTTATTTTTTGTATACTATATCTTGTGATTCTATTTTGTTCCTGTGGATAGTAAGAAATTAACTAAAACACGTACTTAGTTTATAATTTTTTTTATTTATTTCAACAGCCACTAATATTAATAAAATAAAAAATGTAAATTAGTTCAACAGCCACAAACATAAACATCCACAAATATTAATAAAATAAAAAAATACTTAAATTAGTTCAACATTCACAAATATTAGTAAAATAAAAAAGGATAAATAATAATAATTATTTTATTTTATATCTTTCCAAAAAAGCGGATAGCATTTTATTATTTTGTTTGCATATAGTATTTACATTTGCTAATTTGTGTAGTTTTCTTGTAGAAAAATAAGAGGTTCAGAAAGTATAATTTTTAAGATTACAATTTGCTTCCCTTGCAGTATTGCTAAATTTGTTTTGGCGGTCTGTGCCCAGACGGGGTAGCCGTATGTGAGCCCGTTGCGAAAAATTGCTTTAAAAGGAAGAAGTTTATTCGAATTACTTAAATAAATTAAATAAATTGCCATTTAGGTGCCTATTACACATCATCAATCTTTTCGTCAATATATTGACTATGAATGTTTTTGACCTCAGTTTAAATTGAATTTTTAAAGTAAATGTTGTGTATAAAACGCAACAAATTATTTTTTTGCACATTTGAATAATATATCAATTGTTTTTTTTACAATAATTGTTATAATTATTAAAATTAACATAAATATAACATTATAAATTAATATTATAACCTTATCTGAACATTTTCCAAAAAGCCATTTTTTTACCTCAGCTGATTTTGACAGTAATATTGATGAGAATTTAGACAGCATGATTGATGAGAATAGAACCACCATCAATAATTTCTCATCAATCAACGGTCAATATATTGACAATATATATTGACCATGTATTGACCATTGATTGATGTGTGATAGGGGCTTTAGATTGAAGAAACCATATTTAAACACACAAAATTTAAATTCAAAGTTAAAAATTTATGAAGACGTCGTCAAATAAAGTGCATCTGTATAAATTTACTTTTCAATCAACCTGCGTACTACACCAAGATAATTGACTAACCAGTTAAACATTGAATTTGAATATTGAAACACAACTACGTTTTAAATACAAAATTTTGTGAACTCTAGTTTATTCACTTTTATTTGTGCAGAATAGTACATAGCTTATGATGATTTGCAAGTATTACCAATCCAAAATAAAATTCACCAACATTTATCTATTTTCTAGCCAATCATTTTGGATAGCACTTTGGCATTTCGCATAATTGGACAGTCTATTATATGTTTAAGGTGTCAAACTATAATGAAGGTGAAAAAATAACAAAGTGTAGCTATCTCTCACTAATTTTTATTAATATCCTCGCCATCATCGAAGAAGACGTAACATAAGTAAATACTAAAGAAATATAAGTACACAAACGATAATTTACATTTTATAATTTATATAATAGTCTACAGAATATTAGTTCTAGGTGAAGCATTTTTAAAAATAAACTAATTTTATTAAATATCTTAATCGATTTTGTTTATTTCACCATCATTAGAAGACTCATGTATACTTTATAGTTTCAACCAGAACATACACCATATTCTGTAAAACAATACTATATGTAAAAATATAAATGAGAATATAAAGTATATAGTTTTTGTATTTCAAAAAATAATAATATAACTAATAATTTAATTTTATGAACTTTTTAAACAATAAAAATACCACCTCTTTCACACAGACAGTCATTTTACACTTTGTATTATACAAATAGTCAATTCTGTCTCTTGTGGCCACTCCATAAATATATATATACAGTTCATATATAAGAGGAATTAATTGCTTTATATTATCTACTTATGTATATAATGTAAATATGTATATTTATACTTATCTATAAGATATTTATAAATATACATATATACCACGTGGAAATATTTTCAAAGACTGGTGAAAAGATGCTTACTATTTTATTTCTAAAACAAGAATCATTTATCATTTTTTCTTTATCAGTTTTCTTTTGGTTCGTTATAATGAAAAATCAACTTTGAATTTTGAAATAGATTTGGTATATTTTTTTATTATATTTATCAGTTTTTGGTTACTTAAATTAGACTACTCAAATTTTTCAAAAATATCACAGTTAGTGAACATCAATCATTATTTTATGATTTGTCTACATTTTTCTTTTTTTTTTTCTGTGTTCTCTCAGAATAAGTATAAATATACTTATAATAAAGTATAAAACCGTATTCCGCTCAGAATGTTATCCTGTAGCATAACAAAGAATATAAACAGATTATAAGTGTAATTCAGTAATTTTCTATCTTTAAAAAAATTAATTTCAATAATATGGGATTTGAACATGCCATCCCACTGTTGGTACATTCTATAATCGAGTGTATTGACCATTCGACAATAGAAGCTCTAGTTTTTTTCAGACAATATGAGTATTTATATTTTGTTTTTTTTTTTTTTTATTTCAATTTTATTTTATTTAATATAAGCTCATTTTTATTAAATAAATTAAGCTCAAAATTTATAATTACTGTTACGTCAGCATTTAACAAACAAGAATGTAAATTATTTTTCTCAGTCCAAAAAACCATTACTGCTCTTTGTGTTAAAAAAAAAACAAAATAAAAATTAAAAATTAATCAAAATTAAAATACAAAAAAATACAAATTGAATAACTACGACTTTTTTCTGAAATGTTCCCAAAAAAGTTCAATTAATAGTTGATCAATAAAAAGTTTTTAAAATAAAATAGTTACTTATAATATTTAAATTATTTTTTTGTTAAAAAATATTACAATTTAAATTTTTGTTTATTTAAATTTTAATATCAATTTCAATTAATAAATATGACACTAAATAATTATTCAGCAAAAAAAAGTTTTATTTCAGCACCTAGCGGAAAGTAGATCGTTACTAACCATTTGCTACACAATAGCAAGAGGTAGTGTAGCTGGGTTCAAAAATGTGTAGTTTACACAGCATAATGGAACGCTACTAATGTTAGGTTGTGGACCGAATGACATTCGGCAACGTATTCCAATGCATTGAGGTATTCAGAAAAAAGTATAAATGCCTGAGTGTACCACTATGACGTTAAGATAAGTTAGAATAATTAAGTTAGTACTCCGTAGTGATCTTCGAATAGTAATTTTGTCATGTATTTCTATTGGAATATCTATATATATTTAATTAATAAGTCGATAGCCCAAGCAACTAGAGCTTAATAAAAATGTAATTTACTATAATTTTAATTGTAATAAATGTTAATATAGAATATTAAATGAATATTTAATTAATATGAAAATTTGTACCAGTTCAATTTACATTTAGAATAATTATATATATATTATTCTGCATTTATCTGGATATTTGTAAAATCGACGGAACGCTCCAACACATATACAAATTGCATATGTATACAAATGCATATATATACAAATTGGTTTGATGCTTTTTTTAACCCCTGTCTACCATGCTGAACCTTTGCAGAAAAAATTGATTGCATGAACTATATTTTTTTAATTTAATGTTAGTCTTCTTCGCAAATAATAAGGAAAAATAATAAATAATAATAATAATATAAATAAAACAAACAATTTTTTTGATTTATAATAATAAGGACTAATAGAAATTTAATCAATAGTTTAATATGGTATAATAACCAAAAGGCAAACAGCATTTAACACAAAAAAAAACATAATTCACTCAAAGGTTATTCTTATTACTTAAAATTATACACAATAATATAAATGTGTATCAGTATATTTGTATTGTATAATATTATACATTATACTACTTTATTGCTTCTACCTTTTATTTTTGTCATTATTGTGTGCGTAACTCACTTCACTCAAAAAAAAATATTTTTGTTTTTTTTTTGTTTTTTTTTATTATTTGCTGTATTTGTTTTCTGTATGTTCTGCATACTCCATTCCAAAAATATTATTTTATTTTCAGTGTTAAGTGTTCACTTCACTGTTCAGGTTCACTGTTCAATTAATAGAACTTGATAGAAGTAGAGTAGGATAATAAACTATACTTCTACGTCGGATAATAAAACATTGTTTTTTTTTAAATTGATGAAAATGTTTTTGTATTTTTTGTAAATTTTACCAATTTAGATACAAAATTTTGAATATTTTTTTAAAAATAACACAATACCATAGAGTAATCATATAAGTAGAGTATTCACGTAGAACAATATTTGTTAATCATTTTCTTCTAAAAATGCCGTCCCATTTTTACTCAAAACACGAAAATGCCGTCCCATTTTCACTCAATACCCCAAAACACTCAAATATAATTTTCGAAACTCAATTATTTTTACTCAAATTTTTTTTTTTATTGAGGAGAATATTTCATACAATGCCTCTATACTTCTAGCCTATTCACAGAATGATTTTTTCGGAATTTTATCGAATTACGATTTCGTTTTAAGTTTTGTTTTAGTTTTGTGTATAAAGTTTTGCTCTCCCAGTGACTAGGCTAGGAGTATAGAGGCATTGTTTGATAATTTGAAAAGTATTTACATACGTATCTACTTTTGATTTATATGAAGAGTGTGTATCGTAATATCGTATATGTGTTCACCATGCATTTACATATCTAATTCAATACAAAAAATATATGTATATAGAAAAATGTAAACAAAAAAATACAATTAATCGCAAAGACAATGAATGAAATTCTATCCATACAATAATAGGTCAATGATAGCATCACATAATCCAGAAATTTTTTTTAAAAATAATGCTAATAAAAGAATAAAATTTATTAGTAATGCATTACAAATCGTGAACTTTGTACGGAATACCGTTTTGTTTTCTTTTCTCAGAAGTTGGTTAAAAATCGTATTTCTATTTCAGATGAAATAATTTTTGAAGAAATAAAAACAGCCAACAATCCATATAATATATATTTTTTTACTTACTTTTTTAAATTTTGATAGCTTATTTGTTTGTTTGTATTCATAATTATATTATGTATTCATATATATATACTATTCATATTATTATCTACGGTAAGAAACAGACAAAATTAACAAAACCAAAATTGCTGAAAATTTAAAAATACATGTAGGTACCTATTTTTCAGTATACTTTTCAATAGAAATTAATTTGAATTATTTTTAATTTTACAAAACCAATATTAATTTTTTTGTCCCTTTCTTCTATAAAATTTGAAATCACATTGACCAAGTCCAAAACAAAATATTAATTCTTCAAATTTTAAAAATTAAAGCAAAATAACAACAAATCCAGCAATAATCTTGAATTCTTTCAATTTCTAAAAAAAAATTCAATACTTTGATTTGTAATATTATTTGTGGTCTATTGAAAGGACTTTAAATGAATGTATATATATTTTTATACACATTGTGTAATTTTTAATTTTTATCACATAAGTAAAGTAGAAATGCGAGCAGCGAAATAAAGAAGTATGTATATACTGTAGCTAGCATGCACATACGCATATAACTATACAATTTTGAGTACCTATACATACAACTTTTATATTGTTGGCACTGTTGGCAGCATAATAACAAATAAATATGTTCATAAGCAGTAGGTACACAAAATCATTTTATTTATGAGTACAAAATACATTGCGCTCAACTTATAAGTTAAAAATTGAGTAATATAATTTTGAGTGAACACAGAATTTTGATATTTGAAAAAGTGACTAGCAAATTTTGTTCTACGTGAATACTCTACTTATATGATTATTCTATGACAATACCATAATAACAGTTTATTCATATAGCAAAATAAGATCCCTATACAGTATACAAAAGACAAAATTTATATGAAAATAAGATCCCATTTTTAAATTTGCTCTCCCAAAGGCCACAATAACGCTAATACGGTATAATTTATACTAAATGGAACCCAACTAACGAATTATAACTAAATGGAAATGAGTACGAGTATACCATACAAAAATACAAACATTTTATACAAATTTGTTGGTATGGTACTTCTTTTTCTGTTATATAAAAAAAAAGAAGATTAGTGTTAGGCCAATATAAAAAGTGATATAAACATAAGTACTGTAATTTCGGAATAAAGAATCTAATCAAAGAAAAAAAGAAACTAGGATTTATTTTGCTTCCGTCATTTATGACTTTGTAACCCAGCTAGTATTTTTATAATGTATGTTATTTTTTTAAGGATTTAAAAATTAAAATCTTTGTGAATTTACAAATCATATCGACCTATCCAAAGTAAAGTATGACAACTCAGACAAGTCAATTTTACAGGTGGAGCAATTTAAAATTTTGTCATATTTGGAATCTATTTTAAAAGCATTAACTGATGCATAATATGATCCAAATTTTTGTCAGCATATTATTTTATGGTATATTATTAATTTTTGCACTAGGTTTAATCTCAAAATTAGTTAAGTTCGAGATATATGAATTGTACTAGTTCTATTTTTACCCTTGTTTTTTATTAACATAATAACATCTTGAGATGTAATACTTTAACATGGAATAATTGGAAAACAAAAGTTCGATAAAGCGTAGATGTCATAGTCTTGCTGGGCAAAATAATTCCGTACTATGTTATATCTCTCAACGTAGTAAAGTTGCATGGATAATTATACGGGATTTTTATTACATCTCTTAATACAATAGTTCTAGCTACCTGGTTTTACAATAATAATTCAACAAAATGCTATAAAATAATATATAAAAATTTTAAATTTTAGTGTGTTATTTTTAAGTCAATATAAAAAAGTTTAGATACATTTTCAGATGTGTGTCCTCGAATTTAATTTTATTAATTGGTAAAACTGATGTATATAATTTTTTAATTACAAATGTTTTCTTTTTTTTTGCTCGTTTTTTATTGTTCAAATTTATAGCATTGTATTAATCTTTTAAATAATATTTGCTTACTTGGCTCCATAAAATTTTTTCTGAATTGATGTCCTTATCTAAATGCAAACATTGAGTTAAATTCTTAAAATTATAAATTTCGTCTTGAACCATTTCTATAACCATGTATGGTTTTCCAGTTTTTTTTTTCAAATATTGTATTAACATAAACCATTGACTAGGTACATATATTTGCTTCCCTTTTTTTCTCTTTCTATATTGGCATGAGCACTATCAGCTTCGTTTTATGTATGGCCTTGCTCTAAAAAACGATGTGTTATATTTATATTATACGGTTTTGCAATCTCATTGACCTCATGTACAGTTCTTTTACGCCTTCCTCTTGAACTAGGTAATAAAATTTCAAGATGATTCTCAAGTTTCTTGAAAGCTGTTGTTATCCACTGCTTATTAGTATTCAAAGTATTCATAAACATTAACTGGCAAACCCGAATCTCCTCTATGTTTTCACTGTTTCTCTTTTTTAAAAAATAGTTTCTTATAAATTTTCTACTTATTTTTGGATTAGTGTGCAGGTCTTTTTGTCAAATGTTTGTGTACGGTCTAAAATAAATTACATAATTATATAAATACTACCTAATTTCCAAAAACTATCAAAAATCTTAAGACATTCATCAAATTCAAATTTTTTATAACACTTCAATTGGCAAGAACAGCTATCCTTTAAGAGTCGAGCAGTTCTAATTTTTCTTTCAGTTCACTTATATTCTAAACCAAAATTTAACGCTTTTTTAGACTTATTTCTTTCTCATTGATCTGGAAAAGCTTTATTTACTTATGATAATTGTTTATGACAAGTATAAATTCGCGCCAAAATATCCATGTAAGAAAGAGACAATTTGAATTTGCGGTAAAAAAAAATTTCTCCATAATCAGTAAAAAAAATGCAAACGGTAAATATAATAGATGAAGTGAAACATGTGTTATAAATAAAAGTATGACAAATCGAATTGTATTACGACAAAAAAAAAAAAATGTACCTTAAAGTATTACATATCGCCTTGTCTGATTGTTTTTTATGTTTAATTTAACGAGAATTAATACAACTGAACTTAGATTACTTTTGCTCGGAAAATTTTTCAGTTTATACTTTTAGTTAAATATTAATAAAATTAATGTTTATGAGCGTAACTTCCTTAATTTTAGGGTGAACGCTGTGAAATTTTTACAGGCTATAGATTGGAATATGGGCAATCAGTGGTATACTATAACTCAATTTGCAGATAAGTCGAGTTGTCATATTTTACTTTGGATATGTCGATATTTTTCTAAAATTACAATATTATGATAGCTACATAACAAGTGTTGTTGGTCTACAAATTTCATACATTTAAAATTCTAAAAATGAAATATTTTTTATCTTCAGTTCGATTTAACACCCTGTAAAATTAAATATCATATGATAATAATAAACTTGTGGTGTATAAATATGAAATTTATGAAAATCTTTCTTTCAAAAAATCTGTCAAAAAATCTGTCCCAACAATATATATATACCATTAACATTAAGTCCTACATAAAACATAAATTTATGACTTTAACATTTGAAAACTTTTTTCATTTTCTCACATCAGGGGTTCTATATAAATTTGCATTTAATAAAAATAAATAAACTCATTTTATAGTCATAACAATAATAATGTAGTAAAAAGCATACTGTACCCTAAATTGAACGCAAAATTTTATTACACCATCATATAAACATTTCAAATCATTAAAAAATATATAGATACGAAGGACTTAATATCTTGCTATTTCATCATAGTCCTAGTAATTTGATTACATTGACTTTTATTAAAAAAAAAAAAATGTTTTGTATATACATTTTATTGCACAATGTTATTAATTCAAATTATAGATTAAAGTCGGAGCCAGCACTGATTTTTTGTTGTCAGTAAGACTAAAATATTTTTATAGTTATTTTTGCTATTTTTAATCATTATAATATAATTTTTAATTTAATTTAATTACAGGAGTGTTTTGTCTATTCAACATATATCAGTGCATATTAGGTGGTCTACTCTGCTTTTGAATTCTGATTATATGAAGATGTTAAACAATTTAATAGTAAATAATTAACACAATTTTTTTTTTTTTATAAATATTATGATTATGCAAAATTAATTGTTAAAATAAAAATAACATTTTAAAAACAAAATATTTTTGTCATAAAATTTGAGGGCTAATTAGTTGATTATAATTTTGATTGAATAGTTGATTGAAATTTTAGAAATTAGATATTAACAATTAATTTTTAGTTTAAACCAGAAAACTATGGTCACGAAAATGAAGTTTTTGATATTATTTAATTAAAAATTTATTAATATTAGTTGTAATACTCGTATACATAATAGTTAATATATTTATTATTAAAATATGAAATATTTGTGAAATCGAATTAAGATTAATAGATTTTCGTGTAAGCCATTTAAAGTTTATATAGTTTTATATCATTTTAAAGACATTTACAAGATATATTGGAATAGAAATAGATACAGTTATGTCCTCATAAAAAGAAAAAAACTACCAAATATTTATTAAATTTTTTATTTCACTCTTTTCTACAAAATTGATTTTTAACAGTTAAAATAATTTTTACTTTTAAAAAGCTACTATGCAACTGACCCAATAATAAGCTTTTTAACCTACTCACCTACATGAGTCAGATTTCGAATTCTAAGCAAATAATTTAAAATAATCTCGAGAATGAAAACTATAAAAAAAAATCCTAATTGATTTCCACAAATTGTACAAGTTGCCTACAAAAACGAGCTTAAACCAAAAACCGTTAAAAATAATTAAAATTGTCCATCAAATCATATCATCAACCACAAACAGCCTATAGCTGATTGTGTTGGCAAAATTAACTTGAACATCCACTTCCATCTACATGGTTGCTACAAAGAAATGGAAATTAAATGTCAATCATATAAGACAGAATAAGTTTGAAAATGAAGGAAATACAAAACTTATTCAAAAGTATAATTATAACAAATCCCTTACACATGCGGTTTTCAAGTAAAAATAAAGTCTTTCTTTATATGGAACAAAAAGGCATCTTAGTCTCGAAATTTTATAGATTTGATTTGTAAATAACATTTTGATAGCGTGTTTAAATGAAAATTTTGAAAAATTACTAATCAATAATGCTAATATATGTGAACCAAGACTAATAACAATCAGTCTTGATGTCTACGGTTACTTTCATTTTTATATATTTCCCGTCTTTTTGAATTTCATATATGTCATGTTGTTGCCATCAGATGTTAACTATGATTCTGATTTCTTTGAAAATTTTTCTTAAAATTTTTCGGAAAATTTTAAAAAAATGTTAAACATAATAATGTCACATTCGTAAAATAACATACGAGTCTTAAATCTTCTACTGCTACCTTTGACAATTTAACTGTCTATTGACGGTAGCTGTGAGTTGTCTTTTTGACAGTAATAAAAACTCAAATTATTAAAGTTTATTTTTTAACTGTTAAAAATAAATAAATAAATGTCACTTCATATAAAACGAGATAATCTGTGAGTTATAAGAATCAATCAAAAATTAAAATAATGTCTTTTGAACTGAAATTGTTATGAAACCGTTTGTAGTTGTTTCGAATACGATGAATTTTTGTCAGAATTTTATATGATATGCAACGAAAACCATTTGTTTTACGGAGCATACGAAATTAAAATACGCATTTGGTTCGTTGCTCATTACTGTATAGATATTGAGGCTACCGATATTGAGGAGCCGACATTAGCATAAGCTTAAAATTGAATATATATTTTAACTTATTAGTAAAGCTGAACAAAAAAGTGATTTTATAATCACTGCTACACTAACTGTAATTGCTGATTTCAAATCACAGTGATTTTGTCAAAATATTTGTGTTCTCATGTCACTCACAATTATATTAGAAATGGAAACAGTGATGTTCGAACAAATAATGTTAACTGCGATTATTAATTTGATTTTTTTAAATCACGGGAATCATAGGATGATTCAAATCATTTTCGTCTGTACCAATTAAATGTATCCATCGCTTCTGTATTATTTTTGTTTATTATTATTAAAGTAATTTGTAAACGTTAGTATTGTACCAATCCAAATGAAAATGCTTGTATGCATACCGTTTCTAAAGTTATTTAATTTTGCTTATAGTTATTTCAATGAGATGTTATATGAATTTTTAATTATGGTATTGAAATATGAGGGAGTGAGAAAAATATAAAAACAAAAGGTAGCAATCACATCTACGTATACATGATAGCTTCAAGAAAGCTTCAAAAGGACACTTTAACATCATGTATACGTTAATTTCTTAAAATCTGCTCTTTTTTTTCTTTATTTATCTGTCTTCATTTACAATTTTATTAATTCAAAAATGGTTACAAATTAATTCAATATAATAAATAAATTGAATAACAATTTTAAAGTTGTAATTTTGACACACATTGTACATATAAGAATTTTACGACCGTAGCCGAAGCTGTCGGTCTTATAATTTATTCATAACTAGTTTTGTAACCCGCCATAAATGACGGAAGCAAAATCTATTCTAGTATTTCTTCCTTCATTAGAGTTTTCATTTCAAGTTTGAGAAAAATACGTATTTGATTACTAATTTATATAATGACAAATGACAAATGACAAATGACAAATGACAAATGACAAATGACAAATGACAAATGACAAATGACAAATGACAAATGACAAATGACAAATGACAAATGACAAATGACAAATGACAAATGACAAATGACAAATGACAAATGACAAATGACAAATGACAAATGACAAATGACAAATGACAAATGACAAATGACAAATGACAAATGACAAATGACAAATGACAAATGACAAATGACAGATGACAGATGGCATATATAAGCAATAAAAAACAGATACTATGTTTATGACAATTACATGATGTTACAATTTGTATATATATGTATATTTCAATTTGTATATGTGTTGGAGTATTCCGTCGAACTTACAAACATCCAGATAAATTCAGAAAATTTTACTTTTAATTTTAGTTTGACAATAGTTTTTTGTCCCCCTTTTAATATAAAATAAAATCAATCAGCTAGAAATTCATTAATAATTTACATTAATTCAAATTTATTTAAAAATTACACATTTAAACATTAAGAAGTTGGACGATTTTTTTCTTGACTTGATTTTATCAGATAGATCATTAAAAAATTTTAAACAATTGTAGAGTCAATTTGTCTTTTGGCAGTTTGTTTTGAACAGTGATATATAAAAATTGTATTTATTTCGGGTGTTATAATCATGCACATATACATATATTGGCAAAATGAAATAACATTTAATTTGATTATTTATAATTTTAAGGCCCAGAATGTACAATTCACGTTTTCATATAATATTCTCGAATCTGAGGTACTTATCAGAATAAATCATACTCATTGGGTGCAATATTGGGTAATTATGAATTATTTTAATAGATTTTTTCATTAGCATTTCATTTTTTGTTTAAACTAATTTTTGACACTCCACTCCATATAGGGTTGACATTAACAACAATTGATAAAATATATGACTAGTATATTATAATAAAAAGCGTTTTTGTTATCAAAAAAATTTTTTAGTCTGCGTAGAATAAAAACATAAGGAGAAATTTTTTTCCAGACAACATCAATATGATCTTCCTATTTAATTTTTTAAATCTACTACGAGACTTAGATAGCTATGACTTTTCACTACGTCAATACATGAGTTGTTGTGTAGAAATGTTGAGTAAAAAAATAATTTATTTTCAAATAACAGGATTTTTGTTTTTTTGATGTTTAATAGTGGTCTAAATAAATTGTTGAATTCACTCAGGTTGAAAGCTTGAATTGATATTTAATATGAGACATTTTGTGTTTAGAGTGAGTAATAACTAAATAAAAAAATTTTAATTTTACATTTTAGGTTGTGTTTAATTTTTAAATTTATAGAAAGTTTTACAAATATTATCAAAAATTGATGTCACCAAAAATACATAATGTCAAACACAAGCTATTTTCAAACAAGTTAAAAGAATACGCAGTTTGAAATTTCAAGACGAATCCAAATACTCAAGATATCATGTATACATAGTAACTGTTATTTTTGATATTGAGTATCAGGCTGTGATTGCTACTTTTGAAATCAGATTGCAAAAATCAGTGTGATTTAAATACTGCTTCATTCCTACTTTAATAGCTGCATAATCACAAAATTTCAAACATCTTCAAAAATTAATATAAATAACTTAAGGTATACTTCTTATGTACACAATTATTTTCTCTATTGTTAATATTAATTCACAAAACTTATACCTTAATAAATAATAAAATTATAATAAATAACAAAAATAAAATTTTCTTTGTGATTGCATAACAATAACCGCTACATTAACATTATTTTGTAGATTTCAAAAGCAAATTTTCAACTAAATTTCCCTCAAAACTAATTCACTTCATTCACAAGTTTTCATCTGTTATGAAAATAATACTCATTATAACAATCACACTGAACATTACTCTTCGAAAAAAGAAAAAAAAAAATATTGATTTGTTAACTTCAAATTACATAAATTTGATTTTCTTTCATTACTAAATTATTTTCAATACAATGAAATAAATGAAAATTGCTTTCTTTACTTTTGAAAAAAAAAAAACAAAATAAAAAAAAATCTCGAAGTAATAAAATGCCTTTTTAAGTAAAGGACTTATTGAAAGATTTCATTACCAATACAAATTATTTTCCACTTCATTTATTTTTTGTACATAAAACTTAATTTTTAATGAATTTTCTTTCTTAAAATGAAAATATTTTTCTGCCTTCGTAATAGAGGTCATAACATTTAGGATAAATTTCAAATATCTTTGTTCTCAAATTTATCCAAAATGGTTTTACCTTTCCCCATTGTTAAGGATTCAAATCAATAAATTCAATACAATAATTAAGTGAATGTAATCAGTATGAATATATTTCCTTGGTGAATTATTCCAAATTTAAATAGAACCAACCTACCTATACAGGATCTCAGCCTCTTAAATAATTGAAATAACGTAATATAAATAAAATGATGAAGAAAATTATCTTAACAATACATTTTTTTTTGTTTTGTTGAATTAAAATTTAATAATTTTTTTTTTCTTTTTATTAAAAGAGTCCTTGTTCTTTTCTTTTTTTTTCATTTTAAATTGAAGGAAACTGAATTTTATTTTTTATTGAACTCTGGGAATTTTATTATGTTGTCAAATGCGTTATATAATTTTTTTTCGTTTACTCTCCTTCATATTAAATAAAAACAAAACAAAAAAATACCTAAAAACAAATTATATTTTTTTTTAATATTTTCCACTCATTGATTTAGAAAATATCCTTTTATGAAAGTTTTGCGTGCTTACAATTTAAAGCATTTTTTTACCAAAACTGTCCCTTTTATTCTTAATAAACAACGTAAAAAAATATTTACAAAATATTATCTTAGTGTAAGAAAAAACTTAAGTAATTTGTGGTGGTTTTTTGTATAAAATATTACCAGGGCAAAAATACAAGTAGGCATACTTTTTGAAAACTATTAACGCACAAAATATCTTTTGCAAACTTTGAGTTCTAACTAATAACAATAATATGCTGTGATGGAAAAATGTGTACCAACAAATCATAACCGCTTATGTCAACATTAGAAAAAATCAAGATAAAAACATGTTCAGAATTTTTAATAGTATTTCCTGTTTTTTTTCTTTTTTTTTATATAGGTAGGTCTTTATTATCTTACAATAATTAATCAAATCATAACCTAAAAACATTGGAATATTACTGCCTTTGCATTGTCATATACATCACTGTTTATGCATCACTGCCATAACACTAATAAGCATAAATTACACAGAGAGCAATGATAGCGTTTATCAAGGACATAAACCTAAAATTTTGAGATTAGTGGGGAAGTACAATAGATCTTAAAAGGTCGCGGTTACATACTCCTCCCCATTAAAAAAAAATAAAAATTAAGAAAACATTTTTAAATTTCTGTGAGTTGTTGCATTTTCAATAAACCAAGGAGCTCATCTGATCCTCCTCAGAACTTTTGACTGGGGTTTTTGTAGTATTTCTTCCCTTGGCACCATATTTGAATACCACAAGTCAATATCGCTTTCACTACTACTTTGTTTACTCTATGTCAATCTACGATCAATCACACGATGGATTGCGCAAATTTGTAAAGCGCCTGCCTTTCAATCGAAAGGTCCCAGGTTCGATTTCTGATGAAGCAAAAAAAAAATGCTTTATTTATTTTTCGACCTGGTCCAGTACCTTTTTTCATTGATGAAATAATGAAAAAGGGTACTGGACCAAATAAATGACAAACAAATGGCAAATAATAAAGTGAGAGTATAATCTGCTAACAAATTAATAATAAAATGGAGCTGTTTTATTTAAGAAGGCTTGCTTAATTCCTAACAATAGCAGTAGTTTTCCACATTTCACACCAGTAATTTGATAAATAAATGCTCGAAATATTGTAGAAATTGTAGTATTAACTTGTAGTACCGTACTTAATTAAGCACGAAAAGGTAAACAAAAACAAAACAAAAAAGTTTAAAAAGTTAAGATCAAATTATATTCGAATTGTCAAAATAAGCAATAAAATAAAAAAAAGGTCAATTTAGTTTTAAGAAAATAAAAAATAATAATAATAATCACGTAAATTTATTAATACACCTAGAAAGACAATCATGTACATTATTATGTACATTCGAGTGCATTTATGTAACTGTATTACATTTATTGTGCTGTTATTCGACTCTAGAACATGTTAGCATTATTTGAGATCGATTAATGCCATTAATGCAGTTATGCTGCATTTATAATTCTCTTATTCGACTAGAACATGTTTGTATTGTTGTAAGTCGAGTATTAGCAATAATAATTTTTTTACAACTCATTATAACATTTAAACGTCAAACTTAGCTGTGAAGAGCTTAATACGTGAAATAAAAACTACTTAATTTTACTTAAAATTAAAATTAAATTAAAAACATTTTTAAGTTTCCAGATTTTTTTATTTTTTTTTTTTTTTTGTACACTCATAAATATTTATCTTTAACTTTAACATAAATTCGCAATTAAATATATTATATATACATATATATTATTTTACATATTTATCTCTCAAGTAATTACATCACTTGACTCAAAATGAAAAATTTGCGAATTATTGCTTTTAACAACAGATACAATATTGGTTTATTATTGATGGCTATAAGCTAATTTTTTGTCAAATGTTTTTGCACGTCTGTATAAGCGAGCACTTTTTTTAAATTTTTGCCAAGTCAAAGTAAAGTTATCCATTTTTAAATTGAAAAATAATTTATTGAGAAATTTCGTCTTTATTGAATTTATCTAAGAAAGTAGGTACCTCTTCTGTTAAATACCATAATAGTACTACATAGAAAATTTAAGTGCAAGTATTTATAAAATACAATTATCCCTGCTTAAATCATTATAGCTTATTATGGTATAACCTCATAAAAGAAGCATTATAACGGTTATATTAATGCATTTTCTTGTTGGCTTTTAAGCATAGCATGAAATTCAAATGTTTATTTATATTACTCTACATTTATAATGCTTTTACCATAATTGTCATGCCTTTATCATGCTAGTGGGTGCTTTCACGACAGTTATAATGCTCATTTTAAATTTTTCGTGATATAACCATTATTAATGTTATTTTAGAAGGTTTGATGGCTGGGTGACATATATCATATGTATACAGCAAATACAAGATTGGGCTCAACACCAACTCAACTCCAGGAACAGCAGCTTCGATATTTTAATGTTAAATTTCCTGTGAGATAATTTTAGTTTTCTAGTTAATGAACATTTGTAGGTAAAAACGATTTTATCTTGAATATTAAGCCCTCATGCCATATTTTTTCAAAGGCTTGGGCTATGTCTATGGAAACAGTACTAATTTTCTTCAAATACTTTCCTTATGTAAGTTACTGTTCGGTGATACTATGTGTTCCGTGGTACTATGTTTCTCTCTAAAGCCGAATTTGTATTGTGGTATCAGTTATTTTTCCAGAAGTGTACCATTTCAGTATTTCATATTTAAATTTGGTTAGATTCTGTTAATTTTTATAAGTTATATTTTTATTATATAGTACATAATCGCTGATTTAACTTAAAATATTTTAAATACTAACTTTAAGCTACTTGCCTTTAATTTTTTTTTTTAAACAATAAATTAAAAACATTCTAAATTGTATAATTATAAATTCTATAATATGTATATTATATAGCCTTCTTATGAGAAATATCTCTTTAAATTTTTAAATGTATTGAGTGCTTAATTGGCTTACTTTACTTAAGCGATTTTTCTGAAAATACAGTTTTTAGATTTCAAATCCTGCCATAATTTAAGCGATTTTAAAAGACCAAAAATTGGTACAGTCTTATTTATTTATTTAATTTATATAAATTGTACATAAGACGATTAGTCTTTTTACTATACAATGACAATATTCAATTAAGTTTGATTTGATTTAATTTAGTTTACACTTTAAAATTGATTTCACTTGAAACATCAATTTTGAACATAAGCAGTTATGACTTGTTGCCAACCAAATATAAATTAATAATGAATCCTAATAACATCCTTATTGTTTTTTTTTTTTCTTAATTCGTTAGTCACGTTTTTATTAAATAAATTATGATTTACTCTTTTGGATTAATATTAATAATATATGTTTAGCAAAATGTCACAATAAATTAAACTTGAAAATTTTGTAGAATGAAATAATTTGTTTTTAAAGGTGTTTTTCTAATACAAAATATTTTTTGTATATGAAAATTATCTTTAAAATGTACAGATATCCTTCTTTTACTAACTAGATAATTTTTTTTCTTAATATCTTATAGTTAAGTTAGATATATTATAGCAAATCTTTGCTGCGATATGGAAATTTCTAAATCAATCAAAACATCAGATTATGAAAATAATTTTCTAGCGAGAAATTCAAAAATACAATCGATTACTCCACACAATGTTGATGACAAAGATTTCTGACTTGTGATTTGTGATATATTTTTTATTAAAAGTTTTTCTCTATCGTATTTAGTACTGGCTAGTGAAAAATTGTCTTTTATTCTGTTTAGTATATAAAATACTAATATTATGTTATCATGACTTTGTCGGCAAATTCAAAGTGGTTTATGTTAGAAAATCAATTATTTGAAATGGCAAATTTATTTAAAATAATCAAAAGATAAGACATGACCAACCTGACATATTGGGTCAACAATGAAAGAGGCATATCTCTGGGAAAATTTAATAAGCTAGTTCATTTTACGCATGAGTAGTCATGCATGTTAGACACTTGCATCACACAAATACCAGAAAATTGGCCACCACCATTATTTTCTCTCATTTTTGTACGATATACTACAACATTTGATTTATTTGGATTCATTTGATCTACATCTCCCAGTCCATCGTCATAATTGCAAAACAATTCTGGCTGTTTTATTATTTAAACAATTACCAATTACTTATAACTTACTATAGATTTAATTATGCACCCTATGCAAATCACGCAAGTAATATTTAAACCTAATTTTGCTGTCCAAACCATCAAACAAGAAACTGCACTATGGTATTTCATATATCGTATATCGTATAAGATATGATTCATACATTTAAATTTCATTAAATAAATTACAAAAATATTCACGTTATTCGTAAAAAATTATATTTCACACAAAAGAACCCATTACGACTACACGATAAAAGTTTTTCAACCAAAATCCTTTGGTACAGTGAAGTCTTGTTAATCCGAATAAATTTTATTTTTAAAATTTAAGAAATGTAGCAATTATTTGCATCAATTATTGTCCTTT
Source organism: Argyra leucocephala (assembly GCA_963942445.1). NCBI lineage: Eukaryota > Metazoa > Arthropoda > Insecta > Diptera > Dolichopodidae > Argyra > Argyra leucocephala. The sequence goes on from OZ012678.1 coordinate 150,944,259, forward strand.
GAAGTCAAAATAGACAAAGAAACATGAGAGACGATGTAAATAGAATGGCAAAAACTTGACTGGCGAAGGTAGTAATGAATGGCCAAATTAATATCAAATATCCAAAAGAGAGACTTCCGAAAAGATGGTATGAATGCTCGATGTCGTCATCTCAAAATTAAAAATAGACACTAAATGTTTATTTTTAATAGTTATTTGTAAGCACGCACACAAAACTTACAAATGAATATATGACCAGAAACAATGGAGTAAAACTAACCATTTCAAAAAGCTTTTTCAATCTTAAATAAACAGAATTATACAGAACAAATAATCAAAGGCGATAAAATTCAATGACAAGTATTGATGACTACAATTTCAATGTCATTTACAATAAAATTCATGTTTTTTTTATAAATAAATATTCGGTTCAGATTTCATTACAAAGAAAAAGTTCATAAAATTTAATTTAACACCGTCCATATTCTCACCCCTCTCATAGTTTTCGATTTAATTTCTGTAATTTAAATTTAAAAAATGTTTTTTTAATCAAAATACAGCACAGTCTTCCATATTCTTAAAACATTCAAATTAAAAATTAAAAAAAAATTTCAAATTTAAACTTTAATATTAGAAAATTCAAGGTACAAAAAAAAAAAACAAATACACAGGGTTGAACAAAAGATTTTAACGTGACTAAAATTTACTTTGATCTTTATACAATAAAGGTGTGTTAATAGTAAATTTTTCATTCAAACATTTTTCAAATCCCCTCTGATCAAATCAAATTGATTTTTTTTTTCGCAAAATAAAAAAAAAATTTTCTTAGTATTATAAAAATATTCACGTACCAGTCCCAAAGGATTTCATATCAAATAAATTCTTAATTTCATAAAGAAATTCTTTAAGACTTGATTCCCAAGTCAGAAACAAAAAATGTATATTTTATAGAAAATCATGAGCTCACTTAGGAGAAAACCTCATAATTTTGAAGTTGGTTCTTTAAAAATAAATTATAAGATAATCATCTAAAATCTAAATAAAAAATATTATTTCAGTATTTTTAATTTGCACCTGGCCATGATTCACATAAATGTATATAGTAGATTTTAAATTTGGTATAATTTAATAAATTTTAGTTGATTTTAATGCAATTTACAGCTTTCGATTGTTATTGTTGTTCTTTTTTTATTATTATACCATTTTTTTTCTCTTCAACTCAATTTATTAATTCTTTTTTAAGACATTTTCAAAAAGTCGAAGAGTGGTTCATAAAAAATAAAATTGTGAGACATATTTGGAAATTGAAGAATTAAATAATGATGAATAAAATAAAAATTGTTGTGGATATGCGTTGTACTGCAAAAATAATGTTAAAAGCGAAATGGAAATAATACAGGAAAACAAGAATACAAATCAAATAAAATTGACTTGTAACGTTATGTAATGAGAATTTGGTAAGTAGACAACTGCTTAATCAAGATATTCTATCTGAAATAGTAGAACATTAAAGGATAAATAATTAATAAATAAATAAATTTGATTTAATTTAAGTAAATTTTTAATAAATAAATCATAAAAAAACATAAAATAAGGCCATCCGATAAATGAAAATAATTTCAAATATGGCCGAATGATGAACTTAGCCCCAATCAGACGAGGGCCATGTCTGAAATTATTTCCATTTATCGGACAACCTAATCTTATGTTTTCATATAGTTTATTTATTTATTTATTAAAAATGTAATTATAATAAATCAAATTTATTTATTTATTAATCAGCGGGCCGACAAATAAATACAGACCCATCTATAGGTCTTTTTATTTTTTGTTATTTATTAACTCATTTAGATGGTCCTTGGATGGTGGTTGGACATATTTGTTACTTATTAAAAAATAATTTTTCCCTTTTTATGTATCCAAAACATGTTCAACACAACTTTACTTTATATCTGTCCATACTATAGATATAATTTTGAAAGCAGAACTTAATATTTGTCTCTTCATACATTCAGCAAAAAAAAAATCAATCAGTCACACTTCCTAAATCCTTCCTGCAACTTTGTTTTAATTAATTTAATTAATTTTAATTTGAAATTAAATTTCTTATTGGTCAGAAAACGAAGTTGGAAACGCAGGCCACATAAATCACAAATTGGGTTCGAAGAGTTTCCTAGCTGGAGTATTTTCATCTCCTAGACAATGAAGACGTCTTATTCTGACTTTTTTTTGGTTAGGCCCATGTCGTTGAACAGCTGGTATAGTTTGGCACTGTACGCGTTTTAACCTATGTGAAGTGAAAAAAAAGAACCGTGTATGAAATCCGCTTTTCAAAATCGGCATTCGAAAATCCCTAAGGACATAATTTCCCAGAAATAATTCTTAAAGCCAAAATTTACAAAAACAAAATCCACAATGATGATATTTCTTTGTTATTGTATTCAACAGAGGGTACAAATAACAAAATTTCAGCGTTTTCTTTTTTTTGCCATTTTGTTTTTGGTGATTTTAAGTTTGAGGATTTTATTGGTGGGAATTTTGTCTTTGACGATTCTGCCTTGTGGATTTTCTTTGTTCTTTGTTCTCTCGAAAAAATAATGATTTGCTACAACAAAAGTTAAACTTTACAATATTTCAATTGAATGATAGCTCCTATTGTCTTTAATACCATTTCCTGTTGATAAATTGAAGACAAATATACCGAACAAAAATGAAGATGTAAGATTAAAATGGACTGATGGTGAAATTTTTAAAATTATTATAAAGTATACTTTTATAATCCTATACTTAAGATATGTTCACCCCATACCACAATCAGTTGTATAATTTGCTGTATAGCCTACAATTATATCATATCATATTATTATCAAGCCTTATAATGATTTGATGAATTTTCACTTTCTCTCTTGCATAATATTTGACTTTGTTAGGATTTAAATTTAAACAAAGAATAAAAAAGAATGTGATATAAAAAAATGATAATAACAAAATATATATATATATAATATAAAAATATATATACATAACGTATAAAACGTTGATGATATGAAAATATTTAAGCAAATCTCATCTCCGCGAGAATCTCATCTTCTTCAGAGTGATGTTAATAACTTCGCTATTTGGTGTTGTAATAACCTAGCACTTAACGCTAGCAAATGCCAAAGCATCACATTTTCCCGGAAAACTTCAATGTCAGCGCGGAATTATAGTATTAACGGCGTTATTATCTCTAATGTCACATCCACTAAAGAATTAGGTATCCTATTAGATACCGAACTAAATTTCAGAACTCATGTAGATAATATTGTCAGTAGAGCTAATTCAGCCATCAAAAGATGGTCAAAAGAATTTTCGGACCCATATATCACTTTATCTTTGACTATGGTAAGACCATTACTTGAATAGGCGTCCAACGCATGGTCACCTTTTTATCAAGTTCACATAGACATGATTCAATCTGTTCAATGTAGATTCGCTCGTTTCGCTCGTCGTTGTCTTTCATGGACAGACTCATATAACTTGCCCTCTCATAGAGACCGCCTTAAGCTTCTAGGTCCGCAAAGTCTCTTTAATCGTCGTGAAGTAGCTGATTATATTTGTTCACCAAATTCTCTCAAGTGCAATTGAATCAGTTGGTATTTTAGAACACATAAACTTCAATATCAACTTTTGGTCTCTTAGGGATTCTGCCCTTTTTCGATTACATTTTAGTCGTAGGGATTATGACAAGAATGAGCCAATTACAAAAATGTTGTGTAACGTGAACAATAACTTTAATGTCTTCAAATTTCACATTAGTAAGTCCAAACTAAAAAATCTGCTTTATTCAAACAGATCATAAGTTTTTGAAGGACATAACGTAATACATGTATGTATATGTAGTTGTTTACGTTGAGTCTGTAGTATTTTATACTTTAAATATATACATAAGTGTATATAAATTATGTTTATTATTTCTGTGTCTTTGACTAATTGTGTTTTTCATGAATTGTATTTTTATATATATATATAATATATATATTTTTTTAATTTCTTTAGTTTTAATCCTAAATTAATTGACTAATGCTTCTTCGACATAATTTAAAAGTGCACAATTTTGATTTAGCCTATCTTGACATGCTGGAAGATCTGGCTAAATCTCTGATATAATCTTTAATTGTTGAAGATTTTAAAGTGCTTCAACTTTTGAGTCATTGCTTATTGATTTTTATTCTTTGATTTTCCTTGACATGTTGGAAAACAAATCAAAGTTATTAGATTTTTAACCGTTTTTTTTCGTTTATGGATTTTATTTTTGTTTCTGTTTTTAGTATTCTAACGACCAAGTAGATCGTTGGGACCAAGCATTATTATTATTCATTCATAGAATGATCCTTAATTTTTTTTCATTGAATTCAGTAATGTTTACAATCTCATTACAAACGTCGTGAATTTGTTGATTTTCCCTTGGAACAACTTCAAAACTATAACGATTTTTTTAAGAAAATCATCTTCTCCGATGAGGCTCACTTTCATCTGAGTGGTGCAGTAAATAAACAAACTTCGATTCTGGTGCGAAGAAAATCTACAAATTATTCATGAAAAAACATTATATTCACCTAAATTGATAGTTTGGTGTAGTTTTTGGTCTGCTATAATCATCGGTCCGCACTTCTTTCGAAATGAAGCTGGTAACACCGTTACTGTCAATGGAGAGCGGTATAGATCGATGATAACCAACTTTTTATAACCGAAATTGAAAGAAGTTGATCTTGACAACATTTGGTTCCAAAAAGACGGAACTAGGTGCCACACAGCAAGTACAACAATTGAATTATTTCGAGAAAAGTTTGGAGATTCGATTATTTCAAGAAACTGTGAAATTGAATGGCCTCCAAGAAGTTGTGATTTAACACGATCAGACTATTTCTTGTAGGGTTATTTGAAGTCATTGGTCTTTAGCAATAAACCAGACTCTCTTCAAGCTTTACAAGTCAATATTGAACGTGCTATTCATGGGTAGTTCTCCGGTAAACGTACAGTTTGAATACAAAAAGTGGCAAATCGTTATTTGATCAAAATTGATCATTTTGTTGCTCTAGAATAACGAGTCTATACTTGTACAATGGATTAACAGTTGGAACACTTAATTTGTACCTTCAATCTAAGAAATAAACGCATTTAAAAAAAAATTGGTAACAGGAGAATGTTTGAAAATTCCAGGAGAATGTTTTTAAAATACAAATTTCATTAAAAACCTAAATTTTCCTATAAAAGAGCAAAAATAGATTGGTAACAGGAGAATGTTTTTCAAATGACAGGAGAATGTTTTTGATATTGTAGTTTTAAACAAAACACACTAAATTTAATCAAATTTATTAATTTTTGGCAACAATAGTTAGAATAATATTAAATTAAAAAAAATAAAAATGTGTTTTACTTCATAACACTTAAAATAAATCCCAATATTTCATTATATGCGACATAATATCACAAGATTTCTTTTATATTTAGTTTATTTTTAAAGGAATAAAACTCTCTTTCTCCTTTGCGTTTAGTTATTGGATTAGGGCAAAATCATTAGTATATGGTTTGGAGTTACGATAGTTTTGTCCTCATTGGTAATTTTTAAGCACATTATCTTAATTTCTCCATCTTTTGTAACTTCTTGACAAACTGCAGCGTATCTATTTAAAAATTGAATTTATAAAATAATATTAAGTTATAATATTTTATTTTTTTATTTATTTCGAGCTTAATATATTATTATATGTATAAACTATATTTAATAATTTTTGTGTCAGCTGAATTCAGTTTGTGATTTGTTTCCACAAGGATAAATGTTCCCGGTTTAACTTCATTATCCTCTTCATCACTGTTTGAATAAATTTGTTCATTCACTGTAGAAGTAAAATTAGTGATATCGTCCAGTGTATGTAGATGGTTGTTTATGTTACCTTATTCTTCAACGGTTTTTGTATAACACTGGAATCCTATTTCAAAGTGATAACATTCACCAGAACATTGAAATCAACTTAACTTCTTCATATGTAATTTTGGAGAATAAACATTTCCCACTACTTGGTGAACTTTCATAGATCGTGTTGAAATCGATACGATATTTTCCTCTTCTACCAATCTATCAGCTATTCGTCCAAGAGTCCACCAATACTATCAGGAGCTCCTTTGCTGTGACCTGCTTCCGAGTAGTTTCAGGTAAACTGGTTCAGTTTTAGATATAATTGGCTTAGCTTTACACCCATAAAATAAAACATAGTCTTATTTCTGTATTACGTTGAAGGACTATCGCTTACAAAATGTAAGCTAGAAATATCTGGAGTTTTCTTTTCGATATCATCCAAAATTGGTTTATATGAAATACATTCCGATTATGTGCAAAAACATTCGGTCTTCAATCGATCATTTGATGAATCTTTAGTATACACTACTACGGTATGTAAAGTTATTTGGCTTCTTGAGTTTTGTTATTGTTTCTCCAAAATTTTCTCCTTAGCACGTTTCTCCCTTGAAGTCATCTCATTTATAAGCTTTACCTGTTTCTTTTCCCTTCTTTTTAAATATTTTTTAATAGACTTTAAACCTCCTGTTCTAAGGTAGCAGGATCCTGTCTAAGTTTTCTGTACCTTTCTCTTTCTTTTTCTCTTTTGACTTTAAGAGCTTCGGCCGTGTTTTTTGATTTTGGCGTAGGTTTGCCCATAATATGCGAAATGTTGTGTTCTAAACTTAAATAATATAGCATATTATTTTAAAAAAAAACATTGAAATTTACTGAGATTGATATAAAAAAAACATTCTTCTGTTACAAACGAATTCTCCTGGAATATTTGTTTCCAGGAGAATGTTCTCCAGGAGAATGATAAAACAATGCAAAATCTAACTTTAATAACAAAAAAACTAAAATTAACGTACAAAAGTATAAATGGCGTAAGTAAATTCAACGTAGTATTTGATTTGTTTGCTTATATGAGGAAATATATAATTAAATTTAATAAAAAAGCTTACCAGGAGAATGATCGACACTCGCGTTCTTCGTAAAATTCCCACAATCTTTTATACCTTACACTTTACTTGATTCACTTTTCACATTTGTTTAATAACTGAGAATATTAATAATTTAATATTCTCTTTAATCAAACTTGTTACATACTTGTTATGCCGAATTTTGAGAATTTCTAATACATAGAAAAAACACTACTCAGTTGGTAGTGTAAAATGATAAACAGACTTCAGGCTTTGTAAAATGCTTTTACAAAACTTTTGAACATCTTTTGAATGTGTTTACAGAACACATTACATTACTTAGAGTAACATAATTATTTATTTTTTTTAAAAAATAACCACATTTTCGAATAAAAAGAAAAAGTATAAACAAAAATAGTGTTGTGACAGGCAGGAGAATGCTTTTTTAGTACTTTAAAGCGATTTTTTTCTTAAAATTTTTTTAAAAATTTAAAAATTTTGCATTTTATTTTAAAAAACTAATTTTTATTTATCTAATATTTATTAAATATTTAAGTACAATATATATTTAAATGCTTTTTAGAAGTTGTGACTTTAAAGTGTACGTTTATCGGAGAACTACCCTCATGACATACGACTGGATTTAGTGGAAAAAGTGCTCGAAAATTGGGTTCATCGAATTCGTTCCTGTAGAAGAAGTCGTGGAGGCCATTTGAATGACGTTTTATTCAGAACCTAATTGTATCGATTGTACTTCACATTAAATAAAAAACCTTTGAATTTCCTTAACAATTAGTGTGTTTTTTTTAAAAAACAAATCATATCACTCTTATTGGAAAACCCTATATTATAAAAAGTATGTATATTTGTTCCAAACCAAATACTAAACACATTGAGCAATTTCAATCAAATTTCAAAGGAAAGTACTTTACTACATGGCATCGAACGACTATTACTCATATCTTCCTATAGACAGTAAATATTTTCAGTAAGTAGCTAATATAAAAAAAGTGCAATAAGTCAGTATTGTTTCTAACAAAAAAAAGACACACGCTTACTTCAAAAAGTGGAAAAAAGCAAAGACGAGAGGATACAAGAGATAAAGAGATACAAATAAAATATTTCTTAGATCTTCAGAAAAGCTTTAATAATGTCTAGATGTTAGTATGAATACAGTTACAAACAAGTACAACCGTTCATGCGTTATTACGAATGATTTTATGAGAGACAAAAGAAAAATTTCAACCACTTTCATTCTATTTAAATATTTTCAACCATAAAAGTTTCTATATATATATATATATATACAAATCCTATTTACAACAACATTAAACAAATACAAAAACTCTTTTTATTCCTTTCATAGAGTCTCCATTAAAATGTTGATGTTGATATTTCTTAAAAAAATTTACTTTCATCCAATTTCTACCATATGCATAAGTGTATGAGATCAAATTTTACATTATTCCGGAGAAATGTACATGTTATACCTACTATGGTAATGTGTACATAAAACGTTAACATCATAATTCAGCTCATGAAACATCAAAAGAATTTTTCCAGAAATAAAACTTTTATTTCAAGGATAATCCCATTTTTTTTTTTTTTTTCAAATTGGTAGAAAAACTTTTTTTTTTTTACTTCTATGAGGAATTTTATAACATTAAAAAGAGTATAAGCATTACTGAAACCTAAAAGAAAGTAAAACAAACCAATTTGGGTTATCCATTTATACATATAATATAAATAAACAAAGGTTTTTATATTAATTCGGGTTGGTAATACACGTGCGAAAAGGATTAAAATAACATTAATTAAAAATAAATTTGTGGTTTTGTTATTTTATCATCCCTGATCTAGGGAGTGGACAAGTCTAAAGCGCATATGGTTTTCATTATTTAGTTATATGTACCTAAATTTTTTTTAAAGTCACACAAATTGTTTGTACTAGTAACAATAACTAAAAATTTCTTAACTATCAGGCAATACTGTAAAAAATGGTATTAAAAATGAAAACAATTGGTTTGTAACATGTTGTCGATGTACTATGGTGATGTCTTCATTTAATGAATAATAATTATTGCTTCAATTTTGGATTGATTGATTATTTTATTTCAAATACATAAATAAATCATGGAGCCCTTTCTTTCAAAATGATGGATCGTAATTTAAATGTTATACGATGGGTAGTATGGGTGGTATCGTAGGTAGAGCGCCTGCTTTGCGGTTCCGACGAAGCAAAAAAAAATATTTTATTGGTTTTTCGACATGGTCCAGTACGCCTTGTCATTGGGATAACATAAATGAGAAAAAATAATTGAGGGTATAACTTGGGTCACAGCTGAAAAAAAATGGAACTACGCTACTTAAGAAGGCTTAGTTCATGACAAGAATATGTAGTAAGTAAAAATTTGTAATACCGTACTGCATAAAGCACAAAAAGGTAATTACAATATACTGTTAGGAACGTAAAAAACAAAAAAAAATGTATTCATTTATAATTAAGAAATATGTTTCAGTCATATTCCCCTAAAATTTACCATAAAAACAAGCTAGTTTAGGCTTTTAAGTGGTTTAGCTAGAAATTAATAAACCTAGTTAAACTATTACAGCAATATGGCTTCCAATATCAAGAATGTGATGTCAAGAAATCAACCAACTGCTAGGGTAATATTAAATTATAACTGACTTCAAATACGTTGGCCCTACCAATGTAGCAACAATAAACATCTACATTTTCGTTTTTCAGGTACCGTGATTACTATAGTGATATAAAATTTGCTTCTCTTAGATACAAATTCTAACATTGTAAGTATTGTGGGTGATAACGGTATCTGGGTATGAAAATAGAATGTATTACTGATGACAGCTTAAAGGTAAAAAAAATATTGTATTACTGACGATCACGGTAGCCAAAGTGTTAAACACAATTTTTGAAAAAATTGTAATCCAAGACATATTTTTTCCACCTTAGATTGAGTCAATCCGTTCGCAATAATGATCAGATTTTCAGAAAGAAAGCAAAAATGAAGATCAATACTTTATCAAATTAAGGATGAGTACTTAATGACTTTTACTCCACGGATGGAAATAGTTGAGAGGTTACGAGATGAGTGTAAAATTTCATCTTGAAACTTCAGAAGAAACAAAATGGTAGTTCTTCTTCTTCTGCTTATTCGAAGAATGGATGCAATTCTTTGCCATGATAGAAGGGTTATTTTCCACCTCATGGAATTTAACATTTTACTAAGTCCATTTTTAACTATTACTATTAACTAGTGGTACAAAATGTTAAATAGATAAGTTGATAATGTGTTGGATCATTTAAGAGGTTGCGAAAGAATGGCTTTAGAGTTTTGATCACATTTTTACTGTTATATTGATAGTTTTTAACTACATGCTTGCTTCGTAAAGTATTATAGAGTCTATTTTTTGAATTCTTTCTACTGATATGGTTAATTCATCCCTTTGTCCATCCAGTTCCTACACATCGAACTAAATTGTAAATATTACATGTTCTTCAAAAAATCAAACATAATATAATTTATATGAATATATACATGTATGTAAAACCTACGCTTGAATATTTCCAACCAAGTATGATCCCATCGTTCCCTAACTTACGTTATTCGAATAGAATTTGTTCAGCGAACATTTTTACGCTTCCAATTTTAGTGAAAAAAGTGATTTTTAGTTAATATTTCTGCGACTTTCACCGTAATTCCACCGTCTTTAACTTATCAATTGCCAATGTTTGATAATCGAGTAATTGAAGGTGTCTTTTTTGTTCACCAGAACTTTTTGGGTAATATCTTAGCCAGCTGAAATTTTATATTATTTGGTTGAAAAAATTGATCGAAATAACCTCAGATCGAATACCCTTCCGCTCTACTGAATATGACTGATTTAAGGCAATCACTAGAATGTTACGTTAGGTTAATTCTATTTATATATTTTTTGATCGTCAATTAAGTATTTAAAAAAAGATTTGGTAATAATGAGTGAACGCCTGAGACTAACTATCCCAAGCAACATTTTGTATAACACATTATAGTGACAAATTTTTGTTGTACATTTAGAAATCGTTTATTCTATAGAAAAAAATTGTAAATGTATAGGTGTATACTTAAACAAAAAAATGTTTCAGAATGCCTACAGTAAAGATTACTTATAAATGTAAACTCATGATTACGGTTGTAATTTTATTGTATGTATACGTTGTGACTATATTTACTTACAGGTACAAAATGTTTCCGTTTATATAAACTTATAGCTACAAAGTACATTGTAATTAGTTATTAATCGTGTACTAAGTAAATGTAACTACTTTTGCTTTTTCGTTCCGTACTAATTTGGCCTAGTTGTTTAAAGTATTTCAATTTAAGTATGTATTACTAATTACAATCCTATAACTTTTACTTCTATACTAAAAACATTTTAGTTGAGTAGGGTTAGTTTATTTTATTAATATTTTTCTCATTAACGGTGTTTTACTACCACTACTGGATGCTGGATAATTTGCACAATTAATTGCAACACGTTTTATTGTCTGCTATATTATATATTTAATATACCAGCAACAGTTTTTGAATTTCAAAAAGTACAGTGTGGATATGGGTTGGTTTTTAAATAAAATTTTACTCTCACAAACACAATAAATTTTAATGAGTTGAAAATGTTGTTATTCTCACCGACAATGAATCCTTATTGTGGTCAACTTTCAAATTATTACCTTATATTAAGTAAGAGTACACGTGTAAATTTTAAAAATTAATAAAATTACATTTTTTCAAATTTACTCACGTATTATCTTTCTATACAAAAAATTCTTTCAATTCTACTCATCTTTACTGCTTAAATCACAAAAAAAAATTCTGCGCTTCTGTAATTTTAACACTTTTCAAATTTTCTTCTTGAACACGACATTTCAGAATAACGAAAAAAAAAAATTCTTTAAATCTTACACAAATTTACTGAATAACCAGCATCTTATAACGACAAGAAGCAGTCACACAAAATACAAATTCAAGGACAATATTTTAATTTAATCATTCATACCTACTGTTGTTTTAAAATGTTTGTTTTTTTTGTTTCTGGGAAATAAAAATAATTGAATCAAAAATTCAAAAGTAAAAATTTAAAAGAATTGAATTATTTTTTTTTCTTACCCTATTTAAGAATTTCAAAAAGTTTTCTAAAGTTTTTAAATCTCACTTTTAATCAAATATTTTTTAAACTTTAGATAGTCAAAATGTGTCAGTTTATCATCATCATCTCATCAGTATTTTCTCCAGTTCAGGGTAAGTCTTAATTCCGTTTACAACTGTGCTGTACGATTCTGATCTATTTTGTGCAACTGATCCATTCGTTAATTCTCATATTTGAACAGTTTAATATGCTTTTTGGTATATCTGCACGGTATTATGCTTTTTTGTATACTTCATAACAACATCTAACTAATGGGTTTATAATAATGTTGCTAAAAGTGTTATTAAAAATTATCTCAACACGATTTGTATCGAGCCTAAATTTGTTTAAAGTCTAACTAATGGGTGTATTATAATGTTGCTAAAAGTGTTATTAAAAATCATCTCAACACGATTTGTATCGAGCCTAAATTTGTTAATTCTTAGATTGTTATTGTACTTTACTATATCAAGAATTTGAGCCCAATAATCTTTAATGTTAATGATAATTTTTAGCATAGTTAGTATAATTGTTATATCTAATATTAGTTAGGTCTATAAATTGGTAAAAATTTATGCATAAGCAAAGCCGAGTTCGGTTGTGTACTCCATTTGAATTATATTTTCCGTACAGGCTTCTGTATACTATTGCTGTGTATAACTAACAGCCCATTACTTATTGTTCTACTTTTATTATTGAATTATTAAATTAAAACCACGTCCGTACATTCAATTCTAACTAATATAATATAATTATTCTTATACGTTACGTCTAAACATCAACAGACGTGAACAAAATATTGTACACAATTGTGATGATAAATTCATTTCAACATTTATACATTATGATTGAATTGATTTAAAGAGAAAAAATTTTAAATTTAAATTAACTATTTATACATCACAGTGAATATGTGAAGTTAGAAGTTTAAGTTCATCATATATTCAATTCAGTTGTGGGCCATTCCAGTACTTTTACCTAGTATTGACCTCAGCTATAAGCTGAAAGATAGCAGCGGAAATTTTTGAATGTAAGCATTGCACGAAGCATTAAACGAAACATTAAGCATTTACCTGCTAAATGGAGACTTGCTAATTATAAATACGCTTTGTTTTGGGCAAAGTTGATATTCATGAGTAACTATGTGTGGACTCCTTTGGCGGGGATATTGATACATTTTAGAATTCTTATAAATACGAATATTCTAATTTTGTATCGCAGATTGCTGGTAATGCCAACAATTTAGCTGACATATCTAGTTAACTAATAAAACTGGTTGCATATATTACCAACCTTGCAATACTAAAAACAAAAAACTATAGAATTCAAAAACAAATAATCAATAATTCAGTTGCGTAGATTAATAAATCAGTATAATCTCTCTGTAACATTAAATGTATTTGTATAAAAATGTAAATATTTGTATAAATAAAGAAATTGTGTGCCAAATTATTACCAATCTCAGCCTGGCGTAACATAATATTTTAATACTCTCTTCAGTTGGAAGTTGTAACAACTACTGTTAATGTTTAGTAAAATTCATGTTAAAGCAGTTTAAAGATTAATTATATGATGATGATTATGACGTACAGAAAATGTATATGTGAGTGATTATAAATACATAATTAGTAATAGTTTTTTTAGTTCAGAGCAGAGCACGAACTGTCAAAAATAGATTCGTGTTTTTTTTTTGCTCAAAGCGTTCAGAGCTTGAAATCCGTATTTTTTTATGCGTTCAGGGCGCGTTCAGAGCGCGTTCAAAGCGTACTATTGTGGTCGATTTAAATTAAAAGATTGCATGTAGAGCGCTTAAATATTAAATGTCAAAAAGTGATGTTTATTTTAAAACAAAATAGATGACGCTACTAAAATAGGATAGTAAAAAAGTAAACAATTTGAAAATTTAAAATAAATATCCACAGCGATTTTTACAGTTTAAGAAATAATGGATGACGATATAAGCTAATTAATATTTAATCAAAAATAAATATTTTTTGGTTTAGACTTTTTGTAAATCTTAATTTATGTAAATTTCAAAATTTAAAGTTTAAATTCGACAATTGACAAATGACAATTTGAAACAACAATAAAATAAAATGACAGTTTACTCAAATCGTGGTTTTTTATTAAATCTGAGCGCTAGGAGCTTATCTGTTCATGCTCTGCTCAGAGCGTGCTCATTTGAGTCAGAGCGCGCTCAGATCTATGTTCTGAGCTGAAAAACAAAAACGACAAATATATATACATACAATTTATACTTAGCACTTACTTTGGTAGAGCTCTATACTGGAAAAAAAAAATTTCTCTACCAAATATGCCTACAGGAGAGTGTAAGTCTGCAGAAAATCTGTTTTACGAAAACTCTAGTATATAGACATTTTTCGTAGACTTGTAGATTTTTCTCTTGTACGATACACGTTTTTGCTATGATAGATCTGTGGTAGAGCAATAATAAAATAAAAATCAATAGGTAAAAAAAAAAACAAAAAAAAAAATAGATAAATAAAATAAAAAAATTACAAATATAAAAAATACACAAACATACATACTTATACATACATACATACACTTATATACATATGTTAAACAGCAATATAATTATGCAAAAATGCAGAAATTAGTCTTTATAGACCTACAAACACGTTCATAGATATGTAGAGTCATCGTAGGCACAAAAATTTCTCTTCTTTAAATAGAGATTTTTTATAGAAACGTTTAATCAAAAACTTTTAGTGGAGTCAGTGTAGAACAGTTACGGCAGAGCTTTTACAAGTGTTTACATGTGTACCATAGATTTGCTTAGAGCTCTACCATTTTTTCTTTCCCGTATATAATTATTTCAAAATTAATTTCTAACTCTATGGATAAATATGTGTTAGCCTAGCTTACCTTTGTTGGGGGCTTGGCTACAATTATTGTTTCTTAGTTTAAGAATTAAACAATGAAAATTAAAGTTAGTTTAATTTCTATTTATTGATAATTTACTATTGATTATTTTCTAATAATATAAAGCTTATATGTCAATACATTTGTACTGTGAGTTTTATATTTTGATTTAAATTTATGAGTTACTACTGTGGTAAAATAAATGCAATACATGGACAATTGAAATGCCACATTAATAAAATGTTACGGAGCTTTCTATAATGCAAAAATATGAAGTTTTTCACATTAACCTTGCTTGCATAATATTTAAGCACAGTTAGGTTAACATAAATTACTACAATATTAAATAAATATTAAAACTCTAGATATGTTTCACAATTTTATTAAATATCTTAATCGATTTCAGTTGTTGCGCCATCATCAGAAGGCTGACATTGATGGTGTAATAACCGAAATCTACTAAGATTTTTAATAAAATTGTGAAACATACCTAGAGTTTTAATATTTATTTAATTTTAACAATGTTTCACCTACAGCATATTCTATTAATTATATTAGTACAACAGTTTAAATATGAATAAGTAGCTTCATAGTAAAACAAATTTTACAATGCTCAGAACTAAAACTACCCGATTAATTTTCGAAAATGTTTTGCGCAACAACTCTAACACAATTAATACCAAATATCAATTATTTAATTTTTTTTTGTTTTATTTTACACAAACTTTAACCATCAGTCATTTAAGTTACCATTCTGAAGAAATTATTTTAAATTTTGTAAAAGTCATATTATACACCACAGCACTTTTGTTTTTGTTTATAGTATAGTACAAGTCATAGTAGCACTTTAATTTTTTACTTATTTTTTTAAGTAGAAAAAAAAACAAGAGGTCAAAATAAAATAAAGATACCAAAATTGATATAGCTCAATATTACATAGTTCAAAATTTAATATTCCATTACCATTTTTTAGTCTACTGGCTATCATTAATCACCCAAATTTTGATTAATAGTTTTCTTTAGAAATAACTAGAGATTCAATTATTATTTTTTAACTCTACGTCCTCTGTCCTCTTTTCTCTTTAATTGTGGTTCAAAAAGTTGGTATTGAAAATCTAAAATCTGATGTGTATTTGCAAGCATTGATGCGTTAAACATTTTATTCAATTAAATATTTAATAAGTCCCATTCTTTAAACAATTATAAGTGATAGACAATTTGTCATTAATTTACGGTATTTGGATAACAATGGGAGAGTAGAAAGAGAAGAAAGTTATATAAAATAAAAAACATTTATTAATAATTATGGTTATATTTTAAAAATATTATCTACATTTACTTGGTATCAGTGGCGGCTCGTCCTAATGAACAAGTTGCCCACTGTCGACGCAGTTATATCCAGCAAAAAATACAAAACTTCTGCGCTATCACTCTTTTACTTTTATATTATTTTGATTGAACATTTCAATTATACCGGGTGTGCTAAAGCATGTGTATCAGCTTTTTAAGAGGGAAAAGAGCCGCTATTTTAAAATTTAAAAAATGTATTAACTAAATCGAGAGTACCTACTCTATCGATTGGTGATATTTTGAACTTCCAGGAAGAACCGAAAATCGGTTTTTAAAGCTCAAAATTCGTCAAAATTGGCCGAAATTGAGACTTTCGAATGGGAAGAGGTACTTTTCTATGCGAATACGGATTCTACGTCAGAAAATAAGAAACTTCTGTAAAGTAAATTTTTTTTTTGTAATTTTTTTTTTGTTTGCTTTTTTTTAGCTCTGGAACACCCGGTATAAATTGATTACATTTCTCAAGTTTTCAACTAAAGGAAATATTTTTTTGTGTACATTTCAACTAGGCCATCCAGAATTTTACACCACGATTCGCTACTACTTGGTATAAATCTAATGTTTGTACCACATCGATACCCATAAACGGTGTATTTTTGGCTGAATATTTATATATATATATATATATAAAAGTTAGTTGCATTAAGTATGTCTATATTTTTTTTTTCATACAAAGTTCTGTTTAAAAGCGATATCTTCAGATCTATTGTACTTCTTTATTTAAATTATCTTAGAATTGCAGGTCTATCATCTTGATGAAAGCTATTATTGCTTTGAATTGTTGAATTATGTCCATATACTTCATCATGCAAATCAAAATGAATACATCATGACATGTGATATACATCGAAACAATAGGAGCCGCAGGTAGAAATACCTATATGGTATAAAATAGGTAACGGAAATTCACAGTTCACAGTTCGAATTTCACGAACGTGGAATCATATATTCTGTCTCGTGTGCTTCCACATTCAAATAACAGCATAGTGTAGACTGTAGAGTCTAGAGAAATTCAAGAAAAACATAACAAACTTTATTCTGCAAATTTTAACTCTTTCAATAACATTCTTTTGTCTTCCTAGTTTTGTTTCCCATCCGTTCTAAGCGGTCCCATAACGAGCCAAGCGGTTAAAATGAATTGTAAAATAGAATTAACATTAAAATAGTATGCTAATCGTAGGCTGATATAAAATTTAGGTTTAATTTAGAGGTATTAGGTTAGTACAAAAAAAAGCAAAAATTTAGTTATTATGAAATTTAGAAAATTATAATCTTCCTTGCCCACTTTTTTCGCTGTGAAAACTAAACTAAAACTTTTCTGAAAACTGAAAGCAATTCGATGAAATCCAATATAATATAATTGGAAGGGGATTACCATCTACAATATTTGTATTTATTTCGATTTTTTTTATTGTTGTGCAGTATTATGTTAATCAAACTGGCCATGTGGCTTGATGACAATTTTTGAACTCTAGTACACTTATAATCAAAGTGCAATGTAAATTGTTTTTAACAGTGTAGTCGCGTTTGCTTACAGGAAGTCTGAACAAGATTGATTCACATTTTTCATAATTTATAGTAAATCACCATATTCTGCAGCTGTACCCCACTATTTATATCGCATATTCTATTACTCTCTTTACATGCTAATTGATCATCAGCAAATATCAAAAGCTTATTTTTGCCTTTTAAATTACGTCTGATGAATAAATAGAGAAAAGATTTGGGGCGTTTATAGTGCCTTGTCAATATAACCCATTTTTAACCCAACAATTTTGCGCTTGGGTTAATATAAATAAATTGTTGATTTTGTATAAAATTCCCTCAACCCAATTTTCTATTTACATTTTTTTTTTATTTTTAATCTTATTTCATAAGATTTTTATGACCTGAATTGGAAATTTTGAAATTCTATAATTTGACAGATAAACCATTCAGCCACACATTGCCAAAAGCTGACTTAAAATCTACTAGTAGAGCACTTACAGTTTTTTTTCCACAAAATGTCCAGCATATATCAGATAATAATTTTTTGATTGTATAATATATTGAATGGTTCTTTCTGTGTGCAAACTGATTGTTTCATATAATCTTAGGAGAATCACAGAAATCACAGTTTAGTAGGGTTAACTAAAACGTGATGTTTCTGACCGTGTGCATCATATGCTTTTATTACCTAAAAAATTACAATCCCCAGAAGTTGGTCCTCTTTTTATAATTCCAAAAATACGATCCTAGAGATCTCTTTCACTTTATCAACAAACACACAAATTTTCTATCAATTTTCAGAAAATCTAAACACGGTAAATAAAAATTTCATAAATACCTAAATTTATAAATTGCAAAACAAAAACAAAAAATTTATTATGAAATTATGGAAATTAATGTATTTGAAGAATTGTAAACACAAAATTCTTTATCATGCAGACAAGTAAAAGTAAAATAAAGGTTTTCTTCAAATTTATCAAATAAAATTTTTAAATTTCACTATAGTTTGAGAATGTTTTATTTAAAGTTTTACCTAAATTCTACACAAATGAAAATAAAATGATTACTGAGCAAGGACATTTTCGTCGACACACAAATGTACTTAAGCATATCTATATCAATAATATGTAACAACTACATTATATAACATTGTAAACTGATGTAAACCCTGGTGGACAGGTGATGTGTTAAATAAGCAAACAAAAAAACAATAATCCTATATAATATTCATGTCTAAATCACTGATAGCTATAAAATAACATATTTAATAGGAATGGCAACACAATAACAAATAACCCGAAGGGAAATTGATTAATGACAAAAATTTTCTTTAACGATATTTTGTAGAATCATAAAATGAAGAAAAATTATATCCCAAATTTTCCTTCTCACATACACATGTACAGACAAAAATGAGAAAACAGATTTTTTTTTTGTTTTCTTTTTTTTGATTATAAAATTTTGTTTTGTATTTTCAGTCAAAATAAAAAGGAAAATACTTAATAAATTTTCTATCTCTATCATTCACTATCATTCTCTATACAATTTAACTATTTCAATTTGTTGCAAAAGAAAAAACAAAAAAAAAAACAATAATAAAAATTATAGAAAATTTTTATGAAGGACATCTATCTCTCTTGGCTTCTTTCTCTATATCCATTTACACCTACTCATTATGGAATACAATTTTAAGCACAAAAACAAAACGAAAAATTAATATTCCATATATTTTGTGTAATCATATATATATACATATCCTTGCTAATTAAAAATAAACCTACTACTATACCATGCCTACCAATCTACAACATTATTCATATTAATAATTTCGAAAATTCATTATTCGTGTTTTAATGTGTGTAAATAAATATGAAGACTACTCTTAAAAATTATATGGAATAATTTTGCGAACACAATAATATCTGGAACAAAATACAATGACGCAAAAGGACAATAAAACTTTCAAAATATACTTTTGAAAAAAAAAAAAAAAATTTTAAAAGTAACTAGACATAATTTAAAGAGAACCAATATCAATACATTAGGGTAGATTAATAGTAAGTATTGCATAATGACAATAACAACAATATGTTGGTATAATTGAAAAATATTGAAATTTCTACATTTTATGATAATAAAGGCAGCAGTGTAAGGAAGAAAAGAACATCAACAGATGAATAAACAAAGTCTTAGAATAAATTAAGATGAGTCAACACAAAATGCTGAAGTTGTTTAAAAAAGATTATTCTAAGCTTTATATTCAATGTTTCCGGACACTTGAGTAGTTCAATCACTAAATTCTGAATCAATGCTTATCTAAATTGTCATTTAACCGTTTTTCTTTTTTTTATATTTTTTTTTTAAGTTAAGCCAAACATTAGGTTTAACACGATATACCTTTAAACATACATGAATGTACAGTTTCGACTAATTGAGGATTGTATAAAGAAAAATGTCCCTTTATTCAGTAGGGATATTTTGAATAAATTTGTTAATATTACTCTTGAGCTTTTGTAAATTGTATCTAGGTATATTTTTACATTGTGGAAACATGTTTGTTGGAATATGGTTCCACATTCGAGAAAATTTTATTACAAATAAATTCCCATAGCCAGTTTCGAGCCACCTTGGAATTTATAATGAGTAGGGTTGGGCACTTAATACCTCTTTTGTTCCTCGACGGTTTAAGAGGTGGTATTAGGTGTATATACACTCTTCAATACTTTATGCTATTGGGATTACAACAGAATTGAAGTCACTAAATCGGGTATTCTATAATTCCATAAATATAGTTACCGGCGTGATTTCCATAGTTCCATATTGTAAAAAATAGTTCTTTCAAAAACGTCTTTAAACCGCTGGTTAATTATTATTAACCATACTCTTTGAATATTTTCGATGCAAATTGACTTAGAGACTTGAATCTTTGTGACAATTCATTTTTCATCAATATTTATATTTTAAAACTTTTTTGAAGTAAAACAAATAATTGAGGGGTGGGTATTACCAGCCATTTTTTTTTGTCCACGTGGTCATCTGGAAATGTACTATTCTAAAAATATTATTTTTTATATCACAGAATAAATTTATTATACATTTTTTTATATTTTTCATTTACATAAAGTTTATATGATAAATAACGGTACTTGGGTACACAGAGGACAGTTCATCATTAAAATACGAAATAAGAATACTTCGGTATCTAATGATAATTTTGTTATATTCTTGCTTAAAACTAGGTTATTTCCCGAATATATGAAAAGAAGCTCACATTATTCCGATTCTTAAGCCTGGAAAACCGATGGAGGATTTAAGTAGTTTTCGGCCTATCAGCTTACTATGCAGCTTGTCAAAAATATTTGAGAAAACCATTATAATCAGACTGGAAAAATTTATTTCAGATAAAAAAATTCTTCCAAACGAGCAATTTGGATTTAGGGTAAAACATAGTACCATTCGTCTACGTGTCAAAAATTACATTAAATCCAAATTAGAAGAACGCAAATCTATTGGCCTAGTAACGCTTGACATAAACTCCGCCTTTGACACTGTGTGGCACTCTGGCTTGCTTCATAAATTAGAAGTCTATAAATTTCCTATATATTTATAATTAAAATCATATAAAACTTTCTTCATCAAAGAGTATTTCGTATACAAAAATATCAGTATTTGCTGATGACACTCCAATTTACTCTGCTGGCACTAATCCCAATTACATATTAACAAACATACAAAATTCACTCCATAAACTCTCTAGATATTATGGAAAATGGAGAGTAAAAATTAACGCTTCAAAAAAAAGTAACGTAAATGTACCAATTTCCGCCCCCTTAAGGAAAAATTAATTTAAGTTGACAAAATAAGCAAAATATAAGCTTTTTTTAATTTTTTCAAATTACAATAATTAGTATTTTTTAATTTAAAAAAAAAAATATTTTCATCTAATTATAATTTAATTATTTCTAAATAAATAATAAAATATTATAACTGCAAAAAAAAAGTTTAATTGTACGTATTTCCGCTCGACAATTTCAATCTGAACTAATTCCGCCCTTATATGAACTCAATTCCGTTTTTTTTACCTATTTGCGATTCACAGTACCTATTTACGATTTAATTACTAAAAAAGCTATTTAAAATAATTATTAAGAGTAAAATTAATAATTAATTTTTCAAATAATTAACTAGTTCTTCGTTAAATTATAAAAAATATTTATTATAATAGAAAATCAATATTACTATAAGCAATTTGAAAAAAAAAAAAATAAATACTTAGTTATAATGTAAGAAAAATTTTTTGACATAAATATATATATACATTTATTTCAATATGAAAATTAAAAAAAATTAAACAATGCAATGATTCAGTATTTCAAAAAAAAAAAAATAATGTAACATAATTAACTTAAATGCACATTTAAAATAAATAAATAAAAATACAAAATATTTCATATATACATACAAAGTAAAAATCACATTTACTACTTCTTAGTTTTGGCATTTTTTATTTGTATGATTCCAGGTACAATATATTGTTCTCTGCAATTCATTAGAATTGGAGGTTCAATTTTGCAGACTATGTCACTGTCTGAATATATTAGAATACCTTCTTTTACAAGCCATATCCAAAATGTGCCAGACATGGTCATAATTGTCACTCCTCTATTTACCTTATTGTGATATGTATACAAAGAAATTATTTTGGTAATTTATAATGAACGCCTTAATAAAATTTTGGTGGCAAGGCAAGACAATTCCAGAGATTTTTTAAATTATACAAAATATAATACAAGTATAACATAGTTTTGGAAAAACTTATTCTTTAGGGTTAGCGTTAGAGTAAAATTTATCTAATTGTTAAAAATGGTCGAATATTTTCTATTTAATTTTACTAAATATTCAGATACCGTATTTCGTCTACTAATAAAAGGAAAATATTCGCTTATTTTCAACAATTAAAATATAGTTTTTTCTTTAAATATAGACTTGGTATGAATTCCGAGAAAATAGCTTACACCTTCATATTTAGTTCGGAATTAGGACATTTTGCACGCATTACCGATCAGATTTTTCATACAAATTTTTATAAAAACTCAAAATTTAGTTGTAACAAAAAACAAATATGCGAAACTAAATTTATAGGTCGTAATTAGATCCAGCTTAATTTGTTCAATTTCAATTTAAAATTGTCCAGTTGCATCCTTATATAATCAAAAATAGATGAATAACTTAATTAATTATTTCGGTACATCATTTTCCTAATTTCGCCCGGTCGATCGTAAATACGTACAACATAAATTTACGTGTCCCTAATTCCCGCTCAAAACAAATTAGCAAATTAAAATATTTTTTATTTACAAATTGAAGAAAGTATGTATTATAATTTATTTAATAATAGTTACATATGTATATCTTTTACAATTATTTGAATAAAATAAATAATTGAACATCATAGCTTAATTATTATGGTCTTAACAAAATAAAAAAAATTTTAAACGTTTGAACCAATATTTTCACTAAAATGTCTACCTAGTTTAGTTTTCTATCAATAACTTTTTTATTAATATGAATACAAATGTGCATTATTTTGCATTACAACGAGGAAATAATATTATTTTTTTATTTCAAAAATAAATTTGAAATATAAAGCATGAGAGTATTGTATTTACAAAAAAAAGAGTTCGGGCGGCATAAAGTACTAGGGCGGTGATAGGTACATTTACGTTATCAATTTATTTTACGAAAAAAAAGGAAAGCCTCTCTTTTACCTTCTATACCATTAAAACTGCAAAATGACGAAATTAATTGGGTCGATACTATTAATTACCTAGGCATTACCTTAGATAAAAGGCTAACCTTTCAAAAGCAAACTTCTATCACCATTGATAAAATTAACAAATGTACTCGCATGTTGTATCCCTTTATTAACAGAAAATCAATCTTATCAGCAGAAAACAAATTGATACTTATTAAGGTAATTTTTCAACCAATAATGTTATATGCGGTACCAGTCTGGGGAGATTTTACAGATAGTCATATTAAAAAATTGCAAATTGCGCAAAATAAACTTTTGGAATTTGTATTCAATCTTCCCAGATGGTATTCAACCAAAAAGCTGCTTTTTCATGATTGAGCCAGCATGAATACAATTTTATAAAAAATAAGTTAGTTATTTAACTGTAAAGTTCCACTCGGAACTGTTCATGTCAGAAAATCCTCTGATCAGAAATTTAAATTAAGTTAAAAAAAATTGGGCTAGTTTAGTTCGTACGTATAGATTTTACTGTAGTTAGGTTTTACTGTTTAAGTTAGCGTTAAGTTTTACAAAACAAAAATTCAAAAAGGTTTTTCATCTCCAATTTTCCTTTAAATTTATGATAGTAAATTCGAAAATTTCTAAATAAAAATAAAAAAATACTAATAGATAATTATATATCTGTATCTAAGTAAATAGTTTTAAAAGAATTAATTGTACAATTTATGGAGCATATTAAATAAATAAATAAATAAATAAATCATATCATTTTACTGATCTCTCTCTCTCTATTATGTGTACACAAGTTGTGCAGTTTATGTAATGACTGTTTCTTAAAAAACATATGTATTGGATGATACTTACCAAATTAATGCACAGTAACATGTTTTATGCAATTGAAGGACACCTATCAACATATACCTTAACTTATTACGCGATTACGCTACCTTATCAGATCATTCACTATTCAACAGACTGCTTTTAACACACTACACTGCACTATGTATAATATTTTTGCTCAACAAATTTTTGACATCCTCAACTATGAACTGACTGACTTGAAACAATCTCAGGTAGTAGTTGTACTACATAGAACACTTTGTACTAGATTCGAAATTGGATTAGTGAACTCCTGAGGTACTGTACTTTTTTTCATGTTATTCGCTTAGGAGAGTGAAAATATTTTAGACCTTATTTCGTTTGGGACTTTTGACAAAGATATCTAAAGTTAACTTTATAACAAAAATTCCATAGACCCTATTTTGATTTCGTTGAGTAGTAAAATCTTCTGGAAATAATTTTATTATACGACTACAAGTAGGATTACTTGTTTGTATACATTTTTTTTTTATTTTTATTCAACGAACAATATTTTATGGAAAATTCTTCCAAAATCTAACGCACTTACACACACATGCAAAGTCTTTTAACATGGTGTTGGTTGTTTGCAAAATAATTCTAATAAAAAAAAATGAGACGTATTTTTTTTTTTTTTTTTTTTTTTATGAAACTCATTTTATTATTGACATATGAGAAAGCATAAATATTTAACTTTAAGGACTGCGACAAAATTTTATAAATTTTCAACTTTGAAAATATTCGTTGGAAAAAAAAAACTCATTTGTGTCATAAATTTTGTAATAAGTGGAAAATGATTTTAAAAATTTTTTTTTTTATTCGTCTATTAAAGTTTAGAAATATTCCAAATTAGGACAGTACTAACTTAAAAATAAGTTTTGTTTGAAGAATTAAAATTAACTTTTAATTAAAAATAATACACGCAGTTTTATGCAACACAATAGTAAGATGTACACCAAGCTAAGGATGTTTTGTTGAAAATTAGATATTAAAAGATGTAGAGCATGGGTGCCATATTTAGATCAGAATGATAAAATTACAACAATCGAAGTCAAAGCTCATCCCAAATTGTAGAATCAACAAATGAAGAATGTGAGAGCAAAAATTAAATCAAAACAAAAATGTTTAGACGAAATCGAGAGCATTTGTCGAAAAACTGAAATTGGTATAAATAAATGCAGAACACAATTAAGGAACATAGATCAGAACAGAAAAAAAATCACGATCGAAACCAATGATCATCCCAATTTGTACAATCCACAATTAAAAGATTTAAATTAATATCAAAACTGGCGAAGATAGCAATAATTTTTCTAACCACAAGTAATAGAGAATGCTATTATTTCCGATAACTCTACCTTATATTTCTTCCCAAATAGCATAATATGATATACCGGGTGTTCCAGACCATGCGCGTATCAGCTTTTTACGAGAAGAATGATCCGTTATTTTAAAATTAAATAAAATATTTATTAACTAAATCAAGGGTGCTCTATCGATTGGTGATATTTTCATATTCCGGGAAGGAGGGGAAATTGGTTTTTTCAGACCAAATATCGCCGAAATTGACCGAAATCGAGATTTTCAAATGGGAAGGGGTACTTTTTTATGCAAATTCGGATTCTACGTCAAAAAATAAGTAAATTTTTTATTTTGGTTTTTTTTTTTTTTTTTTTGTTTTAACTTTTTAGGAACCCAAAACTGAGATAAAAAATATGATAACATGAAAAACAAATTTATTTATAAAAATTATTATCAAAAATTTTAGTTTACCAAAGGGAAATATTGAGCATTTTTGTTTTATTGTTATTAATTTTGAAGAAAAATACTAAGAAAACAAAAAAAAAATCATTTAACATAATTTTCTTCTTTTTTATCGTAGAATCTGAATTTGCATTAAAAAGTACCCCTTCCCATTTGAAAATCTCGATTTCGGCCAGTTTCGGCGATTTTCGGTCTTAAAAAACCGATTTGCGGTTCTTTCCGGAAGTTCAAAATACCACCAATCGATAGAGCACCCTCAATTTAGTTAACAAACTTTTTTTTTTAATTTTAAAATAACGACTCCTTCCCTTCTTAAAAAGCTGATACGCATGCTCTGGACCACCCGGTACACTTTAATAACTTCGAACAGAAATTTGATGCTATGATGATAGAATATTTTTGGGATACTTCTTTTTTACAGTACCTACATATTTTGCTGAAATAGAAATTGTAGAAAACACTTGATGAGAGGGATGAACCTTTGGAAGCAGAATTAATTTTTTGTATGTTGAAAGAGAACTCTAATTTCAAACTCTATGTTGCCAAATTTTTTTTTAATACCAAGACTAGTTATGGCTTTAACTGTACTTGATAATGTACTTTCAAGTCACAGATATCAAAGAGACTTGACCTGCCTGTAATGCCCAGGCCCACATTGTTTTAGCTGATCTTGATAATGTACTTTTAAGTCACAGATATCAAAGAGACTGCAAATACTTAACTTCATTACCAGTTTTTTGTTAATTAGATATTTTATTTTATCATTCATCAGCAGTTCACCAACAGACCCATATTAAACAAACTTTATTTGTTATTTCTTAAAATTTATTACAATAATTGACGTAAGTAACAACTCTCAAAATATTATTTTATAAACGGTTAAAAATATAACACAATTCTATGGATTCCATTCAACCAGACAATAAGCACATAAATTAACAAAAATTAAATACCGCAAAAAATTCTATGGAATCCAAATTGATATGAAAAAGTTTTGTCCTAAAAATGGACCATAATTAAGTGGAAAAATTGTATCAAATTTAATTCAAACGAAAAAATTAAGAAAAACAAAAAAAAAAACTAACAAAATAAAAATACAATGGTGAGATTTGCAAAGAAAAAAAAAAAGTGTCTCTATCATCATTATTTTTATTTGCATATTAAAAGGACACTCTTTGAAAATATAGAATAGGAATGTTTAAAACTTTGACAAGACACAAAAAAAAAAACGAGGTATAATAAAAAAAAAATTAAATAATTTTAAAAGTAAAACCAGTTTGTGTGTCATAAAATATATATATATATATATATTTTTTAAACAAATTTACATTTTCAAGCATACATACAATAGTTATGTATGTACTATGTAGTTGTAAAGAATACAAAAACAAAAAGAAAAAAAAAACTTTTAGAAAATATAATTTTAAAAATATTTTTTTCATCTTTTGTGATGTCCTTTGAAATATGGTTATTTAAAAATAATTTAAAAAGTAGAAAAATGTTTCTACATTGAAAAAAATATAATTTATTTAGAGAAAAAATATATATATATATGTTTGAAACAGATGTCCTCTAGGTAGATGAAATGAAAAAGAAAAATGCAGCAAATAAACAACTGCAGCGCACTTAAACCTATACAGGATTTTCCTCTGATGTACATTTTTTGATGTACGCCCAACGGTTCTTTGACTGTATTAGTTTTATTTTTCAATTTTCCTATAAGTTATCAAGTTTGGTATCGATTTCGTATAGTTCAGCGTGCATTTTGCAGCACACTTTTCTTTATGTGGTTTTTCATGGTCTGCCTCTTTTCAACTTCCTCCTTACGAAAATAGGTTGCTTCTGCTAGACCTGAAATCTCTACAACAACGTCAATTGGTGGTTGATATTATGTCCACCACCAAATTATCGCTTGAAATATCCTGGTACCTAAATTTAGCGATTTAGTAAATTTTAGAGAGAATCCGCGTTAAATAGTACTCACAACGGTAAATTTGAACCTGGGGTGGCATTGTGTAATTTGAAACGTCGTTTTGTTTCGACTATTTTCAAAAAGTGGCATTGCATAATTTTGTTTCGACCATTTTTATTTTGTTTCAATCTTTTTAAAATTGGTACGACATATTTTGGTATTGCGTAAGGTTGAAACGCTACTTTTTTTAAATTTGATACGACCAAATTTTGGCGATTGAAAAATAGTTGACGCTTTTAGGTAAATTTAAAAAAAAAAATAATAAATTAATACATGATTTTTAGTGGAATATTTATTTGAGAAACTGACAGAAATAAAAATTCCAATAAAATGAAAAATTAAGTAAATTTATAATGATTTTCTTTCAAGAAAAAAAATTTTCAGAATAAAAAAAAAAAAAATTTTAGTATTATTATTAGCTTTTTTTACTTGTATCTAGTTGCAATTTCTTTAAGCTCCATTTTTCTTAATTTAATATTATTTTCTAATAGTATGTGTAAAAATTTTAACGAAACAAATCAAAAATGGAATTATTTAAAGTGTTTCACTGTTTTTTCGAGCATTTCAAAATAAATTAACGTTTCAAATTACGTAGGCCCATATTTTGATAGTCATTTCACTGTCATTTTTTATGAAAAACAAATTTTGCGATTTCGATAGTCGGAAAAAATGACAAAAATCATAAAAAATTAAAACAAGCCAATTTCGATAGTCGGGTTTTATGAATATATTCGGATAAAATGACAAATTTTGTCATTTTGAAATTGTTAAGTGACGGCTATGTTTGTTTGAAAACTTTTGTTGTGTAAAATTTAAAAAATGGATTTACAAAAACAAATCGTAAGTATTTTATTTTAAATTTGTGGACATGAAAAAAGTAAAGAAATCTTCAGTAAAATGGCTCATAGGCACGATGCAAACAAGCGGTCCCAAGTGTCGGGACCGAAGACCTTAATTTTTTTTTTGTCATCAGTGCAATACCCTTAAATGTGATGAAAACAATAGGTCCGAGGTCCTAGCAATTGGGGCCGAAACTCTATATCACCGATTTAAATTGTATTTTTCTGAGAAAAGGTTATTAATAATTATTATAAATAATTTTTAAAAAAATTTCGAATTGGTCCGACAGTTCGGAAGTCGGAACCAAAGGACCTTGAACAAAAATAAAAAAATTTTTTTTTATACTTATCTTGATGCGTAATGAACATTATTGACATTTTGGTTTTTGGACAATTTTTTTGTTCAAGTTCTACGGTCCCAGGTTCTGAACCGCGGAACAATCTGAAAATTTTTCAAAAATTATTCAAATTAATTATTAATAACTTTTTCCCATTTTCCCAGAAAAATAAAATTTAAACTGGTGATATAGAGTTTCGCCCCTAATTTCTAGGACCTTGGACATATTGTCTTCATCAAATTTAATGTACTGATGACAAAAAAAAATTAAAAAAACAAAAAAAATTAAGGTCTTCGGTCCCGACACTTGGGACCGCTTGTTTGCATCGTGCCATTTTACTGAAGACGAGTTAAAAAAAAAAAAAAAAAAATTCGAGGGCTTTGTGAGGTGGAACCCGGACCTATTTTGGCTGGAGGCTGCTCAATTTCTTGTACTTAGCACTTTCCACCAGTCACCACCTAGAAGATGTAGTTCATATGACACGGTCCCGTTGAATACACACACATTGGCTCTACTCTATTCAATATTAATTTGCATATTGAACAATCCTTTTGGACATATTTTTTTTCATCTACTTCACTTTTTTCTTCGAAATAAAATTTCTTTACTTTATTAATTATATCCAAAACACATCAAAACGAAAAGTGTTGCCCGTTTCAAAACAAAAATCATCTCATTTAAATTTCAAATTTCATTTCATTTTTCCCGACTATCGAAATCTCAAAAAATCATTTAAATGATATGACATTTGTCATTTTCATTTTTATGATATGACTATCAAAATATGGGCCGTAATGTCATCCAAATTTTGTTTCGACAACATTTTGTTATGACCGTAATGTTTGAAACAAAGTTACATAATGCCACTCCAGCTTGTGTTGATTTTAACTAACTTTAGTAAAAGAAGCTTAAAATTAAAGCTGTATAATCAATAAATAGTTACTGTAATTGATATTTGGTCCTTTTCTACTTTCTTGTTGTATTTGAATTTACTTTTGTAACATTCTACAGCATGTCAGCAATTTATTTTTATCTCTTACCAACATTATTTACTAACGATAATGGTTTTTAACCCACTGGATGATGATGTCACTGCTTAGCAACATGATCCAAGCTTTTGTCTACAATATACGTCTGATTTGCTTGCTATAGCCTATATCTGACAATACCATAAGCTTTTTGTTTATATTGAATAATTTTAGTTATTCTCAACTTAAAATATGGATATATATCTTAGAAAATTTGCTATTTAAAAATTTTATTTAAATTTTACAGATATGTTAAAGTCAATCCAGTCATGTATAAAGAGGTAGAATATAGAAAACATTTTGAATTGTAAGTCCTTTTTCACAACCCAGCTACATTTTTAAATTCAAACTTAAATACAACTAAACATCCTAGAATTAGTAACAAAGTAAAATATTGTATTAGTTTTAGTAGACCCATGACATTTTTTTGGCTTCATTTCTTTTATTAGATTAACGATTAACTTAGCAACATGGTTAACTGGCCCTTGATATAAATACAATAATTGACTTAACTCATCATTTTAGATCTAAAGCATTTCAGATCTAATATACTTCTCCATTTGATTGTTTACAATTTCAGATCTATATCCCATATCCTGTATCCAACAATATTATAGTGGTAATTTTAGTTTTTGAATCAGGCGTATACCTAGAAATATTTGTATTTTTGGGAGCTATAACATCGCATTCAAATAAATTATATGAGAGGGGGATTCATCTTTCTGTTGCATTGGACATACCAATCTTCGAAAATGTTTATTAAATCGACTTATTAAATGTCCTGTGACAAAGCGTATCATATCATGCTTTGATATTAGATTTACCCTCAGAATATCCTGACCGTTAGACATACTGTAATATGTTATACTTGATCTTTAAATGATCCTGAAGACCCTTATTATGGTAATATAATTAATGATAGCGTACTGCTTTGGATAAAAGTTAATCTATTTGAATAAATCATCCTCCAACAAAAACTAATCCCTCCTGAGTTGTTTGTACACTTTCAATTACTATCGAGAATTATTATTCACGTAGGCTTTTAAATTTAAATGAATTTCAGAAAAGGATATCAAGCTATACCTATATTTATACCGTAGAGACAACTGACTTATTTATATGGCCAACAGATCATGTAGATCCTGGACCTGACACCTCAACGTCCTCAATTTTCGTCGGTAACGGGTGGCTTCTTTTTAGTTGAAGATACGAAATTGTTTCAACCAATCTAGATTTACAAACTACTCGAACGAAAAAAAACAAAGTTCACAAGCTTACAAGTTTCTTCATGTCAAAATCAATACTAAAATATTTTAATGACATGAGCTTCAGATAATTTGAAATTATATATTATTGCTAAATCAACTCTAAATTATGCGCCGTTAGTTACACAATATAGTTACTCAAATTCCAGACAATAATACAGACTATCTTTATTGTTTCGTCGTGAGATATGGATATGAAAAAAACTTCAGATTTGAAGCAAATATTTAAAAAATTTAAACAAAGTGACTGCTGGTAAAAACAAACCAAGGGAGAACAACATTGCGCCAGGCATTGGACAATCAAGATTTCTTGCACCCAGGAAGTAAGTATTAATAATAATCAAATTTACTGAAAATTAGATTGTCTGTATAGATTTATCTAATAGATCTGAAATGTCTGCAGATTTTATAGTACATCAAATTGTTATTTGAGAGTAAAATTTCAGAGAGTATTAGTTAGTTGATGGGTGCAAGTAATCTTGAAGTTTAATACAATATCCTCTATCAAACACGCATCTTAATTCAAGCATTTGAAAAGTTAAATAATAACCTTCAAAGAAAAATAAATAGCTTTGAAATTGTAGTAGAGTTGTTCCGAAGATACAAATTAAAATATTTGTTAAAAGACAACAATTTATCATCAATAAAATACAAAATTCCAGATTCAATGAACTTAGTACAATTTTCTGCTAAATAAAAAAAAGGTTGAACTAAAATAATTATAATGAAAATTAAACCCGTTTTAAAATGTTCAATCTATGAAAATATTTTAAAATTCCAAAACTGATTGGATAAATGTTTATAATATTGTTAATAATGAGCGGCATTCCCAGACCTAACTGAATCTATAAACAAAAATTTAATATCTATAGAATTAGTACTATTGAATTCTATTGCATAGAAAATCTATTTAATATTGTGATTTATATTTTGGAAGTTTAAAAGTGAAATAATCTCATAAATAAATATTATACAACATTATCCATATCCGATCACTTGTTGTTGTTTTTTTTTATTATGAACATTGGTTAAACCAATACATATCCCTAACCTCTATAATGGTGCCATATTTTTTTGAAAAGCATTTAAAACGATTTTTTTTTATTATTTCTATAAGTAAATTTATGAATTTCAATAGAATTATAGAGAATATATTCTCTAGGCCACAGAATTCAAATTTATTGAAAATAAATTTTAAATAAAATTAAATAAATTATTCTCTGCATATGATACGTGGACTAATATTAAACCACGTCACTTAAATGCAGAGACTTATATGTATATGTAAATTAATTTGTTGGTATGAAAATGTTGTTAAATATTCACAAAATTTCGTAAATTTATTCTATACTGATATTTTATTTGCTTTTTAAATTTAGTTGAAAATTAAATTATGCCAAAGAGTTTCTGGATATTGTAGCACGAATAATACGCTTTAACAAATTTCATGTCTTACATTCACTTTTTCACTTAATCGTTTTTTAATCTTAATAAATGAATTTATGATTACTTACTAATATTAATTTAATTTAAATACAAAATTTTGTACATTTTGTCATCCTTATCAAAAACAGATTTATTATTTTATACCTTTTTCTCAAACTATTATTGGTTTATATGACAATTAAATTTATTTTATAAATTGTTATTACTATTTTTAATTTTATTTTTATATAATTATTAATTTAAATTCATCAGGACCGTTTATAACTATTAAACATAACAATATTGGACTTAAAACAAACTGGGCTTGTCAAAAATTTGTTTTCCACTGACTTCGATTATGTTGAACATTTTATACTTTTGTATATCCACGGATATCTCTTGACGATGTTTCATATAGCCCTAAATTTGGATTCAAAGTGCATAATCTACTAATTTTTTTTTATTTATTTCTTTTTTATTAGCAACGTATCTTAATTAGGAGCATAAATAAATATATTTCATTATTTGAATTGTACATATGAATATTGTAGCCAACATTTTTTCAGCAAGGATTTTGGAATGATTGTGCAAGCCTTTCTTTATATTTAATATGAAAAAGCTTAATTTCCTTTTTGCTGTAGGCATTCTAAGATCCTGATCAATAATATTGTTGGTAATAGGTTTTCAATGGAAGCGATGGAATTTATTGATGTTAGACACTGAAGATGAGATCCACAATAATTGTATATGCCTTATATTCGAATGATGATGACTTTATATATAATCAACTTGTTACGCACTGCATGTTGCGATTTATTTCCCATAAGTCAGTATATCGATCTAAATTTTAAGGCTGCTTTTTTATTTATTTAAGTAGATATGCTATCGCATATTCAGCAATCAAAATCGATCCAAATGCATACCGATTAGTGATGTGCGATTTGTATCAATTTCTCGATATAATCGATATTTTGCTTCCATTATATCGATTTTAGAAGTAGATATTTTTATTAGCCATATTTGAGTGCATCGATATTATTTGACTGCATCGATTATTTAATATAGGAAAAGTTTGCAACGTTAAGACATTATGTCAATGATTGTCAATCGTATTTTTTGTCATACACTTTATACTTTGTTATATATTTCCTGTTTATCTATTCTTTTTATAGTTTTCAATTGTTTATTTGAGACAGTTTTTGAAATATAAATTATTTAAAATTAAAACAGTGTTTTAATATTTTAATAGGTTATGGGCTCAGCACGCTTGCATTGTGAAATATAAAAATCAATTTAAGTTAGTTAAGCTGGTTGATTTTATTTCAATATTGGCTTTTTCAGGAAATTTCAAATCTATATCTCATCCAAAACTCAAAATTTAAAATTTTAATTTTCTCTATTTAAATCGATATATTTGGTTTCGATTTTTGTATGCATCGATATATTTGCTTTCGATACGTATCGATCGATATATCGATTGGTTTTTTGTATATCTAACATCACTAATACCGATGGGGAATTTACAATTCATCAAATATCAATGGATGGCCGGCTCTTTTTGGAAGGTGAAGGTCACATGTACCGTCATATACATTCACAATCACCAATATGACAGTATTCGATTAAATACGCAATATTTATAATATCGATATACGATATTGGAATTCGAGTACTCGTTTATATATTTTATAAGCCAGTACTCGAATTCCAGTAGCTTCCTTTGAACAAATTCTGTAGCTAATGTAGGATTTTTATGGGTAGTCATAATCACAGTTACATCAACGAATATTGGAATCATAGTATTTCTTGATAGCATGTGAGCTCTAAACAGTATGTATAGAGTCGGTCCCAAAGCACTTATTTGTGAAATTTTCGTTATTGTTGTATACAGTTACGCAGTTTCTTCCTCAATTTGCATTATAAAGCGTCTTTCTTCTAAGTATGACTTTAAGATTGCAAAATGTATGGACATGATGAGATTTTCTTAAGCTTGAACAAAAGTCAAATGCGGAAATATCAAAAAACACTGCTGAACAGTACTTCTTATTGTCGAAGGATCTCAATCAAGTGAAGTGGTTTAATTTGAGTTGTTTTAGATAATTTTACCGTTATAATTTTTTCTATAAATTAGTTTGCCAGTCCAAAAAACATTACGAAAATATCAACTAGCTATATTGTCATTTTGTTTTTGTGTAATGTTTCAAGATAGTTCAACTCCTTAACTATACCTGAAAATAAAAAATATAAGAAATTTTGCATTTTATATGTTGCTATGAGGATAGACATTCGTATTGATATCATATAAAAGAAGGCATCCACTAGAAGGTCATCCACTTCTTCGCTTTATTTTCAGTCCAAGTAAAGGCTTTGCTAATTGTTTTTGGCCAAAATTTTTCGAATGCGATTCTCATACAGATAAAAATAAAAAGCTGTTAAATTAAGGCAAAAATATGCAATTTTTGCCCTGCACACACAAAACCAATTGGAGGTGTGCGCGCTTTCATATAAACTCATCGAATACAAATGTGCCATCAAACGGTTGCAAAACTAAAAATTGTATCATTGCGCTTAGTCTAAAAACTAAAAGTTGTTAGAACATTATTAAACAAATAAATTCATCAACACATTGTGTACCGACATTTTTACAGGTCTTTTGAACAAAATTAAAAAAATATATATATTCTAAGTACAGTACATAATTTTTTATTCATTTGTTATAAAAATAAATTAAATTTTTCATCCGTCATTGCACTAGAAGACCAAATCTTTTCCTAAAATATTTTAAAATTAAAAGAATTTGGACAACTAAAAATTAATGAATACGAGACAGTTCAATTATTATTTTTCTAATTTTCTAACAATATTTTGACAAGGTATCATTTAATAGGCTTCTGGTACGATCAATTACAAAACGTTGGATGTTGAGAAATAAAGCATTTTCCAATTTGAAATACGATTAATTGTACTATACCCATTATTTTTACATATTCTGCAATCCCATTGAAAATCACATAAATTTCAGAAATATACCACCAATTTCAAATCTCAGTTGATGTACAATACTATAATACTATTTGGATTTGAATTGATTTAATAAAATAAAAAAAAAACTAAATTACAGGTTTCAATTTTTTTTTTTTTACAAGCCTTAATCCTATTCCCTTATTTTTATAGGATTAGAAAGAAAATTTGTTTTCGCCACTTTAGATTTTATAACAAATAAATTATCCTTAATATATCCTGCCAGGACATAAATATTGTTATAAAATCCTGATTTTATATTTTAATAAATTTTTTTATTTTTTTATTTAGAAATTCTGCAGGTGTGAAATAAAATACTTGCAATTCACATCCATATATACAGAGTACACGTTTATATATTTTTTTATAAAACTAAAATCCTTTATTTGGAATGAACAAAAAAAAAAACCATTACACACAATTGAGCAAAATAATTCACATACGTATACAATTTGCTATAAAAATTTGTTTTTTGGTGCAAATAAAAGCAACATTAACCGTCCAAAATAAATAGAAATATGTTTATGCATTGTACCTTAGGCCATTTAATATTAGTAACTATGATCTATGAAATAATTTAATATTCAAGTAAACATAATGAAAAAAAAGTAATACAACATAGTTTGAATATGAATTGTGAATCATTTGAGAATCTTTTAATAAAGAATATCACAACAAAGTATGGAGTTTACAGTTTTCGACTCAATTGAGCAAAATAAACAAATTTCTAATTGACTGATTAATCCAATATCAAAACTCTGCTTAATCGACTAAAAAGTTTAATGTAATTATTTTGTGTAGAGTTACAATTTGAAAAATAAAATATAAAGTCATAACTTCCTTCGAAGAAGTGTTCTAGTTTAAAGATAGACTAAAATCTATTTCTCACTATTTTTTTTATTTTTATTTTGTATAATTCGAAGTCTATGGGATGCTAACACCCTTACTGCTTCTACACATAGATTTGGCATGCACAATTACATTCAAAAGCTTTTCTGCATTTTTTTGCCTTCATTGGGAATCGAAACTAAAACCTTTCGGTTGATCGGATCGGTTGCGCGATACAACGTGTTAATTCTAAGCTATTTCTAAGCCATCAGGTTAAATCTTTACAATAATGAGCAAAATTAGCCTATTTCTGGGTATACTTTATAGTCGCTGAATAAAATATGTACTTTAGAGCTTACTAAACTTGGCAGATATTATTATATCGATTGTATTACTTATCATTTCATACTGAATTGGTGCTGTGCAAAGAATTTAGGTATGTGAATGTGAGTTATTATTCTTGTTCTTCCAATTGGTATTTTTCTCATATTTTGTAATTCAAATAAAATTATTTTATCAACATTATATTTTTGATTTCTTAGTTAATTTTATTAAAAGTTTCGATATTGATTAAAAAACTTCTTGATAATTTTGGTTTATTGGTTTTCAATATCCAGGAGTACCCCAAGAGAGTATTCTGGCTCCCATCCTGTATTTACTCTATACCAATAATATCCAAGAGCTAGAAGATACAACGATGGTAACTTTTGTAGTTGATACTGCAGTATCAGAGCTTAGTATAATATTATTTATAAATGAAGGAACAAATAAACTGCAGCAAGCAAGCAACAAGATCGTCTTACGGTGCAAAAAGTGAAAAATTAACATAAATGAATCAAAATCCACACATGTTAATTTTACAAATAAAAAACTAGAGTCGCACATTCCAGTCACAATCAACAATAAGGTTATATCATATCAAAATTCTGCAAAATACCTT
This sequence comes from Argyra leucocephala, assembly GCA_963942445.1. Classification (NCBI taxonomy): domain Eukaryota; kingdom Metazoa; phylum Arthropoda; class Insecta; order Diptera; family Dolichopodidae; genus Argyra; species Argyra leucocephala. The sequence goes on from OZ012678.1 coordinate 150,982,142, forward strand.
GGTATAGCACTTGGTGCAAAGCTTAGATACGGAAACAACATGTTAAAAAAAAACAAGAGTGATACAATCAGCTGTATGGGCTATTTCGACATCCACGCTTTCGATGTATAACAAAGTTTTGATCTACAATCAAAGCCAGTCTGGGCACACAGTATTCAAATATGGGGTTGTGCTAAACAACTTAATATTCAAACTATCCAAACGTTTCAAAATAAACTGCTATTTTATTTTTTTATTTGTTAATTCAGTTTCTCAATAAAATGTTCGTACAGAGTGATATAAAGAGAAATATAAATTAATTTATGTAATTTAATATATTCAAACTAAAACATTTGGAAACGGGTCGGCTTCTACCTTCATTACAGAAATCAAATATCAGCAAATCTGAAAAAATACATATTTCTAGTTGAAGAAAATGCACTCCCGATCACAGTCAGTGCAGAAGAGACTAATATTGACCCAAAGTTTTCATAGCCTGGCTGGGTTCTGTTTTCATAAAATGGATTGAAAACTTCCTCTTGATTTGTGGCTTAATTTATGAACTCATATTCGGTAAATATATTCACTAATCAACTTCCTATTCATAGTCTTGCAGATCACTTGAATATCTTGAGCATTCAAGTAAACAAGAAAGTTATATAGAATGACATTTGCCAAAAATACCGCGAGATATTTAGGTTTATTGAGTCGCTGCAAAACGTATTTTTCTGTAGAAGGACATGATAAATATCTACATATAATAAATACGACCCAAGTTGGAATACAATTCACATATATGGTGCATCACAAACTGCATTAAATTTGCTAAACAAATGTGAGAATCATGCCAATCGCCTTATTGACCACCCCTAATGTAAAATCCTCCCTTGTACCACTGGAAAACCGTTTAGGCACTTTTTCAGACAAAATAAAACCCTAATACCATCCTATAACACTTCCGTCGAGGAATTAGAGAGGAACCAACGCGCCTACCCGCCTACGCAGTGCAAATTCCTAGGTAGGTGAAACCTGACTATTGAAATTCGTTTATAGTCAAATTTTCTCGAATGTGGAACAATATTTCAACAAACATGTTTTCCCAATGAAAAATATACCTACTAGAAAATATAGACAACTTGAAGAGTAATTTTAGCAAATTTATTTAAAATGTCCCTACTGATTAAAGGGACAGTTTTCCTTCGCCAATCCTCAATTAGTTTCCTTCCCCAATCCTCAGTTAGCTTGAAACCTAATGTTTGGCTTAACATAAAAAAAAAACCAAAATTCAAAAATATTTTAAATACATTATATTGTGTAGGAAAACTAATACTATTGAATTTCACATGCCAATTGATAGTTCAAAAAATATTTGAGACTAAATTTGAAAATTAAGGATGTCCAAGTAAACCAAATCAACGGTTGGTGATAAAATGTACCTAAAAGGTACCGGCTTGTGAGGGAGATGTTGTACTGACGTAGGACCTAACTACCATATCCCAAGGATAGCTGGAATTGTTAGCCTTCCAAAAATATATATCTTTAGTGACGCATCTTATCCTTTAAGGACGAAAAGGACATTTGAAAGTATCCTGGTCGTTTTCATGTTTTTGTATAAAAACCGTTATATCTGTTGATCTATTAGAAAAATATATATTCAATTACATATTCAAGAAAGACAACGGTGTGGAGCATATTTTAGCATTTATATGATGATGATCGGTACTGCCGTTTTGGAGATATTGTAGTTCAAAGTAGAAAATTTTGGAAAAAAATTCAATCTTTATTTTCTTTCTTGAAAAACCAAATACCTCAAGATTTTACCATAAAACATCCACAATAATTATATAGTGTTGGAAAGGTCTCTTTTTGTTCTATAACTCATACATACATACTTTATATCTACGTCGAATAATTTAGAAGATTTAAGATATTTATTATACAGCTATCCTTGGGATATGATCATTAGGTCCTACGCCGATACAACATCTACCTCAGAGTCCCCAAGGTAGCTAAATAGCATCTTCGGATAGAAGTAAGAGTAAAAGATCTCGGTGACACCATAAAAAAATGTAAGCAGATAGTAATAACTCAGACTCAATTAAGTCTAGATTATACTAACCAAATATTCCCAACTGAAGTACATGTTATTGAATTTGGGAGCTACAAAATTTTAAAAAAAGTATTATTAAAACGTTAACTCTGCATTCTATCAAATAGCAAAGGTGTTACTTCATCAATAATCACATCAAAGTATGATCTTGTGTAGAGACATTAAAACTTGATTTCCACAAATGCTGATTTACCACTACGGTTGCTTTTTTCTGTAACGGTTTTTTGAGAATAACTTGCACACGCATGATGATTTCAGTCTTAAAAAAAAGCTAACGTTTTATTAAACTAAAAGTATATTTTCTCTTTTCTATTCAATCATTTTTGTACCCCCCTATTGCAATCAATCCTTTTAATCCGAAAAAAAACCCTCTATAAATGTATGGGTTACGATGTATATACAATAATGGTTGTAAATTTGATATTATTATTTCTTTTTTTTAATATTTTTTTGTAAAATGTAAAATTTTTGAATTCTGTAAAAAGATTTAAACATTTTTTTTTTTCATAATTCTCTACACGTGTGGATAGAATACAAAAATAAATGTTTCAATTTTAGACGTCATGTAATGAAAATAGAAGAATTTAACATGATCTACGCATAACAATTTAAAATAAGTTATAGTTTAACAAATTTGGGAGATATCCTGGAGTCTGGAATTTTCATATTTACAAAACAAAATGTAACTTCTGAATGTATTTTTTTCTCAATTTGAAGTTAAAACCTAAATCCACAATATAAAAAAATTACAAAATTAGTTTCTTGATAATTTTAGTATTTTATAAAAATTAGATTTTTTTTTGGTTTCTCTCTTCATTGGCTTTATATAGTTCTGGTACAGAATTGTGTACCTTCATTTGTGAACTATACGTTGTAGATTTTAACAAAAACCCAAAGTACAAAAATTGTACATTGGTTACATTAAATGAACCTATATCCTATTCATAAGCCACAAAACTTTGCAATTACAAAAAACAAAGATTACTACCTAAAGAATTTTGAAACAAAATTTGAAATTGTTCTTAAAATTGCTTAGTTTTCATATAATTTGTAAATTCATATTCAGTGATTTCAGTTATATAACAAAATATTCCAAAATGTTTACTCCTCTTTTATAAGAAGAAAACGAAAAAAAAAATATGTTTAGTAAGAGTATATACCTATGTTATGTTATTTTACCGCAATCATGTCGATATCCTTTTTAAAAATAATCTCATTTTCTTCTTTTATACTCTCTCCACATACATTACATAGTTATAAAGGTTTCAAATTAAGATTTGAATTTCTAAATTACAATTTTTATATGCCAACAGGACTAGCAGGAGAGAACAACAATAAATTGAAGAAATATTTTGACAAAAATTTAAGCATATAAAACTGAATTCTAATAAAAGAAATAATATTTATAGTAAGTATTATTATCCTGAACATCCTTTTTTTATATTAAATTGAAATCTTAAAACTTTTATTTTGCAAATGAAAGAATTTATATGAAAATCTTATACTTAACATTTTAATGGGGTGTTGTATTAGAGAAGTTCTTTTATTAGGTGTACACTACACATATATTATAGTATGCTTACAGCAATGAAATATTTTATTAATTCAAAAATAAGAAATAAATTTTGATTACAATTATTATGTTATTGAACAGAAATATGACATCTAGGACATAAAACAAAAAAATTATTTTAATATTTAAACTAAGCTGTGTTATATTCATAAATGTATCTACGTAAGACTGTTATATACATTTTTCTTTTTTTTTTAATTTTAATTTATAATTTATTTTAATTAATTAATATGTAAATTAGAAAATTTTATATTTTTATTCAATAATATCTTCAATGTAATTTAATAATTTTTATTTTTTTTTAATACAAACTAATTCGATATTTTAACAACAATTATTATTGTTTGTATACTAAATGTGTACAATAAAATTAAATAACTTACAAAAACAAACTAAAATAATTTTCTTTTCTAACTATAATTCTTCAATTTATTTTCCATCATCTTTCAAATCATTTTTATTACTATCATGTACCGATGGAACACTAAATTTTGATTTATTTAACGGTGATGTTGGTAATGTTTCATATATTGATGCTGGAATTGAGTTTTAAGTGATGTTGTGAAAACTTCAAATGGCATTGAAGCACGTCTCATATAACTTGAAAAATCATTTAAATGATTACGAAATTGTTCTACTGATATACTATTTGCTCTTCCACCATCATTTCTTAATGAATCTACAGTCAGGGGTGGCTCTACCATATAGGCAGCGTAGGCGGTCGCCTAGGAAGCTAAACTGTTGAGGGCGCTAAAAATTGAGAGAGAAAATAAAAAGATAATTTTTTAAAAACTGTTGAGGGCGTCAAAAAATTTCGAGAGGAAAATAAAACTACTTTTTTAAAAGTTTTACATAAAGACAAAATATTCGTACGTACACTGAGAACGTACACTGAGACGATCAATTGCCAATTGAAATACCAATCATAATATAACATCAAAAAAATTATTTATATAAAATAAATTAAAAAATCATCAAAATTGTTAATACTTTAAATAAAATAATTTGCTTAGAACAAATCACATGTTTGCTGGTGACAATGTAGTATTAGCAACAAATACCATGTAGTATTAGTCTCAATCAAATTGGAAGATTTTTATCAAAAATTGAAGATGGCCAATCTAAATATATCAGTGCATTCCGATCCAAAGTACTGTGATCAATAATAAATGCACCATTGTTGGTTAGAAATGAAGAAATAATAAAGGACTTAAAAGTATAATCGGTTAAAAACGTCATAGCAATAAGAAGTTCAAAATACTCTCTACGATTAGAAATACATCCGGATGGTCTCGCCTAACAACTTCAGTATACAGACCAATATATGCAAAGAGTGAAAACGTTTCATTCGACTGACCTAAGAAAAAAATTTATGAATACATAGTCTAAAAATAGTTAAAATCATTATGATTCATTTCGATGTGGGCCTTTGAGCTATGGAGAAATAATAGCTATAGAAATTGGCTCTCAATTGTTCATCAAATAAAACAATCATATAAACTAAGGAATGGAAGAAATTTTATATCTAATGTCACGACAGAGAACAACATTGTTTAAACAATTTTTGTTGATTCTAAATTTATGAAGAATAAAATACATTATATATATATTATTCTGCATTTATCTGAATGTTTGTAAGTTCGACGGAACGCTCCAACACATACACAAATTGCATATGTATACAAATGCATATATATACAAATTGGTTTGGTGCTTTTTGTTAACCCCTGTCTACCATGCTGAACCTTTGCAGGAAAAATTGATTGCATGAACTATATTTTTTTAATTTAATGTTAGTCTTCTTCGCAAATAATAAGGAAAAATAATAAATAATAATAATAATATAAATAAAACAAACAATTTTTTTGATTTATAATAATAAAGACTAATAGAAATTTAATCAATAGTTTAATATGGTATAATAACCAAAAGGCAAACAGCATTTAACACAAAAAAAAAAACATAATTCACTCAAAGGTTATTTTTATTACTTAAAATTATACACAATAATACACATGTGTATCAGCATATTTGTATTGTCTAATATTATACATTATACTACTTTATTGCTTATACCTTTTATTTTTTTCATTATTGTGTGCGTAACTCACTTCACTCAAAAAAAATTATTTTTGTTTTTTTTTGTTATTTTTTATTATTTGCTGTATCTGTATTCTGTATGTTCTGCATGCTCCATTCCAAAAATATTATTTTATTTTCAGTGTTAAGTGTTCGCTGTTCACTTCACTGTTCAGGTTCACTGTTCAATCAATAGAATTTGATAGAAGTAGAGTAGGATAATAAACTCTACTTCTACGTCGGATAATAAAACATTGTTTTTTTTAAATTGAAAATTATTGATGAAAATGTTTTTGTATTTTTTGTAAATTTTACCAATTTAGATACAAAATTTTGAATATTTTTTTAAAAATAACACAATACCATAATAACAGTTTATTCATATAGCAAAATAAGATCCCTATACAGTATACAAAAGACAAAATTTATATGAAAATAAGATCCCATTTTTAAATTTGCTCTCCCAGAGGCCACAATAACGCTAATACGGTATAATTTATACTAAATGGAACCCAACTAACGAATTATAACTAAATGGAAGTGAGTACGAGTATACCATACAAAAATACAAACATTTTATACAAATTTATTGGTATGGTACTTCTTTTTCTGTTATATAAAAAAAAAGATTAGTATTAGGCCAATATAAACATAAATAAAAATAAATAAAAAGTGATATAAACATAAGTACTGTAATTTCGGAATAAAGAATTTAATGAAAGAAAAAAAGAAACTAGGATTTATTTTGCTTCCGTCATTTATGACGGGTTACAAAGCTAGTTTTGTAATAATAAATAATAATTATTAGTATTAAAAAGTATTTCCCAACAATAAAATACCAATTGAGAACAACAGAGTTGTAAATAAAAGACCCAACAATACAGAGTAGTCATAGTAGTAAAAACAAAAATCAGTCGAATACAAAGCACTGACAAAAGCTGTAATACGAAATACAAATGAAAATATTCGACAATTTTATAATATGTTAATTAGTAAAATTGTATAATTTGGGACATACAAATCTAACTAAAGGGTACAACACAAAAAATAGTTAAAAAAAAAACCCACGAATTTAATTTAATCAAATTAAAATAAGATTCCTTAGAACAGAAAAGCACCATAAGTATTTGTTAATACAATGTTATTAATGTGTAATAAAAAAAATAAAAAAAAAATAACAACAACAACAAAAATGTTCAATTATTACATTAAAGCAAAAAAAAAAAAAAAAAATTATTTTTTGAAATCAATGCAAGTTTATAAAAATTCAAATTAATTTTCTTTGATTGATTTTAACCTTCAATAAGAACAGTATTGAATAATGAATTTCTTTGTTGTGATGCACACAAACACACACATCTACTCATAAAATAAAATTAACATTATTATAGAGTTCTTCTGAATTATACTTGAAAAAAATATACTTCTACTCCTGCATAACCAAGGCTGGTTTGGTTTCAAAATTAATTTCGAAATAACAACAAAGTAATTTCAAATTCCTGATTGACGAACAAAGAATAAAATTAAATTAAATGAAATGAGTTCAAACACAATACAACCATAGAATTTCTTGTACCAAAATTTATAACTCAATACTTAGCTACCTAAAATAAAATTATAAATAATTTTTGGGAACAGTGAAAAAATAATAACTACTGTTATTTTTACTATTAGCTAGTGATCTTAAAATACTATAGTTAATATTTTTATTATCGATGCTTTTAAAACTAAAGCCTGTTGTTTTTATAATAAGAGATTTTAAATTACTTGGCCTTTTTGAGATGCAAAATTTCAAAAAAAAAAATAGAAAAGTAGCTTAATAATAATAAATTCAATATGTAATATTTTTATACTGAACATGTTTTGAATGGACGGAGTTTGGCTTGTGATTGATAGAGTAACATTTAATCGGTCGCTGATTGAGATGCGCAACTGGCAAACTTCTGAGCAAGTATTTACATTACGTCAACGTGATGACCTCCGGAAACTATCTTATACAGCAACAGCTTATACGATAGGTTCGATTGTAAGTGTCCAAAAACAAACCATGATTGAAAGGTAGGATTGAAATCGAAGGTTCAATGAACTTAGTTATCTAACCCATAAAAAAAAAGATAGTTATGTAAGACTCAAAACAAGCCTCGAATATGAATGAATTGCTTGGAAACAGACATCGAACTCGTAAGTATTTTGATTTAACAATTTGAACATTCGACCACTATACAGGTACCCAATTGGATCTAACATTCTAATAATAATACATTTTTTTGATATATTTATAGTATTTATTTATACTGAAAATAATTTTAGATATTATTTAAGTATACCGAGTGTTCCACAGCAAGCGTATCAGCTTTTTAAAAGAGGAAGGAGCCGTTATTTTAAAATTTAAAAAACTTTTATTAACTAAATCGAGGGTGCTCTATCGATTGGTGATATTTTCAACTTTCTGAAAGGACCGAAAAGGGTTTTATAAACCAAAAATCGCCGAAATTGGCCGAAATCGAGAGAAAATGTGTTTTTTCAGCAAATTTGGCTAATTTCGGCGATTTTTGGTCTATAAAACCCTTTTCGGGTCCCTTCCGAAAGTTGAAAATATCACCAATCACCCTCGATTTAGTTTAGAAATCTTTTTGAATTTTAAAATAACGGCTCCTTCTCTTAAAAAGCTGATACGCATGCTATGGAATACCTGGTACATCAGTTTACTTTACTTTGATGAACATATAAATTTAATTTTAATATTTTTTTTAGGGTTAATGCTAATGAGTTTTAGGTAACTTGCAATTCGTGGTTATTAATCTACTTTATTTTAATTAGTCTTAGTCAAATTAAGTCTTAGAGTATCTATATATTTAAAGCAAAGTTAATAAAAATTTTGAATCGACTTTATTTGAGTTCACTGTTTATATTTTTATTAATAAAATTAATAAATATTATTCATTTAATTCAAGTGTTATGAAAAAATAAAAAAAAGCTCTGTCTTAGTAGCATGTCTTTGATTAAAATATTGATAACTAAAAAGTAGTAACTGTTATTTAAATAACTGTGATTTTTCACTATTATTTAAATATTTCTATATATAGATTAATAACTGTTATTTTTACTAAAAGTATCAGGTATACCTACTTATTACTAGTAATATTTAAAAGTAACAGTGTTTTGCATTTCTTCAATATGTCATGTACTCTATTGCATACAAATGGAATGCATTTTATATTTTTGATTAAAAATAATTAACATTCTATTATTCTCTTATAACAGTTATTGCACAAATTTTTGTACTTTTAAGTGATGTACTCACTATAACGTTACATACAGAACTAAAGAAACATATATTTATATATATATATATATATATTACGAAAAATATAAACAAAATTATAATAAATTAAATATACATATATATATATTTAAATAATATTTAAATAAATTTTAATTAAATTAAACAAAATAAAAACACAAACTCCAAGAAAATCTGTTATGTACCATACATTGCATAAATTTTGCATAAATTTGCATTACCATACGGATTACATTCACTTTATAAATAACATGATTTAATTGATTAAATCGATTTTTTGATATTTCAACTAAAAAATTGATTATTATTGAGGATTAAAGTTCAAGGATATTTACATACACAATTAAAAAATTATTTATTTGTTCGACTCTTTAAATTCAATGGTATTTTAATTTTTATTTATATTTTATTTTTATTAAATCCTTTAATAGCAAATTTCAAATTATTTAAAAAAAATTTATATTATGTAATTTGTTTAATTATCCTTTAATTTTTCCTTGACGGTTATTTTTTTTATCATTTATTTCAATTTTATTAATTTTACTATTTAAATATTTTTAAAACCAATCATAAGATATTTATGAATTGTTAACGTTTAAAAATTTTGACCCAAAAATATGATAACTGATAACAGGTGAATTACAATTTGGGTTGAGGTCTGGTACAATATCATCGTAGCCCCAAATAAGGTTATTGTGATTAACCATATACGAATGCCATTTCGTATCAGAGTCCTTAAAATGGCCTGCTTCGACGTTTACACTATGGATATTCTTTAATGGTATATTTTTTTAACGCTCATCATTCTTGGAATGATGTTCCGAAATATTGAAGACTCTTACGATTGAAACACTTGTACATAGAGCAGATGTGTAATACATTCTTCCTCCACTTCACATATTCTGCACAATATGTTCTCGATAAAGTTGATTCTATATAAACGCTTCTCAAGTAAGCAGTGGCCAGTTAGTGTATCTGCATCTTCTTGAAACTTAGAAAAGTGTGAAAATTTTTTAACACTTATGATATCTGAGGCTTTTAAGATTGGTATATATCTTTTTCATTGATTTTTTTTTTGTTTTTTTTTTCTTACTCCTTTTGGGAGCATCGGGCTTCCACTTGACATTTCCATCGTAATTGATTTCTAGCTACTATTTTCGCTTGTTCCCACGTTATATTTGTTTTTTTCAAGCTTTTGTTTTATGTCCTAAGCCAGGTATTCTTTGCGCGACCGGGTCTTCTTGTGTTTTCTAGGTTCTATTCTAAGTTCATCCGCGCGATGTTCTTTGATGGCTTTCTGAAAGTGTGGCCTATCCATCTTCATTTTCTTCTTCTAATTTGTTTCGCTATGGGTTATTCGCCGGTTAGTATCCAGAGGTCCTTGTTGCTTATCGTGTTTGGCCAGAATATTCGGCATATTATCCTTAGACATTTATTGATGAAGACTTGTAACTTCTGGTTGATAGTTTTTGATGTTAACAAAGTTTCACTGCCGTATGTGACGATTGATTTTACACAAGACCGGAATATTCTAAGTTTAGTTGCTCTGGATATTTGGCTGTTCCTCCATATCGATTGTAATCTTCCAAATGCTGCTCTTGCTTTCTTTAATCTATTTTATACATCTTCTTGAGTCCCATCACTAGTTGCTATTATACTTCCCAAGTAGCAGAAATTGTTCATAAATTATATTTGTTCTTCTTTCAACCTTAGATGTTCCGTGGTGGTGTTGTGGTGTTGTGGTGTTCCCCATCGATATACCATGATCAACCAATTTTTTGTTAACAGACATTTTATAATTAATCAATTTGGTCTTGTTTAGATTAAATTATTTTAACATAACTTCCAAGTGTATTTAACGTATATAAAACGAATAGATATAACGAATACGAATACGTATAATAACGAATACATATTCAATGGTGTTCATTTAAAAACCTATACATTTGTATTAGGCACAAACTATTTCTGAGCTTTAATCTACATATTGAAATTTCAGCAAAATGCTATCTCCTTCTCCAGCCCAACCTTTTAATAAATTATAGATCATCATGTATCAAATAATTAATTTATTACGATTATTTCACATCAATAACATTATTAATTTGAATTAATAATTAATATATTGTATCCTTGAGAATTTATATTATCTAAATTATTATTAAGATAATTTATGTACCAAAAATTTCAATAATGATATGAAATATATTTCTTTAATAAATTGGTGTAATATTATTGATATAATATTAAAAACCAAATTCTGAATATTATACATTGAAATTGAATGAAATTTGAAGAATTAATATTATAAGATAAAGAAGAAGGATCGTCAATTAATATTAACATATTATACAGGATATTCAAATATCCTTTTTACAATTTTAATAAAAAATTTTATTTGATTTGTAGATTTTCTCATATATAGTGTTGTGTGTCAGAATAATTTATATTCATGCTTTCCTTAGATTTTTCTATGATTAAAATAATTTTTTTTTTTTTATATACTTACTATTTCATTCTTAAATACATCCTTTTTTTTTTTACTTATTTATGATGAAATAAAACTCCTATCATACAAAAAAAAAAAAAAAAAAAATATGTTATACAATATTACGACCAAAACGTTAAAATCCAAATTTTTATAATATTATTATCCTTAAGCTGTTATCCTTACACAGCTAAAATTATATATTTATTTATTGATGTTGTTTATTTCTGATTTATTTATTTTTATTTTTTTGTTCATCCTGATAGCCTAGTATATCTAGAATGTTTCCCTATTTTTATTGCTTAACGCTATTTTATTTTTATTTTTATTTTCTTCTCATTTTATGAAGAAAAAACATGTGATAAAAGTATAATATAAATGTATATGTGTAACAGGATTTATGATTTTTTTTTTTTGTTTTGTCGTTATTATCTCACAACTTTCTTATTATTCTGAAATTAAGAATTTCGTCAAAAAAAGAATAAAAATTTTCTGTGTGGAGTAAGTTGTTTGTACTATATATATTTTTTTATATAGGGTGTTGGAATTAGGATCAGGTTGAGTAAAAATTCGATGTTAAGCAGTAAAAAGAGTGTAGGAGCGAAATGAATTTATGTTCGCGCTGAACTTATTTTTTTTATTTATTTGTATACGATAAATTTTGGAAATAAAATTTAAAAACGATAAATCTGTTCAACTGTATACTTAACAGATGATGTAAAAAGTTGACATAAATAAAACTTAAATACAAGTAAGCCGTTTAATCATAAATGGAAATGATCAAGTTTATGTATTGGCCTCCTTTTTTGGTCATTTTTTTCCACCTCTATAAGGAAAGTTTTTATTTAGCATTGGGGGTCCATAATGGTGCACATATGGAAATGACGAGCTGGCGGATTGGGTTCAGTTCACCCGATGTAGTTTCTAACAATATTATACATCTCCAAAACTAGCTATGTAGTCTCTAAGAGAAATTGATTCTCGTTTAACATCAACGAAATAAACCAAATTCTAACCAAACACTCTAAAAAATTGTGTGGATTTAACTACAATCAATGTAGTTTTTTACGTTTTTTGTAGAGAAATCCGATCAAACGAGTGAAAACACGTTTTCGAAGTGTATTTCTTAAAACGCGTGAAATCACTTTACTATAGTAAATTTTTTATTAAAAATAATTTAGACGATAATGTTTAATTTTCAACATAAAAAATGTGTTATTTCACTACAAAAATGTGTAATTTCACATTATTCTTTTGATCACACATTTTATGTGTGAATTAGCATTACACGATTAAAATACACCACATTTTGCTGTTGGCCCATTTAATGTTGTATTCCACGCCATCTATTGGAAATGTACATGTTTCATTTTGTTTGCTGGAATTACGTCAAATTACGCGTGAAAATACACAAAAGTAATGTAGCTTATAATATATTAGTATTACCATATCGTTTTTACAAAAACTTGAAGCATCGAAATCAAAAATATATAAATGGATATAATTCAAATATATTATAATATAATTTTTATAATAAATTCAGAAAATTTTGTAAAATCTGTAAAAATCTTAAAGGACGTGGCATTTTTGGGAAGGAAACTGAGACTTTGATTATTGTCCAAAAATATGATAATCAAATAAATCTGAAAATATGGCATGGTTGTCAACTATACCATACTTGAAACTTTACGTTGAATAACCGTCAGCATTCATATTTCATAAGTCAGTCAAATTTCAAATGTGGTGTTAATTATATGTAATATAATTGTTTGTGTGATACAAAAAAATATAATTATATTTAATAAAATATAATTTTACAATTCTACAAAATTTATGAAATAGTTAATTGAAATCATTTGTGAAATTATATTAAATTAAGTAATTAATTAGTGTTCATTTATAAAAAATGTATTATTTAATATTTAAATTATAAAATAAATTATGTATAAATATAATATTTGTGAATTAGTTTTAAGTAATTGTGTAAATTATTATTGTTAAGCTGAAAAATATATATTATAATTAAAAAATTAATTTGTTTTTGCAGGGAAATACAGCATCGTTGAAATAGTTGAAAATGGGATTGTAAATCACACTTCTTTTGTAGACAAGTCACACTTTTTTTGTTGAAAATCACACATTTTTGTTGAAAATCACACATTTTTGTTGAAAATCACTCAAAATGTGATAGTAAATTACCACTTTTTTGTAGGGAAATTCACACGTTTAAGATAGTAAAATTTTTACACATTATTAGTTGTTACACAAATTTATGGTCTGTTGAATTTCACTACAATTAATGTAGGCAACCTAACCACCTACATTGTGAACCACCTCAAACGTGTTGAATTTCACTACAATTAATGTAGGTGGTTAGGTTGCCTACATTAATTGTAGTGAAATTCAACAAAATTTTGAAGTGAATGTCTAATATTGGCGAATGAATGGTAGTACCGATAGATAACTGACCGATTGGAAATCACACATCAAAGTTAAGTATTCCTGTAGTCACAATGATGTATACGTAGATTAGAAGTTAAACGAATAATCTCGTAAATTTATAAAATGGAAAAAAATCATAACTTTAGCACTAATTTTCTTTCTAGAAACAACTTTGGTTCAGTAATTAAATTTCATTTCAATTTCAATCAAATTTTATTATTTTATATAATAAAAAGTATAAATGTATAACTGAATTATAATATTTTAAATGATTATATTAAGAGATTAAACGATGGGATTGTTTTAATAGACGACAGATCCTGTTCATTTTCACATTTCTCAAAAATATTTTTAAAAATTATAAGATTTTAAGAAATACACATTTTTAAATAAAATAATAGTATTTAATTCTGAAACATATTTTATAAAAGGTGCTTAATGCTGAAATAAGGGTTCTTAATATTGAGCAGTATTTAATTTAATTCGCTGAAAAATTTAGATTCATTAAACGAATATTCATTTGATAGATTTATATATGTTTTCAAGACAAACTATACATTTTTTACAACTAAATGAATTATAAAAGTACCAATATTATATTTGCCTCAATTAACTTGCCTTTGACTTTATTTATATGTTTGTTTCAATTTGCTCCAATTCAACAAAATACCTATTTCAATAACAATTCAACCAAAGAATTTCCATAAAAAGAATACTAACTCATGCATGGATCAATTTGTTTGAACATAAATACATATGCAAATTTGCTAAAAATTGTAAGAAATATACGAATAAGAATTTAACGTGTAAGAAAAAGAAAAAATATAGTAAACAAAAGAGAGTAACAAATTAAGTTGGCTGAAATTAATTAAAAAAAAGTTAATAATTTTAAAAACAATTTTCGACAAAAATTTCGTTGAAATATTTAACAATATTAGTTTCTAAATTATATCAACTATGCATAAGATTTTTAGGAGACCTAACTAAAACAGCGTTTTCATATTCTTTAAATTCTATGATTTGTAAATAATGTTGTCCTCAGTATTATTTTATAATCGTAAACCAATATAATAAATATTTAGGTTTACTCTAATTTAATATATGAAATCTTGATATGATTTCATTAAGAGATTTGGTAAAAATTTCGGCTAATTTGATTTTTCCGTTTTTACAATCATCACTTGCTTGGAAAACCTTATATCAAAGCTATGAAGGCAAAGATTTCTAAAAAAAAAGTTTTTTCTTTATTTTATTTATTTTTAATAATAAATAAGAAAAGTTAAAAAAGATAATTATTAACTTAATATAACCTTATTGCTGGGCCAGTATCTATTTTCGACTGTTTCTTCGATTAAAACAGCAACTCAGCTTTATGTATCTAAAAATGAAATATTTTATTACCATTGACCTGATCAAATACGCAATTTTAAAACAAAAATTGAATATGAACATGATAAATATGTAATCGTAGACAAACGTAATATGATTCTATAATCAAACTCACCCTGTATACACAAAAATATAAAGTGTAAAATAAATACTAGAATATTACAAAAACAAAAAACTTATATCCTTTTTTATGTTTTTAGAGTAATTTTAAAAAAATTTTCAAAAAAATAAATATATTTTTTCGTATGAAATAAAATAAATAAAGACATGCTAGAAGGATTCAAAAAACAAACAAAAGTTAAATTTAAAAGACAGCTTTAATGTACTTTGAACATTTTTTATGTTCTGATGACAGTTCGTAAACTTTACAACAGCGATTATGCTAAAGAAAATACAATTTCATATTATTATGCGCAATTTAAAATGTTCGAATACGACTAAAGTTAATTTAACTAACCATCAACTGTAGAACCACCATATTCAAGATATTATACAAATCAAATCATGACATAATGATTAAAGACTGTGTCTCAAATATAGCTGTAGCAAAAATTTATAAATTAAAAATTTATTTATTAAATATTGCAAAAATAACGACTTCTAACAGGTTGATAGTCATTTTTTTGTTTATAATATCTGAATTTGTGAATCTTGAAATACTATTCAAATCTGTTCAAATCATAATGAAAAATTAGAATTTTAAATATATAGTTAATATTTCTTCTTCGAAATATTTTTTTTTAACTTGTATAATTATTATTATAATGATTAAAACTTTGTTCATTTATTTTCCACAAATTTTATTTATTAATTAACATTAAAATGTTTGATTTATTTTATTTACACAAATTTTGTTATTAAATTTATTATTCTTTTTATTTCATAGCTATTTTTAAAAATTTACATATATAACTACAGATTTTAAGATTTTATTCTATTTTCTTCAATGGTCCATCTGAGATTGAGTTTTTTTCCAACAACGGTGTCTTTCATTTTCGTGCGTGCACAGCAACCGGAAATAGTAACCGGCTGAAATATATATTTGACAGACACCACCTATTAGATCTATAACTATATTGTTTAGTATGTCATTTTAAAATACAAAGCATTCTAAAATTAGTAATTAAGCTAATATTTCTACACAACACTATTCAATTATTATTTAAGTCTAATCTTTAAGAAACCTTTATTCGACAAATTTACAACAAGTTATTCCTAAAGCAATATATCTAGAGACTAATAATTGGTCTGAACATAGAAAAAATATATAACTCAACGATTTGGCAAGCTCAAGCTTAAATTTAAAGGAAAATAGAGCCGACTAGATGGTCGTGGATGACACTAGATAGTCGGGTATGAGTAGAATAATCATTTGTAAAAATTTATAAAAATGTTAGCATTATACAAAAAGTCTACTGATTCTAAGCGCACAACAAAACAAATTGTCAAATCAACTGTTAGTGATGTATAATCCTTATATCATTAGATATCTTCAGTAAATATACGTACATTTTAAAGCAAGTAAATTGTAACTCATACCCAATATCATACAAAATTTGTTACCCATTCGAAGGTTAAAATATTTATTTTTTTGTTTTTTAAAGCAAATCAAAATAATATAAAAGTAATTTCGTAACACGATTAGTTGGTAATAATCATGAAAAAGGTACATAAATATTACAACATTCTTATTAGTATAATAAAAAATGATATAAGACGAATATATGGAATAAAACCAATTGGTCACTTTGAATTAATACAGCTATTGAAGTTCAATAATTTATTTGTATTACAAATATCCCAATAAACGTGTGCGCTTTAAAACAGTAATTGTTATGATATTTTTAAGTGTAAGTAATAAGTAGAATTATTACCCTATTGAAATGTCAATATTACAGATGGAAACAAATAGACTGCGAAAATGGACATCCACAACACACAACAGTATTTAGGAAATAAGAACAATGATTGAGTAAAAATTAAACATGTTTTTCTTAGGTCATACCAAGTATATATATCATAAAATAGTAGTAATTTACTAATATTAAAAAATAAAATAAGAAGTGAACAATGAACAGGAGAAATGAGTAGAAAATGGTTGCTTAATTACAAATAATAATAAAAGATGACGAAAATTATTTACTCTATTACGTTAGTTAAGTTTTAGGTTAGGTTTAAATCGATTTTTATATATTAGCATAAAAATAATTAATTAAAGGTTTGTTGATCGTTCAACAACACAAGCATGTTAATCGTTGACTTGCCATTTTTCCATTCATAAATTGAATTTATTCTAAATAATTAAGTCAGGTTAGTCTAAATAGGTACAAATCAAAGATGTAAATATTTTAGTATATAAGCTCTCAAAATATAAAATTAAATTATATAAAATTAAACATATTGTAGAAATATATTAAGGCAATATAAATAAAATAATAATGATAATAATTTACTCTATTCGATAAAGAACTGTAGAGAAAAAGATATCATTTTCTTAAACCGATAGTGTTCATTAAAATATGAAATTTTTATTTTTCTTTATTAATTTCAATTATAATATTATATTTCGAATTGTTTACAATTTCTTAAAATAAATTAAATTTATTGATCTTAGCGATTGCTGTGTGATCAAGTTATTAGGTTTACAAGAATTATTTATTACAAGAATTTTTACAGACTTATAAAATAATTATATTTATAGCCTATTATTATTTTTATTATTATTATTATTATTATTATTATTATTATTATTATTTTTATTATTATAATTATTGTTATTCTTATTATACTTGCCTACTCCTCGTCATAATAACGAACATGCTAAATTTTTAAAAAATTGATTTAAAAAAAATTTGGTTTCCACCCATATAAAATCCATTTTATTCACCATCTCAATCCTCAAGACCATCGTTCGCTCGTTTGTTTAATGAATGTTCCGAAAACTAATTATAAACTCTCTATAATAATAATTATTAATTTAACATATTATATAAGATCAAAATGCTTATTGGTCGTTGTATCTACAGAAGAGACATGATTATTGTCAAAAACAATATTAGATACTGTCCTGTCACTGATGATCACTACCGATCTACGCTAAATAATTATTTATTATTTATATCGATTTCAAATCAACCTGGAAGACTTCTGTTTTGAGCAAATGATGGCATATGCAATACACTCAAGCATTTTAAAAAATTGTTCCATTAATCGGACTCCACGGTCATGTGATTTAATGCTATTTATTTATTTTTTATTGAGATATTCGAAGACAAAAAATTTTTTATAATAAATCAGTAACAATCTTTAAAATCAACTTAATTTGTGTTGTTTCGAAATCAAAGCTTGAATAGCTAAAAAAAAATAGTCTAAAATTGAACCAATCGAATATACGAGTTACTAGAGATACTAGTAGGTGTAGTGGATGGCATATTCCAGAAATTATTTACAATAAATGTCATAAAATAATATTTAAACTAAAATAAAAAATAAAATGCAAACTTAATTTATGTGTTTATGATGTGGTGGTATGTATATATATATTTGTATTTATATGTATATGTATGTAAAATCATTTCTCCTCTTTCTACCTTTAAAATTTTTTTAAAAACACCAACTTTGTATTAAAAATAAGTATTATGATACAATTATTATTTTATTTTATTGTCAAAACAGGATAATCAAACCAATTTATTAAATAAAAGAAAATGGAAACATGTGTGTATGTTAGTGATAATAAAATAAAAATTATCACCGCATCGATGTGTTTTATTTCAATTGAAATTTCTATCTTTAAAAAAAATAGTCACCTTTACACCACAACCATTATCAGATAACCTTTTTTTAAATTATTAATTTTTCTCTGAAACTGTTTTGTCCGTTGAGAATTTAACGAAAAAAAAAATCCACAATATTATTATGTATGTATATCGAATTCAATTGCAAAATATAGGATATAAAACTGTATAATTCTGGTAACTATCCAAAAAAAATAAAAATAGAAAAACATTATTAAAAATTCAGTATTTTCAATGTTAATAAAAATAAATAATTTTCTTAAATTTTCAACATTTTGTAAGCATAAATATGTATAAATATACATATTTATTAATATTCATATATATTATTATGTATCAAGTTAAATTGGTATAAAAACCTAAAACATAAATTTACAAAATTAAACCCATAAATATTGTTTTCCTCAACATATTTTATGTCAATAACTTGTCAATTCAATTTGAGTAAGATTAAAAAAATAAATTTTTCTTTATTATAGATGGAAACAAAATTATTTAGTTCTGTTTATTGTAATGAAGGTGGAGTGGAATAAAATCCAATGAAATTATATCCAAAAATAAAATTGAAAATAAGAAAAATTGTACAGTGAAATTAAGTAATATTTAAATAAATAACGCATAAATCTTAATGCAAATCGATAGTTTGAGACTGAATCATTGAAACAACGAAAACTAACAGGAGAGCAACGGAAAACAAGCAAACCAATTCACAAAATTGAAAAAAATTATTTATTTATTTATTTTCACAGTTGAGCCTACAGATCAACTTTATAGGTATTTTTCCCTAAATTATTTTTTAATACTATTTTTATTTCATTTTAATTTGAAATTCAGTAACGAAACGAAAGTCCTAAAACAATTTGTTATTAAAGAAAATTGAATTTACTTTTTTTTTTTTTTTTTTTTTCTTTATTAATTCATATATTTCTGATTTAGCTTATAATGATACATTGATGCTTATACTGATAGACTATATATAATTCACAATTTTTTTTTTTTTTTTTTATTTATATATAATTTATATAATTTCATATAAGATATGAAAAATTCGGTGATCTAAGCTTTCGCTGTCTGGTCTTATTGTTATGAATTTTACAGCATAATATAATAAAATTCTTATGCTTATAAAAAATAATGTTAAGTTAATGAGTAAGAAAAAGAAAAATAAAACAAAAAAAATTTAAAAAATAAATAAAATACAGAATGATCAAAGAAATGAATGCACATTCTTAAAATCCCCAATATTTGTGATAGATTAAGTAATTCTTTAATTTTATTTTTGAAGATACAAATATTTTCAATATTTTTGATTTCATTTGGTAACTCGTTATAAATTTTAAGACAGTTATATACGCTATTATTTCTTTGCTTTAAATAAAACGTTAAATAAAAATTAGTTTTGTTGCGTGTATTGTGATTGTGTATGTCAATATTCCTATTTAAAATTAAATTATGCTTTATTTTGTTATTTATTATCTTGAATGCAACCATGTATATAGTTCTTACTTACATATTTTATTGAAACTGATATATTTTCCAGAATAGAGCATATGAGTGGGGTGTAATGTAGGGTAATTATGTATGATTTTAATGGCTTTTTTGATAAGAAGATCAATTTTGTTCAGATAGGTTTGTGGAGCTCTGGTTCCAAATACGATTAACGTGAATTACATTTGAAATAATATATGACAAATAAATGACGTATAGTATATTAGAATTAAAAAATCTTTTCAATCGTTTTAATAAGAAAACAAATGGTGTTATTTTGACAATGTAGTTAATATGCTCATCCCATCTTAATTTTTCATCTAGTATCAACCCAAGATATTTGTAACTTTTAACTACTTCAATATATGTATTATTGTACATGAATGTGGTATTGATAAATCTTTTATTGTCAAAAACAAAGATTTTGGTTTTATCGACATACATTAGTAGTCTATTATTTATTAGCCATTTGTCAATAACTTTTAAGTTATCGGATATTGCAGAAGAAAGGTGGTTGTCACTAATCTCGGAATATTTTATGACAGCATCATCAGCATAAAGCTAAAAAAATCCCAATAGTGGAAGGCGTGCTAAATAATCTAAATAAATTTTAAATAAATCAGGTCCTAAAATGGAGCTTTGAGGAATACCATTCAAACGCTCTTATTGCTCCCATTACGAACACATTGCATTCTGTTGGTTAAGTATGATTCGAAAAACATTTTTTGGCTACTATTAAAGTTAAGGCTGGAAAGCTTACTTAATAACACCTTAGGATCTATACAGTCTGTAAAGGCCTTTCTTAGATCAATAAAAACACAACCAGTGTATTTTCCTTCATCCATACTTTTGGTGATGAAATCTGTTAGTGTTACGCAAGCTGCCGTAGTTATTGAATACTGCTCGAAACCATATTGCTCTGGATGAAGAATATTATTACTTCTTAGGAAGCTAGTTAATCTATTTTTTGTTATAGTTTCAAATATTTTAGAGAATACTGGGAGTACAGGGATCAGTGCTATCACCTGATTTGTAGATAGGTGTAACGAGAACTATTTTCAAACAGTCTGGAAAATGACATGTCTCGAAAGATATATTTATAAATTTAGATAAGATAGGAGCAAGTTTGTTTAAAAATTTTTTTACAAATTTCGTTGAAATTCCGTCATATCCCGTAGCAGCTGAGGATTTTAATGAGTTAATCGCCAGAATGATCTAATCTGAATGTGTAGGAGATAAATGAAAATTTGAGAGGGGTTTTCGCGAGAAATTTCTGAAACTATTCTGATTAATATTATTTGAAGGAAGGTTTAGATTATCGGTAACTGTGGTGAAATATTCATTCATCAAATTTGAAATCTTTTGCGGTTCGTTAAAAGATTTATTATTGAAATTAATGGATTTTATTTGATTGTCTGTATTTTTTCAATATATGTACAAAAAAAACCTTAAAATAATCAACGGTTTCCTTGAGACTTAAGGACTAAATTTCTAAATTTATAAAACTATTTTAATTAAATATTAATATGTTTCGCTATTCATTTCCTTTTATAACACCAATGTGTTATAATGGTTTAACTCTCATTAGCACCTGGGTCAAGCTAATTCTCTTTTGTTGAAGAGTTGGAGAGTTTTAGCGACTCAGTTTTAGGATTGGACCAACCTAGTATTGTACATTTTTGTAATTCGTTTAATTAATACAGGCACGTGATAGATGGTTAGATCATTGTACAGGGACCGGGTATTCCAGAGCATGAGTATTAGCTTTTTAAGAGGGGAATGAGCCGTTATTTTAAAATTTAAAAAAAAGTTTGTTAATTAAACCGACGAGGGTGCTAAACCAATTGGTGGTATCTTCAACTTCAAGAAAAGACCGCAAATCGGTTTTTTAACACCAAAATTCGCCGAAATTGAAATTTTCAAATGGGAAGAGGTATTTTTTTATGCAACAACCGGTATATTTCACTCTTTCCGCACTGCTTCCAACATATTTAATTCGAATTTTTTTTTATACATATATAAACATTAGGTTTTTTACTACCGTACTGGCAAATACTACCTTTCATACCGAATGGTACGTTTGGCTAGGGAAAGACAGGCAATTATAAATGAAGCTGTTAATGTTCGTATTGAATTTATGCAGATCATTAGATTTGATCATGTTAGTGGAGTACATAAGATTGAATTTGGGTTTTGGGATGTTAAGGTTATAAAAAAATCTTTATAACTTTTCTTCTGCTATCTAGGGATTTCTATGGTGTACGGATGAGCACATGCTGCCATTCGTGTTTCACGAGGAAAGCACTTAAGTGAAGGTAACAGATTTAATTTCCACTGTGCATGTGTCCGTACCTACATCTATAGAGATGGAATTAAACGACAATGATCAAGTAGACCATAATTAGCAGTAACATTTGGATCATTGATAGCATGAATAGCCTGTTTTTTGGATTTTACTCAAATGTTTTAACGCATTACTAGAAGAGCTAACCTATACATAAGAATAGTATTCCATTTTGGTACGTATGAAAAATTTATAGGGTCAAGTTTCTTTTTTTTTGACGTAGAATCCGAATTTTCATCAAAAATTAGGTCTTTCCATTTGAAAATCTCGATTTCGGTTGATTTCGACTTCTTTGGAATAAGTCTGGAAAATTATTTTACGTTCATGCGCTTGATATAACTCGCAGTTAACAAGTTATTTACAAAACTATTTGTATGTGAAGCAAGTAATAATTAATATTCTGAATTTAAGTTACTAACATACGAAAAATTGTACATTGCCAATTCTGTGTAATTTTTTCTGTCACGCATTGATAAACCAATTATTGGTGAAATAATTAATTACCATAATTGGTGTAAAATAATAATAACCATTGTCTATTACGAATTTATTTTACTTTTAAGATACCAAACACAATATTTTCGAGTTGTTAGAATTTCATATGAATAATTAAACAGAGTGGAACATAGGGTCGATATTCCAATTATTCTCAAACTTTTCTTTAACTAAAAATATACAAAAAAATCCATATTTAGAAAAACTTTTCAAAACAAATTCATTTGCAACTTGTCACTTATTCAAAGTAAAGTTTTACAAAATTTTCCTATAAAATACAAAATAGATATACCTATTGGCTATAAATATACAACAATCTGATATACGGTTATATACAAGAAATAAAATTAAAATAATTAATCTAATATAATATATATATATAAAACTAGTATATATATATATATATATGTAAATGTATAATTTTTAGATAAAAACTTTTGTTTTTCAAGAACTTTTTAATTTATTTCGAACTTAATATAAGTAAAATTTGAATTGCATCAAACTTTAAATATTCTTCTATTAAAATTTTAGTAATATTCTTATACTTATTCATTTACACTACTACTCTCATACTCACACAATCATCTCACATACTATTTTCACTCTCATACTCGAATAGATTATGAAGTTTGTATATATACATAATAGAAATTATAATCACTTAAAATTATTTTTGTTTTTTTTTTTTGGTTTCACCCTCTTTCAGAAAAGTGCTGGTAAATTTAGAAAGTTTCATGGTTAAATTTAACAATTTGCTTAATCCTAAGTAATATTTTCTTAGTTAGTAAACACAAAAAAAAAAAAAAAAACCGTTACACATTTTCTTATATCCTTCTGTTATACCAAGAAAAATTATAATAAAAAATTTCATTACATTTATACAAATTTTCCTATCATTAATTTATTTATTCATATTGCCATATGCAAAGATTCAAGCATATATGGATAGAACGTTTCTTTGAGTACCAATTTTTGAAGTTCAATTATTTTCTAGTCCATATCACAGAAAGGATTATGAAAAGTAATGGGTTTTAAGAGAATATTTTTTTTTATTATTATTATTGAAATATTTCCATTAAGCTTTAATCATTTTGATTCCATTAAGATAATATGAAGACGTATCAAAGCAATTCGGTAAAATATTATATGAAATCCGGTAATGAAAATTCTTCAATGGAAAACAGAATAGAGCGCATGAAAATTTAATTAAATTAAATCGTTCAACTATATAAAAGGTGATCTTTTTTTATAATCACTCAAAGCGTTATAGAATATACCTTTAGCACTAACGATACGCTTGGTTGGGATAGTACAGAATAAAACTAAAAAATAGGAAGATATGAGAGAGATTAATGGGCAGTTGTAGGATGGATGTATTAATACAACTTCTGTACATAGTATGTTGAAACACCACCGAGGGAATATGATTCCACATTCGTGAAATTCGATCAATGAACTCAACTTCCTTGACCGGTTTTATGCCATCTTGGGATTACCACGGTGTAAGGGTGGAGACTTGCGGCTTATTTTGTTTCAAGCTGGAGATATTTAAGAGGGCGAAGCATTGTTTTTATTTCTGCTGAGCATGTGTTGACAGCTACCAAGTACATCTATAAAACAAAGGAAGTAATCTAACTATGTAGTGCTACTTCATAAGACAGTGCTGCTTTGGGTCAGTGGTTAAAAAATTGGACTGAAAATCCAAAAGCAAAAGGTTATTGGTTCGATTTCAATGAGTTAATTAAAAAAAAAAATATTATAAAATATTATAAAATTAGATGAAAAGATGTGTCCGCTAAAAATACGATAAATTATAAAAAGGGTAATAAATTAAAAATAAATTTTCAAAATTATAAAATAGATTCTGAAAAAAAAAAATAAAATAAAAATATTAATATTTGACATTTTAACGGAAGCCATTATATACGAATATGGTTAAAATGAGTTTACCATGCTTTTATAATGCTTATAAAATATGCTTTATAAATGTGCGTTTACTCGACACATACATCCACAATTAAACATTATAAAATTGCCACTTCGTATAGATATAAGTGTAGTTTAAGTGGCTTTTAGCAGCCGTATGACTAATTTTGCATGCTTTAAGTACATTAAGTTATAGCATTATTGTATTATTAATGCTTCTATTATGCTAAAATTGAGATACGTTGATGTTCGTATACGTTTGGATACGTTCATGTTCAAGAAAAGTTAAGGATTAAGCTACATTTGGGTTGTCGATTAAACAAAAACAGCATTTTGAACACAGCGAAGGTAACCTAAGTCTGTAGTGGAACCCCTAGCCCTAATATGTGAATTTTATTCCATTTTACAAAGTCAAAGAGAGTTGCCAGGCAACTTAGTAGAGATTGTTCTAAATAATATTATTACTAAGAATTAACAACCGCATACAGTGCAATGGGATAATAAAATCGCCCCAGAAAACAAATTCTTACTAAGAGAAATACTAATACAAATGTGCCTAATACAATATTGAAAATCCAATATTTAAAGTACAAACGATAATGAGTTCACAAGCCAGTGGCATCAAATAGCAAATGTATGCAATATAATGATTACTAATACGTCATAATTTACAATAAGTACATAGATAGTGAGAAGGGACCATTCCAGTTGCTTTCGGAAAATCAGTTAGGACTTAATTGTGTTTTTTTTGTGCCCCTTATTCGAATAGCCTATTTATTGTTATTGGTCCACTAATTTAATACTAAAAGAAAACAAAAACAGACACGTCCCTGACATGAAACCTATTATATATACGTTTTGGTATACTTAATATTATCCTAATAAACCGTCAAAATATTGTGTTTTAATATTCAGAAAAACATATTAAAAATTTAATAATCTTCATTCACTTGCAGCTAATTTAAAAAGTATCATTTAAAATAATTTACATATTTTTTAGAACTTTCAAGAAAAATAAAAATAAAAATTGATAAAAATACTTTAACATAGAATTTAAGTTGTTTTGGAAAACGTGTCAGCAAAATTGAATTTTTAGAAGAACTCTTGAGTAGCAAGAAAAAATTACAAAGAAAAAGATTTTATTACAAAATAGTAATACAAAATTTAACATAATTAATATTCAAATTAGTAAAAAAATTGTGTATCAGCATTGAATACCGTCTTTATTTTGATGTAAGATTTAACATACTTGATGAAAGTGGTCTGCTACAGTAAGCAAATCCCCTACTTAGACAGTATAAACAGATTAAAATTGAAATTAGACATTGCCTCGGAAATAGAAATGAAGATACTATTGTATAGCAGCTAGAAATCGAGTACGATGGAAATGTCAAGTGGAAACCCCATGCTCCCAAGAAAAAAAAAACTTGATTGCAAAAAAACAAGTAGAATTTGTTTAATTTAAATATTTTGTTTCAGTTTTAGTTAGTTAGTATAAATGTATATGTAAGTTGAGATAACTTCATCGTTCCAAACACCACTATGACATCTATTGGTCCATAGGTATCCCATACAATATCAACTGGGACGTTATCTAATATATTATCTGCCATATTAGTAATAGTAAAGTAATAGTAAATAAACACAAATTATTGAAGAAAAAAGAAAATGCTATAAATGCTTTTTTATTGTCGATCAATATGGACTGAAAAATGTATTTTCGTCAACCTAAATTTTTTCTTTCATTAATTTTGAAAAAGGTATGATAACTTTCAAACCATATCGAATCAAATTTAATTTAACTAGCTTAGAGTCTTAGACAACTTAACTATTCATCGCGGTTGCAACAGGTATACCCTACAACACAAACTGGGGTAAGATTTTGACTTAGTTATATGCGTTGACTTAATTAACTTATTAGTATTAGACAAATTAGATATCTGCCATAGTATTATATAAATGTTATAATGAATACAAATTAGAAATGTTATGCTTTATTATTAAAGGCTAATAAGGCCTTTGAAATGTATTTTCGTTAATCTAAAATTTTTCTATCATTGAAAACAAAAATGGATAATCTTTAAGGTTATAATAGCTTTCAAACCATATTGAATCGATTATCACTCAGACTTTCTAAACTTTATTAGATATGTTTCGAAACAACTTACATAAAAGATATCGTACTTACATAAAGGATAATTTACATAAAGGATACAATATCATACCCATTAGCTAAAAAAGTGTATTTTCACCAATTCAAAAAAAATTTTTAATTAATTTAAAAAAATAATGATATAAAAAGGTGGATCTTATCTTCTAAACATTGTAAGTGCGATAATATTGTGTTGGCTCTTAAGAGGGAGATAACATGGAATTACATTATTTTATTACGACCAGAATAGTGAATATCATTTACTAGGATATTTCCACAAACATTGGGGATATTTTTGACACTAGTCTTGGTTATTGTACTTTGATGAAGTATATTTATAAAATCGTCGGCTGAGTCTGAAAGGCTCCATATGCCATCAACTCGATTTCGAGTAAACGCGATTTGAAGTTTAAAGTTACTTAAAAAAAAGCCGTACGATACGATTTTTTATAACTTTCACAATAAGTTAATACTTATTTTGTTATTTTAATTACAAAATTTCAAGTGCCTATGCCTTTAGTTTATTAGTTATAGGCATTTTTGTTTTCCGAAATCGGTTCCCAAGCGACCCATATTCACTTTTTTGAACAAGTTGATTTTAGTCCTTGCACGTGAGTCAAATTTACCTGGATATGGGTCGTTTTATCACTTGACAGTTGCTCCATTGGGTGAGGTACCGGTCAGATGTTACCCTGTCAATCCCAAGTCGGACCATCTCGTCTTATCACTAAACTTTACAAATAAATATATGGTCTACTACATATTAAAACATATTTATGGTATTAAAAAATTTCAAAATTAAAAGTCAGTTTATTTCATTTAGATCACATTCTCTAATAACAATATTATAAACTAAAACAAAAACAATACAACATAAAATAATAATTCAATTACTAAAAAAATGAAGAACTTAATATTATTTATTATACACCTTACCTAGGTATACCTTAACTTATAACTATTAAAGAAGTATGGTTATATTATGGCGAGAATAACCATACGTTTTTGACATCAATGGTTATTTCCCCCATAATAAAAATTTACAATTTCAATCACAATTATTTTATTTTTAATAATGCTTTTAGATAGTTTTGATCATTTGTTGGGCATTAGTCTCAGGCATATGGATATGGGGCATTTCAGAAATAAGTTAATCTTGACGTCAAACTTCATACAAAAATTACCCATATCCAAAAAATTGGCGTATGGGTCATTTTATAATTAACAAAGTATTACAAAGGTGGATAAGGGTCAATCTGGAACTAAATATCTCCAAAACGGTAAAAGATAGCGAAAAACAGTTCGGACCAAAAGAAAGAGCGGGTTGCAAAACTTTTCTAGAATCTGTTCCTAAGTCAAAGAAAGTGAAAATAAATTATGTAGCCTTGTAGAACTCAGCCGGTGAAATATCAAAGATAGTTTATTTATACCGGAAACACTTTTTTATCCATTTTTTTTTGTAAATTTATCTAAAAACAATATAATTGTTTTTAAACATACGATTTTGACTCTTTGAAAATGTTTTTTATGTAATAAATAAATTTTCCAAATAGAAATTTTGGAAATACTTTGCAGCGATCTATTTTTTTTTTTTTTTAAATTCAATCTCCCTTTTTAGGTCCAACAAAATATGGATCACATATGGTAGAACCTAAAACCTACCTTCAGTTTGATATAAATTTTAAACCGTATTGAATCGAATTTACTTGTTTTAGTGTATTTTATTAACTATTAGAATTCATTACAATTATAGTAAATTAATTAAAACTAAAATTCAAAAACTTAAAAATAGAAAATAAAAACATATAATAATTGTACAAAATTAAAAGCATCTACAGAATTTAAAATATAAATAAAATAGTTAGGAAACATTCTACTGCAAAAGCAAGTTTCGAATAGTTCATCACAAGAAATAAACAATTATAAATTATTCAATATTTGATAAGTAACAAATTTAAATGTAAATATTAATTTGCAAAACTAAAATCTAAAATAAAAATAGAATATACTAAATTTAATGTGGTTAAATATTTATGTAAAAAAAAAATAATTAAATTTAAGAAGTAATTAACATTAAAATTAAAAGTTTTTGAATAGTTTTAACAAAACTACACTATTATAATCAATCTATCACTCTCTAAGCTATCTAAGGCTTAGTTTACGAACCAACCTATACAACAAATTTATTGAAATGTAATGGGATAAATTTATCCCAACCATCTAAAAACAAAAATTTACATTTCCCATTATTTAATAATTATTTTTTATTGACACATATTTTTAATCCTACTGGCATTGAAATTTTCATATTTTCTTTTTTTTATTCAAAAATTTAATTACAATGCTGTCAATCAAACAGTCAATCCTTGTTTTAATATATATATACACATATAGTAAATAAATTTTATATTTATACAATCAAAAATGAATAATTGTCGGAAAATTTTCGAATAACCTTTTTTTTTTAATTATTTATTTATTGTCTGTTACATAAAACATCGCACATTTAAAAAAATGTACCTACTTTAAAAAATCGCTGATAATTTATTTTTGAATAACTGGGTAAAATAACCCAATAAGGATCGATATTAACCAATTTCTAGTTGAATTAATACATTATTGGTATATTTCTATTTTTTAATTAATATAAGGATACTAGTTTAGTTATTAAAATCGAAAATAAGTACCGCACTTCACTGTAGTGTAAAAAAAAATTAATTTATTAGTCTATTTTTTCTGTTTTTAAGGAGATGTGCAAGGATGTTATCCTACTATTTGTAAAATATTTATAAGTGGCCTCTGATAAACACTTAAAACGGTATTTTTTTTTAATACAAAAATTTTTTTTCTCAAGCCCGTATACAAAATATTTTTCTGTTTTGTTTATATGTATGTTAATTATCTACTTGATACAAATGCCGTTCTTTCTATTAATTTGCATTAAGAGAAATGTGATTCCAAAACCATTTCTTAATTTTCTTCAAAACATAATTAATTTATTCAAATGTTTTTTTTTTGTTACAAAATTGAAAACGATTCAAATGCATAATTTATTTTTACACACCTACACACACATTAATTTTATTATTAATTTGAAACTTTTTCAAGGTTTTCATTTATTCAAATTTAATTTCATAAAAAACACACACACACACACAACTTTTGAAAATTTCAAAGAAAAGCTTTCAAAGTTTCAAAATAATTAACTAAATTATAACAGTAATGAAGTTATCCTTATTCATCACATCTCATAAAAGATATTAGATACTTGGTTTAAAGAAAAGCAATTTTCCATAATTATATAACTACTTAAAATTTGGAAATTTTCATTTTCATGAAAATTCAATTTTATTTTTGAAATAATTGATAATAAATTTAATAAATTCAATAATATTTAAAAATTTGAGAAATAATATAAATTATTCTAACAGTTAAACCATGAAATTTTTAACTTAGCATTATCCTAATCTAATGAATTTAGAATTATATACGAGTATATAGTTTCTAACATATATCTGTAAATTAGACGGAACGCTTGAAACAATACACAAATTGCTTTGTTCTGTTTTTTTAACCCTTGTCTACCATGCTCAATCTTTGCATGAAAAATATCATTGCATGTTTATTATCTTGTTTGGTATTGGTTAATAAATATCATAAGATTTAAAAATTGTTATAGGAATAAAAAAAAATAGAAATAAATTGACAAAAGCAAATCTAATGTGACACTAACTTTCCTCGCATAAAACTCTACTCGTTGAACTAATTCGAGCTATTCACAAAGCGGTTTTTGAATCTTTGATTTTAATGCATTTAGGGTCACCCAGATAAGTCACACACATTTAGGGTCACCCAGCGAGTCCGAAAGAAGCCCCGAGATGGGTTGTCCTTTTCTGATAAACATCAGTGCAGGAGCAGAGTAGGTATTGGACAATTTCAACTTTCTCCTCCTCTATACACGTTCTGCAAAAATCTTTTGAGGGGAGTTCAAGTCTTCTGCAATATGACACTAATTACATTTACATTCTGACAACGACATACAAACACATTTTTTTTTTTCCAGATAGAAGAAAATCATCAAAAGAGTCTTCTACTTCTGTTCTTATACCGGGGAAGAACGAAGTGAAGGACTATGTCGACTTTAACACACTAAAAACTCCCATCCTTTTGTTAAAATTAAAACTATTCTTTAAGACTAACCATTAAAAAAATGTTGGTTCTATTACTTCAGATATCTTTGATCAAACAAAATTCTATTAGGAACTATTATAAGATAAAAGATTTTATCCTAATACAGTCCGAACGTTTTCGTTCGTTTAAGTCAAGTCAAGTCAGCAAAGTTTTGACAGTCAGCTAAACGTGAAACTTCGACATTGACATGTTAAGAGAGACGACTTTTATGGTCAATACAGCCAGCCAATTACAGCCAATTTTTTTATTTCACCTTTTATGAGAGGAACCCAAAGCTCTCTATGAATATCAGCATCGGGAACAAACAATGTGGCGTTAACAATGTTTTGTAATACTTTATTTTGGAACGTTTGGATTGTTTGAATATGTAGCACAATCCCATATTTGAATAAGGTATGCCCAGACTGGCTTTAATATCTAATTGTAGATCAAAACTTTGTTATAGATCGCAAGCGTAGATGTTCGCCCAATTAGCCAATACAAATGTTTGTATTTTAGATCCAGTTCTGGTTTTTTTTTCTTAACGTGTTCTTTCCATCTAAGCTTTGTGTCAATCGTCATACCAAGATATTTTGTAGAATTTTGATAGGGTATGATGACACTGTTTAATCTTACTGGAATGCGCGACTCAACTTTTTTATTTGTAAAGTTAACGTGCGTGAATTTTGCTTCTTTCAGTTTAATTATCCACCTTTTAGAACATGACAAACACATGACAAACACATGACAAAAACAAATGGCCATATTAATAAGTTTTCGATAGTTTTGTTTCGAACTTTTGCAGCTGTGTAATATAACACGATTAACTTGATTCTTAATTAAACGATAATTTTTCAATGATGCCAAAAAGATGTCAATAAATTGATCGTGTAAATGACCCTTAGAGAACAGAAAAGTTTTTACCTTATTTTTCAAGTTTTTGTCACAATGATTATAAACCATTCTCTTAATATTTTCATTCATTCTTGTAAGTTAACCACAACCTCAATTATCAAATTTACAAAATGCTCAAACAGCCAAACAGAATGCTCAAATAAGTTTTGCTTTACGAATCAGAATCATGGACACTGATTCTTCAGTCAAGCCCAAGGCAATTGGGCATACATTTGGTGTCTTTGAGAAGAAAATATTTCGATGAATATACGGTTCTGATAAAGACAATGGATTCTGAAGGAGGAATTATATCTCCTCCTGCTGAACTATAAGCTGTATAATGAAGTGGACATAGTCACGAAAATTGAACTTCAGATACTATAGCGGCTCGCTAGAACGAATAGATGCTTCAACAAAACAATATTCGAATGCATACTGAAAATTATAACACATCAGGGCAGATCAAACTTCTGTTCAAGAGATAAAATATCAACAGACATGAACAAATTCATATCTTGAACTATATCCTAAACTAATGAGCGGCAATTTAGAATACATAACTAAAACACTAAGTCACAAGCACCAGGCATACACTCAGCTACAACTTGAATACGACCCGCATATTTGGGGTAGAGTTCTCAGCATCATCCTACAGTACTAAGATAAGGTACAAAAGTGAGTCATCAAAATTATATTTTATTTACTATTCGATCTTTAAATTGTTTAAATTCTACGAAGGCAGTTAGGGTGGTTATCCCATAATTTTAGCTTCAATAAAAAAAAAAGGAGAAAATTTTTTGTTGCTCAAACAGCCTTTGACAGAGTTAATAAAAAACTATTGCTTAGAATACTGTTTGAAAATGGTATAAAAAACCAATGAATACAATGATACCAAACAGAATCCAATATGCAGATGTAGTGATGTACAGACTAGCAATTTAAGGGAAAATGAGCTCGGAGTCTTACAACGAACTTCGTTTGGATCTACTTCATTCTTCATAAGCGGGGTCTACTTTACCTAAAGCTTGCAAATCTGATATGTTCGCACATAATATATGCTAAAAACATCAATATAAGACTAGAAGAAACAAAAAACGAAGATCTGGTTATAATACAGAAGTTGATCAGTCATCCCAAACTTATCAAAATCAAAATATAAGTACTTAGGTATAATAATAGATGAAAATCTAACTTGGGAGCAACAAATTAATGAACAACTAATAAAAGCCAGGAAGTTAGGGAGTATATAAGAGTAATAAACAAAAGAGTCCAACATAAATTAAAGCGTTCATTGTATTTCAGTATGCTCCATGACACAATAATTGCATATGGTATACATCAGTTATGGGGAAATGTGTATATAGTAAGAATATTAAATTAACTTAAATTGTCCAAAACAAAGCAATACAAAATTTATTTGGTTACAAACAACAGAATTTATTTATTTATTTATTTTAACAGTTGAGACGACAGATAAATATGCAGGCCAACTTTATAGGTCCTTTTCTCTTTCGAAATGTGGGCTTTTATTAAATTATATTAATTATTTGGTATATGCATTTGGTACTTGCATTTATTATGTAGAATTAAGTTAAAAAGAAAAATTTTAAAAATAAAAAAAAAATATATATATATATTTTTGTATATTATAATTATATAATTTTTATTAGTTTTTAATTATTATATCTTTATTAATATTATTATTATTAAATTAGAACCGACGTGGTTGTATTGAAAATTACATTTTTCAGTAATTTTCACCATTTGAAGAAAATTTCGCAATTTTCTCTGCACTGGGTTTGAACCCGTGCTCCTCGGTCGTTACATTACTATACTTGAGTGTTTTACCACTCGGCTACCAAGACTACTATACAAAAATAGAATGACAACACTTCAGATTTATTTCAATAATAATATTCTAGCAAAAAATTTATTAATTAAATTAAAAGTAAGTTGGCAACGTTCGTGCATTTTAATATATTGTGTACTAAAAACATGAAAATAAATGTCAAAGATATTTTTTAAACAGTGATGTACATAAATACAGCACTCGGTAAGATTATTGATCATTTTTGATGTTTTAACAACCTCGACATTACATTTAAACAAAGCGAATTCAATTTATAATGAACTGCCAGTTGAACTTAAACAAATAAGTGGTATCATAAAATTTAAGAGTTAAATTAATGATTATTTTAATTAGATCTTATGTAATTAGTTCATATTTTTGGATTGTAAATTTTGTGCTTATGACTTATAGTTTCCTTTGCTTTTCTTTTATTGCTATTCTATTAGGCTTAGAATTACCATTAAATTTCTATCAATTATTGATTATCTGGTTTTAAGTAAACAAAATTTTTATTGCACATTACAAATATTATTAAAAACTACAAAACTCTGTACGAGCATTTAAGCTCTTTGATTAACAAATTGAATAAATAAAAAATAAAACAAAATTGATCTTAAATGACAACATCATCTTTAATGATTTGATTTCAATAATTGACAACCTAGACATACAAATTCATCTGAAGGACACTATATTATTGCATTCGACAGTAATGTTGTTGTTTACAAATTACAAAATGATTTCAAAAAAACCCCCAACAACATACATTTTGCTAAAAGGTAGATGAATGATTATTATAAACACATTCCATATACTACAAATAAAAATATAGTTTAATTTTTCCTCCTAATAAATGGGTCAGGGTATACATCAAACAAATAATTAATCTTACAAAAAACAATATTTTTCCAGGTCACAATCTATTTCTTTTGTACATAATAAATAAAAATTCTTAGCAATTTTTAAATAAAAAAGCACTGACATAAATAAAGTTTAATTTTCTCATTATATATTTTTGCAAATAAACAATAACATTTTAATAATAAACATACAGCCATAAAGATTTTCTAAAATTAATTCAGACTACTATTCAAGGATTATCGCAAATAACAAAAAAAAAACCAAAATAATTGAAAAAAAAAAAAAAACATTCAAAGTTCCTGAACCTTGTTACTTCCTGATTTGCCAACAAAATTATTATCTGTGAAAAAAATATACAAGTTTTTTCTTCTCTGATTTCTAATTGTTAATATTTGGATTCTATCCAAAAAAAAATTTAACTTTTCTTTGTCAATGTTCGTCCTTTCATCAAATATTAAGCAAAAACAAATCAAACAAATAGACAGACAATAAAAAGGATTAGACCTTTAAAATATTTTACTAAATTAAAATTATCAATTTAAATGTATAACAATTTCTTTGTGCAAGAATTCCAATTAAATAAATACAATGGGAAGACCTTGTCCTGATCAAAGCAATTTTCATTTCGTCCTTTGATAATGTTATCTAAAAATTTGTAATCTGTAAAAATGTTTTCTAGGTTTAACATTTAAAAAATTAATATATTTGAAGGTAGTTTAAATTTAATAGTATAAAATTTCAACATTAATTGTATAGCAGTGTATATAAGATGATTTCAGTCTATAAATAATTTGAAAATACTTTAATAAGTTGTGATTAAGGTAGACTATGTTATTTATAGTTTTGAGGAAGGTTGTAACAATAATTTCTATAAAAGAAAAACTATACTCAAGCTGTAGTCATAGAATTAATATATCATTAAAAACACATCGAAAAAGTTTATACCGAGAAGTAATTGGTTGTAATAACAAAACAGAAAATCTGTAGAATTCGAATTCGAAAACAGTTGCAACTAGAAAATAACAAATGAATTAAGTGAAGCTTTAAAATTAACAACGAAAAAACAAATACAGATGTACAGTAGAAAAAATAAACTTCAACAATGAAATAAAAAAATGGGGACAATTATTTGTTGGCTTAGATTTACAAAATTCCGCTCTATGTCCCACGGGCAGGGCAATGATGATGATGAGATTTGCAAAACCAGAATCAAAATACATGTATAAGTCAAAAAAAATTGAAGAGAGAATCATTAAATTATCAAAAGTACCTAACGATCAGAGCTTTAACAAATTACACAGAATTAGAAAATAATTTGAAAAAAAAACTGATAAACAAAAATGTTTTTTGATGTTCCATTTTCAACGAAAAAGTGGAATAAGCAATTATATAGTTTTCAAAAGAGCAGCAGAAAATGTTAAAAAAAAATTTTTTTATAACTCAATAGTTAACTTTTCAAAATTCAAACATTATTACAATTACAAAACCCTAAAAAATATAAATGCTGCTCTATAACAGAATCAACAGAAGCTGTAGTGATTTTAAAATTTTTGATTTTACCATTCATATTCAAAATGAATTGAAGAAAAATAAGAATAATTGTATAAGACAATATTTCAACAAAATGACTAATGGTCCAAATTTTACTTGGGCTCTTCTCAGGTAAATGTTGTATCGGCGTATCTTTCTAGAATATATAACTGAATATATATATATATATATATATATATATAGCTAATAGATCAACAGATATAACGGTTTTTATACAAAAACATCAAAACAACAAGGATACTTTCAAATGTCCTTTTCGTCCTTAAAGGATACGATGCGCCACTAAAGATATATATTTTTGGAAAGCTAGCAATTCCAGCTATTCTTCGGATATGGTCATTAGGTCCTACGCCGATACAACATCTCCCTCAGAATCCCCTTTACTTGTAGTGTATAAGTCCGTACACACACTTCTTAACAATAATGTACTCACAACTTCATAGTTTATCTTGGTAATAAGAAAAAAAAACCTAAAGAAGTTTTAATAAAAATAATTCGGGAGGCCGCATACTCGTTCGTTTACAGATCAACCTATATAAAATCTGTATTTTCTATACTTGCCACAAAAAATCGATGTATGCATGTAATATAGCATACCTACCCGCTTTTTAAAATTCCGACGGGTTCGAGCAACTGCTATACAACTCTCAGCATCTATCACAAATATTTTAAGAAACAAAAGTGTTACAGAGCTGAAAATTTGTACTCAGGTACTGCCTGAAAAATAACAAAATACGTCTTTTACCGTTTTTCAAAATTTTGAGTGGTTCGGGCAGCTGCCATACAATGCCCAACACCTATTACAAATACAATGAGGAAATATATCTTTTACCGTTTTCCAATAATCTGGGTGGTTCGAGTAGCAGTCATACAACTTCCATCACCTATCAGGAATATTTAGAAAATTAAAATTTTTATGTAACTGAAAATTGTATTTCAGGTACTCCCTCATAAATAAAATAATGACATACGTTTTCTAAAATTTTGAGTAATTTTAATAGATATTCATATATATAAATTCTGAGGGATTTTTCCATTTATTTTGACAGATTTTAATTTTAATTTTAATTTATATTAGCCAATTTATTATTTTTTATAACTTTATTATTATTTAAACTTAAAAATAATTATTAAATTATTAGTTTAAATTTTTTCCTTAAATAAAATGAATGAATAAGATTAAATGTATGTCTTTAAAAAATTATTTTAAAGTAGGTATTTCTGTTGTAGGGACTTTGAGCCAGCAACACGGACCGGGTACAGCTAGTGGTACTATAAAAACTAGTCCAATTGATTGGCTAAAAACAGAGAGTGAATTAATAAAATTCCCTCAATACATAAACTGAATATTTTCAATAATATTATCCTTCGAGCAAACATCCAAAACTATTAAGAAAATAATTAACGCCTTCAGCGGGTTCACTTTGGCATTAATCGTTCATTATAGTGCAATTTGTTTTAATATGAACAATAAAATTGTATATCCATAATGTCCATAATAACTAAAACCAATTTTTATATATTAAAATTATATTATTAAAATAAAAAATAAAACAGAACTAATTTCAGCGGCTTCATTCTACCAATGCATTGTTTTGGATTAACTTAAAATCAACTTATCGCAAATAATTTTGATGATAAACTTTATTCCATTATAGTAATATTGTCGATAAAGCTAATTCAATGTTAGGCTTTACAAAACATTAGTCTTTGATGGATTTAAGAATTCATATATCTTTCATATCTTGCTGGGCCCCAAATAAAATATGCTAGTCAGATCTAGTCATCGTATTAAGAAATTCATTCATACACAAGCAATTAAAAAAATTTCTTCAGATTCACACTATAACATCTTCCATAAAGTTTAACATCATATTTTTGCTACCAATTCAACGTAAATTAAACTTAATCCATCTTGCTACTCTAACGTGTAATTCCTGATTTAATTTTTTTCACTCAAGTATAGTTTAAAAGAAATAATAACTCTCCTTATATTGCAAACTAAGCCCAGGATATTATTGCTAATCCTTTATCGTTTACATTTCATTGAATTAAATATGGAATGAACTAACCTATCTATAGAATAATGATTATGGGTAACAAATATGGATAAGATTAGATTGTGAATTTCGGGAGGTAATCTGTCCTTTATATCACCGCAGCCACAAAAGGGTTTATTGTGATAGCTAACAAAATATAAGAACTTTATTGTTTTCTCGCTCTATATCCAAAAACACCCTAAATAAGTTCATATATTCCTTTTAGTAAATTCTGACCATCTCTCTCTATCTTCAATATTCTTATAGTTGCTAATTTTTTTTTTTTTTTTTTAAAGTACTAACATTATTCCGTAACTACTAATTATCAAATAAGTATGATATTATTTTGATTAAATTTTCATTAATTTTCTTAACTGTTAACCATTTATATTTAAACTTTAATTATTTCAAAACTTTTTGCAATTATAGTTTTTAGTTTTAATTTTAATTTAAAGTTGGAATTTTTATAATTATAATATTATCAGGTCTAAATGTAAATAATATAGTCCATATGTGTAAATATAATCAAATACAATAGTATAGCACTTCATCATTAGGCTGATAATACTGAAATAGGAACATGATCCTGCTAATGACTGATATCAACTTGTAAAAACTACTTTCTTTGAATTGGGAAAATTAAAAGCGAAGATGAAAAACAAAGATCATATAGATTTTGTAACACTGGATAAATGATTAAACAAACACTTAACTTACCTACTAGTTTGAGTTCAAATGAAGTAAAACAAATAAATAAATATAAACTATCTGCATATGCAAATATTTTGTATATAAATTATTATTATATGCTTATAAATTATTTCTAAAAATTAAAAAATTCAAAATAATAATAATTTTTAATTTTTAATTCATAAATTATTAAAATAAAATTAGTTCAAAATTTCTTATTACTCTCCATAAGGTAAAAAACAAAACAAAATAATAATAAAAACTTATACAATTATTTAAAAAACAAAAATCATCACTCAACAATTCTACCATTTAATATTTTATATTTTATTTAATATACATATATATATATATTTATTTATATAAATATATATATATATATATATACATACATTACTTGTTATATAAATCAAGACCCAACAAAAATTTATATAAGAATACTTTAGAATTAATTGAATGTCACCAGTATTATTCTATTGTAGTATTTCATAGTATCCTTTCAATTGAAAAAACAACAACTGTAATAATTTCACCATCACTTAATATTATTACTAATATTTTTATATTTATAAATTAATAACTATATAGTAAAAATTTTCAAAAGGATATTTATTATATATACAAAATTTTATTATTTTAATAATTTATATTCTTGAATAATGTTTGATTATCTTTGTTACTTCTACATAATTATTATTAATATGCTATATTATTATTTTAACCCACACTTCTATTATTATATTAAATTAACACACATTTATAATAATGTATGTACATACATTTATTTTTTTCAAGCTTAAGAAAAATGTTTATTTTATATTTTGAAAAGAAAAAAATGAATTTTCTATTTAAAATCTGCAGGGATTTCAATGACATTTAAATAAATATTATACACTTGAATGTAAACACTAATACATATGTAATTTTTTTTTTTTTTTTCAATGACTTTTTGATATTTTTATATTTTAAATTTATATTTTAATATTAAAAATTTCAATTTCTTTTTCGCTTTTCCCAAACAAAATTATCATAATCTTACATACATTTTTGATGTGCATGTGTATATTTTATCTTCAAATATTTATATACAATTATGTAAAGCATATCATATTATTTATCAAATTTAACACACCCTTATTTTTCGTTTTTTTTCCTTTTTTAGTTTTTAACTTAAAACAAAGAAAGTAAAAACTAGGAAAATCGAAGAAAAATTTAGCATATTAAAAAAAAGAAAAGAACAAAAAAAAAATAATTTCAAGGACAATCATCAATTTTTTATTTCTCACGTTATTTTTATATATTTTTCAGTTATATTTCTTGATTTCAACACTATATATTTATTTTACAACTCTTTACAGTAAATTTGCTTCGTTATTGCTTCTTATGTAAAAACAAAAAAAAATAGTAAAAAACAAAAAAACAACAATAACCAAAAAATAATTTTAACAACATTTTCTTAAAAATAAAAACCCAAAAATATACTCAGATAGATATTAATTTATATATATATATATATATATATATATATACATATATTACTATGATGTTGAATTCAACACCCTCTTAAATTTTAAATATATATTGTGACACACACACATGATTTGTTTGATTCATTTAATATTATTGTACATATTAATATTATTGATTCATTTAATATTCACAATGAAGAGGTTTTCTACTCATCAATTTTAGAAAATATAAAACAAAAACAAAAATAATGAAAGAAAAGCCATACACAATTAAAAATATGCCTTGTATGATTTTTCATTAACAGTAATAGAGATTGTTATTAAATTAACAATAAGATACTAATAATATGACAATATTAATAACGCACGTTTTTCCTTTCAGGAAATAATTTTATTATCAATCATTGTTTTATTAAATTCAAATTTTAAATTCAAATTATGTACACACACAAACAAAATTGAAATAGCAAACAAACAGAATTAAAATTTAATCGATTTTTAGGTTATCCATTCGAATTTTTTTAATTCTTTTAAAGTTGTTTTGTTTTTTTTTTTCCATTTCACTTCAAACAATTTGTCACAACAAGAATGTCACAAGTAAAATGCTTAACTTTTAACCGTTATATTAAAATTGAAAAATTCATTTCGCACAGAATTTTTTTGTTTTCCAGATCAAAATCAAAAATTTCAATTTCAATTTACGCTCCGATATTGGCACGTTTAATACCAACGTTGAACTAAATCTTCAGATTTCAGAAGAGTATCCTATTTTGAAATTGAAAAAATAAAAAATGAAAAAACATAGAATATATATTTTTTTCTGTTTTCTGTTGTTTGTTGTTTGTTGTTGTTATTTTTTTTTTTCATACAGTTTATAATATATTCGTACGCGTGGTTATTACCATTGTTTTGTTATTGTTATTGCTGAAATTTACTTACATTTATTTTCTTTTTCATTTTTCTTGTATTTTGTTCTGTTTGGTTTTGCATTGTTTTTGTGTTTTCCTTTTTTGTGCAGAATTTTCTGCAAAGCTTTTTTAATTCTTTTGGAATAACCGCAATGTAAAAGTCCTAATTTTTATTTTTATACTTTTCAATGGTAGATACTGGATATACCACTCTGTTAGTAATTTTAGAATGAAAAATAAGGAATATGAAAAAAAACATAATAATATTTTGGTAAAATTTTATTGTGCAGCATTGTTATAACTGTAAATTTTTCCGAAAGAAGATATATATTAATTTTCTTTTTTTTTCACAGTTAGATTATTTTTAAGGATATTCATCTTTTTTTTTTTTTTTTTACTGGAATTTTTCGTTTTTCTATAGTAGAGTAGAGTATAGTTGAATTTTCATTTGTAGAGATCTTAAAAATGTAAACTTTTAGCAGAATTAATTTTTTTGTTATTATTTATTTATTTTTGTTTTTATATGTATTTTTTCTAAAAAAAAAAAAAAAAACAAACAAAAAATTCATAAAAGAAAATTATGAATATAAAAGTTATGATAGTAATATTAATAAAGATAATGTAAGATTAAAAAAAAAAAGACTAAGGGAGGTTCAAAAGACTTTGATAATAATTAAATATTTAAATTTAATGTATAGAAAATATTTTAAATTTTGAAATATACCTGCTTAAAGTGAGTAAAGTTTTTTTTTTTATAATATAAATTGAAAATAATGTTTATTCCAATATAATACATATTTATGTTAATATTTCAAGGTTTATTCCATTTGGTTTGCTTACCTGTAAAAAAAAAGAAAATTAATAAAATTAAAAAATGTATTAAAATTTTTAATATTCATATTAAAAATAAAAAAATTAATTTTTTTTTATAGTCTATTTGATCTTAATTAACTAATATTTTACAACATAGTGTCTTTATGTAAATGCAAATATAAATATTATATAATTAAAGGTACGTTTTGTTAAAATTGTAAATTAAATTAATTATAAAACTTCGAAATATAAATAATACGATAAATTGAAGAATCGGAATGTAAAATAATATTTTAAATGTGTGGCGAAACTTTTTTTCCAAACTAATAAAGCACTGCTATTACTATTTATAATATTTTACAGCATATATAGCGAATATCATAATAAAAATAATTTAAATAATTAAATATAAATTTAAAAAAAATGTTTACCTGTATATTTGTGGTGAAATAATTAATTTAATTTAATTTTAATTTATTCATTCTAAAATATAGTTAAAATATACTGCCATTATTGACTTATATTAATTTAGAGCTTAGATTAAATCATCTTATCAACTAAAAAATTCTCATTTTTTTTTACATATTACTACATTGCCTGTTTAATTATAGATTACAAAATACTTTTACTTCTAAAGGAAAATTGGAGAAAAAAACCTTTTCGATTATTTTTATTTTTATTTAAAAACAAACTTCGAATAATTATAACTATAACTATCACTATAACTATGACTATAGCTTCAAAGCGAACGGTACAAACAGTAAAACTAGACAAACGAAGCCTGTCAATGATCAAATATATTTTTTAAAATTAAAAATTATTCACTTTTATTATTTCAAAATAAAAATAGCTATTATCAGTCGAGGTAATAGTTATGGGACAAAGTAATATGTAATGGATCTGTTGATGGAACAAAAGATGTGACCTCGATTATTAGACAAACCGAAGAAGATAGATTTGATAGAATAATTCTGCGTTTTATCTATATTTATTTATTATTATAATCATTTTTTATTGAAAATAATTTAAATTATACACAATAGTAACTTACAAGTACTATCTGCCAGGGCTATCGGTTTTTTTTTTGCACATTTTTTCTTGTTTTAAGTTATGAATTTAATAAAAAAATCAAATCTTTAGCTGTTTTTTTTTAAACTAAATTAGAGATATCTAAAACTATTTCGTTGTACATTAACATACATTTGTTATATTATTAATATTTTTTTTTTTTAAATTTCTATTTTGACATAAATTAATGCTAATTAAATTAATTTAATTAAATCATTTAAATCAGTAAAATATTATATTCTTTTTTCTTATTTTTAATGATTACGAATGCTTAACAATATATTTTTTTGATTTTTTTTTTAATTTGATTATAACGGCATTACAAATATTCAAATAGATATGGTTTATTTTCTACTTTTACTTTTCTTACCGTTATTATTCCTTTTTTTTTGTATGATAATTACTTCTAAGATTATATTTAATTTTTACTAATAATTCATGTTAATATTTTCTTATACCACTCTTTTCTTAGTTTAAATCAAACTATAATTGTATGTATAAAAGTTCCTGGCTTAATTTTTCCCTACTTGCAAAAAAAATATCAGACAAGTATTCCACATTTAATTCCAATTACTCACAACACTCATTAAATTCTAATTAGAATACTTCATCCATATTTGAACCATTCACATTTCTTGCGCTGAATCATACCACACTTTGA
Source organism: Argyra leucocephala (assembly GCA_963942445.1). Classification (NCBI taxonomy): domain Eukaryota; kingdom Metazoa; phylum Arthropoda; class Insecta; order Diptera; family Dolichopodidae; genus Argyra; species Argyra leucocephala. Next base: position 151,026,681 of record OZ012678.1, read on the forward strand.
ATATTTGTCTTAAAGTATGTACCCAGTATTACTAAAATGGAATTTTTTGTGCAAAAGTGACAATTGTTGTTTTTGGAGAAATGCATTTTTTTTCAATCATTTACAAATGTTTTTAATTACTTTCTTTTATTAAATTCGATTTTTTAACTTTTTTTTTTGCAGTATAATTCATCTATTACAATCTTCAATTTTATTCTATATTTTTTATACCACAAACCACACAAAAAGTCTAACTAGCCGTAGTTGAGTTAACTAAGTAAATCTCAACCTCATGTACGCTCTTATGGGTTAATTAATTGCATATAATCAATTGGTCATATTTAAGTTAAATTAAGTTGCAGTTTCATCAAAAAAAAATTCTTTTCGTTCAACTTAAGCTAGTACGATTCAGTTCGTAGGTTACTTAAGTAAAATGAGATTTGAATGAAATGATATTCGATTTGTGGATAAACATCAATATACAGGTATTAAATGCAAAATGTTGTTTCATCGTTCAAAGTGTCAAATCAAATAAAGTTTTACCAAGCTTAACTTAAATTGGCTAGTTAACCTTAAAATAGCATCCAGACTATCATTTCAGTCACGACTGTCATTTAAAATGATGGTGTATAGTGTTAAATGATAGAATGACAGTTTAAATGATGAAATATCACAAATTTTTGATTTGGACTGACAGTTTTGTAAAATTACAATAGTAAGAAAAACAACAACAAAATTCAAATTAGAATAGTAAGAAAAACAACAACAAAAATTTTTTTTTTTAAAATTACATTTATTTTTATAGTGTAAGGATTTCATCAGTTTAAATAACATTCGCGCAAATGATAAGAAAACTGAAAAGATAAATGAAATGATAGTCTACATGCTACTTAAGTAGTTTTAAATTTTGACGTAAGCTTAACGGAAAGTATTAAGGCAACTTCAGTACGGCTAGTAAAACCTAAAAACAAATTAAATACATATTATATTTATAAATTTTACAGTTATTTTTGATTTTTTTGTTTGTATAGAAACAAACAGTACACAAATTTCAAATAAATTTAAAATTCTATTAAACGTTTTAAGTGAAAATTTAATGAGTACTGGAAAATCTTTAATTGAGTAAGTAAAATTAAGTAAATAAAATTGAAAATAAAATGCTGAAAATACTGAGAAAAGCTCCATTTATAAAGAAAGCATTAATTAAGATGAAACAGTTCAAGAACTAAAAATATTTGACGAAATTATTACAGAAATTGATATAGAGTAAATTTAAATATCATTATTTTTAAGTAAAAATTAAATATTTTCCAAAAAAAAACTAATTTTTTTTATAACTTTATTTAAGTGGCCTTTGAACACAATATAGGTTTTTTCAGGCCAGACCTTTACATTATTTTTTTTATTTTTTTAATTTTTGTTTTTTTTTTTGTTTTGATTTCTATATAAAATAATTCAATAGTTAAATTTTTCTTATACATATATTAATTATATGAAGTTATTATAACTACATATTTTCTATTTTATTCCGTTTTTTTTTTTTTTTTAACATTTAATATTTTTCATTTAACATATTTTATTGATTTTATTTAATCTTTTGTTTTAAATTGTTTTGTATAGTTCAATAGCTTTTAGGAAATTTATTATTTTTCTATAATTGGTTTCATCATCACTCTTTAAAATATCTAGACTATTACTTTTTAAATATCTATCTCTATCTCTTGAATATCTAATACAAGTTTCGAACAGATGTCTAATAGTAAGGTTTGCTCCACAAGCACAATTTGGTGGTGTTGTATTATCAAATATAAATTTGTGTGTTAAATTAGTGTGCCCTATTCTTATTCTTGTAATCACGGTCGACTCTCTTCTGTTAAGTAAATTGAGATTTTTCAAGGTCTCGTATTTGTTTTGATATTTTTTAGTTTGTTACTATCGTCCGTTTCTATCCATTCTTGTTCTACACTTTGATATATTTTCTTATTTATTATATTTTTAAGATCTTTATAATATAAAAGGTGATGGTTATCGTATGGTTGGTTTACAGAGCTTTTTGCTAGACTGTCAACTATTTCGTTATCATGGATGCCAATATGACTTGGAATCCACATAAATTGTATATTTTTTTGATTTTTATTTATCATTGCTTGTATTTTTTGTACTAAAGGATGTACTGGATATAGTTTGAGAATAGCTTTTAAAGAACTCAAGGAGTCAGTACAAATTAAAAAGTTTTTTTCGTCCCTTTTCATAATATACACGAGTGCTTTAAATATTGCGTATAGTTCAGCCGTAAATATAGTGGTATGCCTTTGAAGATGAAATTTGTGTTCTTCTTGTTTGTGTTTAAATGCGCATCCTGCCTCTTGATCTTTGAAAGACCCATCAGTAAATATATGTTCATATTCACAGTATCTTGTCTTTGTTTTTTCTATGAATAATTCTCGAAACTGAATTTGGTTTGTACTATCTTTTCTATAATTTGCCAACTCGAAGTCTATATTTGGGTCCGGAACAAGCCACGGAGGACTACTTGAGAATTTTTGGGTCTCCATATTATTTTGGAAAGGTATATCATATTTTTCAAAAATTGGTCTTGCTCTTGTCAAAAGTGGTTGGGCGAGTGCGTATTCAACCTTTTCATTTTATTATGCATTTCATCATTTTTAAAAAAATTTGTTAAAGGATGATTTTCAAATGAAGGAATCTTCATTGCGTAATTCAACATCTGCTTTTCTCGTCTTTTAATTAAATTGAATTGACCAGCATCTATCATTATACTTAGAATGGGACTAGTTCGATAAGCTCCTATTGAGATTCGCGTGCCTAAGTTATTAATAGTATCAAGCATTTTCAAATTCGTTTTACAATTTGAACTATATATTGGGCTAGCATAATCTAATATTGTTAATACAACAGTATTCAAAATTCTAATAAGCGTCTTACGATCTGAGCCATATGGTGTATTACTTAAAATTTTTAATATATTTAAACTTTTGTTGGCTTTGTTTTTAATTGTGTTTATGTGGTCTTTCCAATTTAATTTAGAGTCTAGTGTGAGACATAAGAATTTATGTGTGTTAACATATTTTATACTGATGTTATTCAAGGTAAGTCTTGGTTGATACACATTTTTCCTTTTTCTAGTAAAAAGCATTGCTACTGTTTTCTTCTCCGAGATTTTGAATCCGGTTTTTTCACACCATTTATCTATTTTACGTAGTGTATTCTGTAGATTATTTTGTAATATCTCAAGATCCGAGTGCGTCATAAATATTGCGATATCATCAGCGAAAATCATAAATTTCACAGGTTGTTCTATAATTTTGGAAATATTATTTATGGCTATAATGAACAATACTACACTCAACACAGATCCTTGTGGCATTCCGTTTTCTTGTAATTTTTCTGAGGAAACTGCTTTTGCAGTGTACACTTGGAAGGATCTGTTCGCTAAAAAGTTAAAAAAACTAATTAAATAAGATTGTAAAATATAAATTAGTTTTCAGTTATATCTACTTATTTTAATTTACAGTATGAAACTTCAGCTTAGTAAAAATATGCTATTTTAATATGTTTCAAATAAAATCATTTTTTGATCTTACAACCAAGATAAAATGATGTGCATTTGGCATTTATTTTTTAAAATTTGTCCTTCAAAAAATTGTTGGCAACACTGTGTGTACCTTTATCAAACACTAAATTTTAATTCAATTAAATCAACCGATAGATCTGAAATCCACAGAGATCTGTTTACTAAACGGTGTGGTAAATGTACCGGTTAATGTGTCGTTGTTAATGAAAATGGATCTGAAAAAAATCTAGATACATTTCATGGATCTGACTTTTTATGTAAAAACAACAACAACAACTTTTATGTTGAGTGTTGTGACATCTACTGTAAGAAAAATTAAATGTTTATATTTTTTATGAAAATTGTTAAATTTAAATCGCCATTATTTTTTGAATTATTGTCAAAATTTAAATTCTTAAGGAAGATTTATGTACATAAAACTTAAATTAAGAGTTATAAAAAATAAATTATATGTATGGTAATAAATATTCTTCCATTCAACTTTAATTTATTTTTAAAAGCACTCATTATATTTTCCGAAGATTGTGCTATTGCGGTAAATTTGTTTGGTAAATTGCGTTCAGTGACCAGATCCATGATACATGGTTCCAAAATAGATTCCAGATCCATCGGTTAATGCTACTGAACCCACCCGACTAATTCAAATATGAAAACATGTCACAAAATTAGAATTAGTCAAATTTCTTAATTCTTTATTGACATAGTCATGACAGCGGAAAATATTACAAATCATAAAAAATTCTATGCACCGCATTAGGCTGTGAAAATAATCACAGTTTTATAAAATATTGATAAGAAATGTGAAGCATTTATATTAACTCGTTGGTATTTCAAAATATCAGAATATGATTTTTAACAAAAAATTTCGCTACACAAAATAAAAATATTTTTTTTTTATGTTTTTCATACATGGAAAATGTCAGGAAGCCAAAAAGTTGCAATGTACCATAAATTTTTTTTTGTCTTTAAACATTCTAAGAAAATAGGTAGAATATTAAATATTATATTTTAATTTTCCAAGGAAAATCTTGTATTTTTCTGGAAAAAATTTCCCAAATAAAAAGAAAATGTAAATGTTTATAAAAAAAAGTATTTTCGTTTTTAGCTTGTTTTGTCAATTAGGGCAATCTCAATATCAAAATTGCAGTAAAATATTTCGTAATACATTTTATTAGATTTAAATTGAGAGTGTTGTAGTCGAAATATATTTCCATTTTAATTTTTCTTTTTAATTTTAAATGTTAGTATTTTTGAAGTAGTATAGAATGTTAATTTGACACTTAAAGAATTTTGGGAACTATTCATGGTCGTCAATAATTATTTTTAATATAAAATTTACTTATGTTTGTTAGATAATCTGTTGGATGCAAACAACAAAGGCTTAAAACAAAATTTGTCTCTATTAATGTATTTAATAGATCCAATGCAATTAATAGAATGATAGATATATATAATCACCCCAGTCATCTGTAACTTGTAACAAGATTCTAAACGGAAATGATGAATAGAATACGTGATAGATCTAGCTTTTTAGCTTACTTGATACATATACGCCTATTATTTATATCAAAGTGCCCACGAACACTTTATAATAAACTTAAATAAACTTAATGTCTTCCCATATTTTTTGTGCTACTATTTTCATATGATTTCTCTAATGTATTATAAATGGTTCAAATACAGTTTTTCAATTTCAATTTTCAATTGCAATTAAACTTTATTTCCAAATATTTTTAAAATTGAGGCTTAATGTAAAAGTCGATATTTGCAGAAAAAATTAAATTCAAAACTTGATATTTACATGTTAAAATGGTTCAATAGCAAAACCCGATATATTAAAGTATATTTTAACTGGTTTTTTGCAAAAGCCGATATGATTAAAATAAATAATTTGGCGACAAAATTTGACAAATAATATTTTTGAAAATTTAAATAAATGTTAATGCAAAGTTATTTTTCAACGAAAAAATACGTGTTTTAAGATAAAGGTCAATACATTTTGTAAATGAGAATAAGTTAAGTTAATCAAAATATTTTTATTATTTTTTCAATATATTGTGGAATTATTAAGTTTTCAAATTTGTCTGCAAGATATAAACAGGAGTGGCAGCACGTAACTTGTTCACGTTCGTCAAAAAGACGTATTAACACTTTTGGTAGCATGTAAGCAACGTTGACGTTGATTTAATTCCGAAAACGTCAAGTATACATTTTTTCGGTAGCATGTAAGCAAGTTGACGTTCGTTGATTTTAACGTATACGTTTATTTTTGAACGTCAATGATTTTCTTACCGTGTACTAAAATTTATACGAGAAAGATAGTTTTTTTTAATAATTTTGTGTTATTTTAATAATAAAAATATAAAATTTAAATATTTATAATAAAATTTTAAATCTTAAGAACATTAAATTTTATAGTTTTTATAATTTTTATTTTTATTTTATAATTTTTAATTTCTTTTGATAACATTTTATTTCTGGAATAATTGAAGTATTTTTGTTTGCAATAAAAAAATTATTTTATTTCTGTGATAATTCAAGCATTTTTTATATGATAATAAAATAATTTTTTTTTTAATTTCTTAATAATTGAGTGTTTTAATTTATTTAAATAAAATACTACATTTATTAGTTCATTGTAAATATTCTAATTCATTGAAAATATCATATAAAATATCAACTGAATTGGTTTGTTTACAATTATTTTATTTTTTTTTTTTTATTTTAGTCTATTATAAATTCTATATCTATTGAAACGGACACATCATTTTTATTATTTTTGCGATTTTTATATAACAATTTTGTTCTTCAAAACTGAAAATAATAAGGCGAAATACAAGAATTAAAAAAAAAAATTTTTTTAAAATTTAAATTCATTTCTTTTTATTTCAAACCTCCATTAAATTTGAAAAACATATGTTTTTTGAAGTTTTAAATAGGTTAGTTTGATTGTCAAAATAATTTTCGAACATTCGGAATATTTTTTCGAATTTTCGGAATAAATTTTCAACGTGATGTTTTACATGCTACCAAAAAAAATCTTTGACGTTAAAATACTTCACGTTGATTTTTGAACGTAAACGTTTTACGTGCTGCCACTCCAGATAAGCCCTCCAGTAATTCCAAATTGTCTTCAGCAAAAAAACAAAAGTTTAAAATGCAACATTGTTAAGGCAGAAGATGCTTTGAGACTTGTCAAGGCATTTTACTCTTCACATAAGAACAAGATCACTTTCCTTGACATCGTAAATGTCTCAACACAAGGTGAATATAACGTCCACATGATCTTAAATGTCTACAAAAGCTCACAAAAGCTTGAGACATTGTCTTCATGATCACAATTGTTGTTGACGATGTCTTCACGACCGATTTGACAGGTATTTTGGTTTACAAAATTTTTTAAAAACCCAATGTTGTACAGTGTTAATAAAAACTGTCTGCTCATTTTGCTAGATCACAAAGATAGCATTAACAACTTAGTTTTTTACATTATATCAAGTTGAAGTTTTTTTTTAAGACATTTACGATGTCACCGTTTATTTTGGAATATACTTCCGATATAAAAAAAACTGTTTTTCAATACACTTAATGTGAGTTTTTAAGGTCAAACCCTGATAAATTACAATATATAAAATGCAAATCCCGATACAAACATGTGTCAATTTCAAAACTCGATATTTTTGTAAATTTCAAATTAATATTATGCTTAAATCCAATGAGTTATTTTTTTTCTTTATTATTGTTAAATATGCTAGCCATTATAAATTAAAAATCTGAAGACTATGTTCAAAAAATATGTTAGAGGTTTTTCACGTTTTTCTCAGAATAGTTTAAAATGTATTTAACCGTGTTTGCATTTGAACGACACAATTTATAGATATATAGGTATTCCTATAGATCTGCATAATTAATTTCTGTGTTTTTCCCCCATTTTTATTTACATCTGTCTTAATATAAGACACCTAGTAACTTTCTTTACATTTTGCTACCAAACAATAATTTTACTACAGTAATTTTTTTCTAAAATTAGTTTACATTACATTTTTTTTTTACTTTTTTTAAATCTATTTATTGATTCATGTGGGCCTGTATTATTTTCTATTTCTTATTCTTTCTTGTTCTGGTAAAGTGCTAATTTCGTTGTTAAAAAGGGTTAATATTTTAAACTTATCTTTTTAATTTCTTCATTTATTATCAGGATTTTTAAATCACGGTGTAAGTCATCATTTCTCACACACCATTCAGCTCTCGCTATCATTTTAATTATTTTTGATTGTGCTCTTTGTATTGAATTAATGTTGGTATTGCTTGAGGTACCTCAAATTTCTGCTCCATATGTCCATATCGGTTTTAAAATTGTTTTGTAAAGTAGCAGCTGGTTGTTCATTGTCAATTTAGGTTTACATATTTCCCAAAAGCTATTGTAGTTGTTGATATTTTATGATTTTATGATTTTAACCTTATTTGATTACGTTTGTGGATTATATGGTTCTTCCTGTTATTCCAGTTAATTTGTAACATTTTAATTTTTGAAAATAAAACAACTATAAAGTAATATATAAAATATATCTTTATTTTAATTTTATTTGAAAAATAAAATTTGATAAATCTATACCGTTAGGGACGTTTATTAAATTCTTTTGAGCTACATAAAAACCAAGTAATGAATCTAAAAATATGTTTGCAGCAGTTTGTAATAGAATACGTCTATAATCAAAAAAATTAAATTACCCTAGAATTTTACATGACAATAGGGAACAAAATTCTACTTCATTCATATTTTTTTATACATACTGATATTTATATACATATATAGATACAACAAGATAATATCTCAGCTTGAATTTCACACAAATAGCTAAAAAGAAAACAATATTTAAATTATTTTTAAAAATTTAACCAAAATACAACAACAGCTCGGACTTATATATAGTATATATTCTTACATTAAAAGTTCACAGCATGATGACAACCTTCCTTATACCTATATTCATATTTAATTGTGATTTACTACACGTTTTTACCATTTTCTTTTTTTTTCTTCTCAAATTTTCCTAACAGTATCACTACTGTTTCCGGGTTTTGTTTTAATTCAAAACCCATAGGAGAAAATAAAAGAAAAATTTAGAATAAGTAAACATAAAAAATTTTCATTATCATTTCTGTAAAAGATCCTGTATGATTTTTTTTTTATTCATAAATAACAACATAAACAAATACATCACCATTACATTGTACACTTTGGTAGAGTCAATCTAGAAATGTATGGTTTTTATTAAAACCATAATAAACGAACAGTTTGAATATTCTTGTAATCAAAGCACTTGAATTGACATCGTATTCACTTATCTAATAATAAGGACAAAATTATAATAGATAACAGTATAACAGGATAATTTTTTGCAGATATTTATATGTAATAGTATGGATGTGTCTGTTATTTGAAATATATTGTAATCATAATATTATTATGAAATAATATATTTTGATATGGTTACAATCTGTATTTGAGGTTCCATCAATATTTTGCTTAATAAAGAATAATTTGCAACAATTAACAAAAATGAGATACAATTTGTCAGCAATTTTTGAAAATATTTAAAATATAGTCTGAAATTTACCATTCAGAATAAGTTGACGTTTTTAAGTTGTCACAATATATGAAAATTAAATTACAGTATGGCAACTTGTATAATACATATTTTTATTCTGGAGTACTAGACTTTAATTTCAAGACTCATAATTAAATAGAAATTATAATACGGTTCCTGAGATTTCAGTACAGTGTGGCAGAGTGAACCATAAACTGAACTGAACTGTTAATCATCTTTAAAAAAAAAATTAATCAGACTAATAGTTGACCTGCCAACAAGGATGGCAAAGTTAAAGAAAATCACTGGATAAATAAAGATCAAAAGTAAAACGGATAAAGCATTCAAAACCACTGTTTTGGCACCAACGCGGATCGAGTACAAATAGTTATATAACAAAAATAATAATTTTTTCAATCCAAAATACACATTTTAACCTTATATTTTAATTTCTAATACTTATAACAACAACTCTTAAAAAAATACATAATTGTTGAGTATTTACCTTCTTACTTATGTAAACTATTCTATATACATGTAAACACACTAATCGTTATTTATAAGAATTTGAAATGTTATTTTAGAAATAAATGAATACTGCTATTTCCGCTTTTTATTAATCGGGCCAGTCAAACAGAACACATGTATTATTAATACACTACAATATTTTATTCATTAAACTGCAATATTGTTGTTGAACTCACAGCAATTGTCAAACGATTGATTGAATACCGTGAATAGGTAACAAAAGTATAGTAAACATCAGTAAACTATGACATCAGAATTAACAAATAAATGTTTACAGAAATAGTTCTACCACTCTATTTAATGGGTGTTCTTTTTAGAGTGATAGAACATTAAATTGAAATAAAAAACATTTAAATTAACATTGAAGACACATTTTTTTTTATTTGAAAGATAATTTTATCACACTTAGGTTTTGAAAATAACATCCGGCATATGTTCACCACGACTAGCTCTGAGAAACCGCATCAATAACACGGGTTATGTTAACTTCCAAAGCATCTATTGTTTCTGGCTTATCAGCATAAACCAATGACTTCACATGACCCCAAAGAAAATAATACAGTGGTGTTATGTCGCATGATCTTGGAGGCCAATTAATTGGACCATTTCTCGAAATAATGTTATCACCAAATCTTTTTTTCAATAAATCAATTGCTGCCTTAGCAGTATGAGATGTAGCACCATCTTGTTGATACCATTCAAATGTCCAAACAGAAAATCATTGATCATTAACGAGCACCATTCACAGTAACAGTTGCTCTAACATCGTTTTTAAAGAAATATGGACCGATGATACCTCCAGCGTGTAAACCACACCATACGATGAATTTTTCAGGATGAAATGAAACCTGCAGAATTTCTTGAGAATTGTTTTCGCTCCATATACGGAAATTTTGCTTGTTTATGTAGCTGTTCAACCAAAAATGAGCTTCATTACTAAACACAATTGTTCGATAAAAAAAAGTGAATCAACTTGAAGCTGTTTTAAAGCCCAATCAGCAAATGACGCTTATTATGGTCAAGTGGTTTTAGTTCTTGAACCAGTTGAATCTTATATGGATGTAGACCAAGATCTTTACGTAAAATTTTCCATGTGATGGTTGCACACAGTCCAACAGTGTTGTGAACGTCGACGAATAGACAAATTTGAATCTTCATTAAGACTAGCTCTTACAGCACCGATATTTTCTTCTGTACGAACAGTTCTTGGTCTTGTTGTTGTTGCTATTGTTGCATCGAGTAGAGAAAATGTTGTCCAAAATCTATCGATAGTTCGACGAATAATATGCTCTGATGGACGATTATGTAAACCATAAATTTCACGAAGTGCTCTATAAGTTTGGCGAATAGAACACTGATTTTGAAAATAAATTTCAACAATTTGTAAACGTTGTTGCGGCGTGAGTTATTCCATGATAATTTGTCAATGCTTACTGAACAGAAATGTCAAAACTACATGGCTTCTATCTTCTGTCAAATCACAGTTATCTCTATCGAAAGTTCTATCATTCTAAAAAAAACACCTGTTTAAAGGCTATTATTTGTTGAGCTAAAATACGGAGGTATTCTGCAATATAGAATGTTAGGCAGGAATATTTTATTAAAATATATATCCAAACGTTCGCATCTATACTAACATTGTTTTTGTCTTCCTCCATGTTCACACAACATACTCTTAAAACCAACTAAAAGCTAAAGGCTGAACTTTGAAAATATATTCCAACTCAAAACTAATGTTCTTTCGTCTCTTTAAATAAAATCATTTTAAAAAAATACATTTTTCATAGTATCCATAGTCATTCTACTTTAATCGTGAACATTATTAATATTTTATATTTAAATAAAACTCCCCATTACTGTACAAAAGTACGACTAAGTAATTGTTTAACATACTGAAAAAGATTCCCTACGTAAATGTTAGTGTATATCTTCAAAGCTAATTATAATACCAAAGCCAGGTAAGCCCATAAATGAGGTCAAAAACTACAGACCAATATCATTACTACCAATAGTATCAAAATTATTTGAAAAACTATTATTGATTCGAATGAGACCGATCATAGAAAATAGTAATCTGATTCCAAATTATCAATTTGGCTTTAGATCTAAGCACTCGACAATCGATCAAATTCATAGAATAACAGACATAATAGAAAAAGCTTTAGAGGAAAAGAAAGTATGCTCTACCATATTTCTAGATGTAGCCCAAGCTTTTGATAAAGTATGACATCGAGGCTTAATAAATAAACTAAACAATATGTTACCTAAACAAAACGTACATATACTCTCATCATATCTAGAAAGCAGACTATTCAGAATAAAACAAGACGAAGAGTATTCTACTATTTAGAGATATTAAAACGGGTGCGCCTCAACGTAGTATTCTGGGTCCCATACTGTATTTGCTCTACACCAATGATTTACCAGAAATGGAAAATATAACTGTAGCTACATTCGCTGACGATACTGCGTTGATGGCAGTAGGATCAAATATTGACGAGGCTACAATTAAATTACAAAGAGCAAGCGACAAGCTATACCTCTGGACAAAGAAATGGCAAATTAAACTCAATGAGTTAAAATCAGTACATGTAAATTTTACAAATAAAAAATTAGAAAATCAACCACCATTGGTAAATCTGAATGGGGTCAATATACCCCAAGAAAACAATGCTAAATACCTAGGAATGACATTAGATGTCAAACTTAGATGGAAAGAGCACGTTAAAAAGAGAAAAATTTGAACTTGAAAATAAATATAGAGAAATGTACTGGCTCTTAGGTTGTAATTCTAAATTACCTATACATAACAAGATTTTGTTATATAATCAGATACTCAAACCGATATGGTTGTACGGCATACAAATATGGGGATGTGCCAAACAAACACATGTACTTTGTATACAAAAATTCCAAAATAAAGTCTTGCGCAACATGGTAAATGCCCCCTGGTATGTTCGCAACAGTGATTTGCACAGAGATCTAAAAATTCCTTGCATAGAAAATGAAATAAAAAGATATGCAACAAAGCATATAGCTCGTCTGGAGGGACATGTTAACGTTGAGGCCACTCAACTGCTAGATAATCAAAATGATGTCAGAAGGCTTAAAAGAACTAAGCCACTAGATTTAATACGATAGAATTTCGTAAACTTTTTCTTTAAGAAAATCAAAATAGCAATGGTTAGTCCGTTGGACTAGTATTAATGGGAGGGGTGTGGTTTAGTCAGTAAAAATCTGGCACACAATGGAAGCTACGGGGCTCATTGTGTCTATGAAGATTCCCACCAATCCATGCAAAAAAAAAAAAAAAAAAAAAAATCTTCAAAGCTAACAGGTGTATTAAATGTATTAATTTTTCTATTCAAGAACAAAGAATAGCAAATTATTAAAGTTTGAAAAAATTTTTACTTTTACTTTTAATACGTTTATTATTTGCCATTTTTCGCTGTTGAGGATAATCTTCTCCATAACAATAACAATAACAAAAATTTCTAAAACATTTTACTTTAACAAAAATATTCAAAAAATAAAACAAAAAGAAAATTAATACAACAGCAAGTCATAATATGTCCTCTCACCCATCAGTCCTTGTTTCTTCATTTTGTTTTTGTTTTTCTTCTTATTCTTTTTTTCTCCTGATGTGATCATAAAAATATGTGACATTTTGTTCTTCCTCAAGTAATAATCGGTTGAGTGGTTATTTTTATAAAAACGTGTATTCAAAAAAAAAATTCCCAATTAGCATGTTTATAAAAAATAAAACAAAAAAGTAACAAAAAACAACAAAAACAAAGTAGAGAAAAATTAAAATTCATCAAAAAAAAAAAAAAACAATACCACACAAATAAATTTTTACAGGGTGTATTTATCACGCATGAATACTTTTGTCATGAACATAAAGTAAAAAAAAAAAACAAAAAAAAAAAATGAAGGAAAAACCAAACCACTTTGTGGAGTAGAGAAAATAATGGTGTGAAAAGCAGTCAAAATAAAAACTGAAATTTTCACTTAAAAAATATTGTTCTCAATTTCAATCCAATAATTAAGGTTGATTTACAACAATTAAGGATTATATATTAACATTTCTGCAAATCTTGGTATACAAAAATAAAACAATAAATAAAAGAAAAGAAATACTATAATTATTAACTTCCACAACATAAATGCACAAAACCATTACAGTGCAAATCACTATTAACATATAATTATATGAAATTTGAGACCATTTAAGAAAATATATAAATTGGAAAGCCAATAAAATTGGTTTTAGTTATGAAATTATAGTAACAAAATTTAATCGGAGTTGATTATAACATTTCAGTACAAGTTATCAGAGTAAATGAAATGACAGTGTGTTGAATGCATTTTGTGTAAATTAATGAGAAGTACAGAAAATATACTACCTATAATTCATGTGTTCTATAATTCAACAAGAAGACTAAGATGTCTAGGATGTTTTGCTCCAAAGACTAACGCCCGAAAATAACCTAGATTATTTCTATCTACCTACTATCTATTATTTCTAATAACCTAGACAACAGTAGTGTTGTTTCCGACATTTAATTTGTTAATATACCAGCAAATTAAAAAAATATTTAAATACAAAGTGTGTCTCATACGAACTAATTAGCACATTTAAACCGGAGTTATATATACTGTCAGATTTATGCTTAGAGCAAGTACATCATACTTCTATTACTAGACGAAGGCTTGCTTCATTTAGTTGTGCAATAACTTCTCATCCAGTAGGGTTATTAAATCACCACCACCTTTGATTAAAAAATCTAAAAATAAAATAAACCAGATGCATGCTGTTAGTAGAAGGGTAAAAGTCATAAATTAATACCTATGTTAATAGCAATACATTTATTAAAAACACTTCCAAAACTTAGGCCGAAAGTATTAAAGCTAAAAAGAACAACAGTTGTTAGTTGGTCTAAGTTGGACGTATATTAAAACGTAATCGTTTTTTAATAGTTAAAACATTTAGTTGACAATCAACGGAACTAGAGTTAAAGTTTACTTCACGAAGCATTCTAGTGATTGGCTCGAATCTACCATATTCAGTAGGGTGGAAAGGAATGTCGAACAACTCAATGGTTCTGAGATTATTCCGATTGGATCTTTCAACCAAATAATTTGAAATTTCTAGGGGCTAGCGTCATACCCGAAAGGATCTGGTGAATGAAAGAGATATCTGTAATTATTTGACAATCAGACAACGACTGTAAGTCAATGAGTTTAAGACGGTGGGAATAAGATGGAAGTCGCAATGGATCATTCCACGAAAAGTTACTCAAAGCGAAACGTAAAAAATTTCACTGAACCGATTCAATTCGGTTAATGTCAGTCAAGTAACGTAGAGACCACACTTGACTGGCATATTCAAGGGTAGGCCTTACATATGTAACATAAAGATGTTTCGTGAGGTAGGGATCAGAAAATTCTTTACACCAACGTCTAATGAAACCTAAAGAAGAATTTGCTTTGCTCACTATTTTATCATAATGTAGCTTAAAGCTCAGTTTAGGGTCAAGAGTTAACCCGAGGTCTATAATAGAATTCTCTCTTGAAAGCAAACAGCCATTTAGTTGGTAGTTGAACCAAACTGTCCAAGCGGAATTTCTCCTAGAAAAGGTAATGACTTGGCATTTAGAAGTGTTCAATTCAAGTCCATTTTCTGAACATCAAGAAGCGAAGTTGTTAAAATCGTTTTGTAGCTTTAAGCAATCCGATGAGAAAGATATAGGAGTAAAAAGCATTGAATCATCAGCAAAACTAATAAGCTTAGAAAAAGTTATCACTTTAGGAGCATTAATTGTTGAAACTATTAAACTAAGGGGTCCTATATGACTACCTTGAGGAACACCAGAAGACGCTGAGTATTGATCAGAAATCGTAGTTTAGACTCAATTAATAGTAGGTAAGACTGAAGCCAATTAAGGCTATGTGGTGAAAAACCTATAGTTTTGTGCTTCAGTAATATGATGCTATGAGGAATTTTGTCAAACGCCTTACTTAATATAACAAATATAATATACTTGTACTACAAATACAAACTAGTATAGTTTAAGCTAACACCACTAAATCACCGCACCACTAAATCATGGATCAGTAGTGGAATCAACACGATCGAAAGAATCCACTATTTGTTTATAAGCAATGTTGCTAAGCAGTTAATTAAATAATTATAAACAATGTTGCTAAACTGTAACTAAGACGATGTTGAGTGAAGAAGAAAAACACATACCTAGATGAAAAACATGTGGAAAAACTTTTTTTTGGGATCAGCATTCAACCTAAGAAAACGGGTTTTAACAAATATATCCAGAGTGAATGGAACTATAACTCCGGCCCATATATCCTGTCGTACAATCATTATGAAATTTTCAAAAGATGATCATAGAGGTCATCGATGTTGTCAACAAATATTTTAGACCCTTAGCTTTTTTTCATGCTTTAGTTTTGGAATGGGTATTTAAATATCTAAATCGGTTTTAGTTGTTTTACTACAGCTACATTTTATACAATTTTTTTTTGTTTTTTTAATTTAGATTGAATTGATGAAGTTTTTAATTTTCAAATGTAAAGTTATGTAAATTTAAGCTAATATTAAGAATTCTGTTTAAATTTTTGACGCTAGAGTCGTTTTGAAGTTTTACTGCTATGTTTTTAAGTTCTACAAAGTCATAAGTAATCATTTTGTGATTAGGGTTGTTTTTGAAAAATGACTAGAACAAAAAGTGTTTACTGTTAAATAATTGTTATTGCAGGAGATCGTAGATAACTAGAGTGATGAAATTGACTGTAAAACTGATGAAATCGATATTATCATTACTCCACCAAATATTGTTGATAGCATTAACGATAATAAGGAGTTTGACGAAAATGTTCCAATTCAAGGTCAATTTGAAATTGAGTATCATTGCAATTATGATAATGTTCATGTCCAATTGCATAAGAATGATCTTACAATGGATATTAATATATGGACAACGTAAATGATGAACAATATCACACAAAACCTTTGCAAAACCCCAATGGAACTGCCGTGATAATTATGAATTTCGCAATAAAAATATTGCTGATAATACGGAAATAATGCAAAAAACCTTGTGTGAAATAAATTGAATGTATTGTTCATTGTTTTCCAATGGCCTCCACGACTTCTTCTGCAAGAACAAATTCAATGAACCCAGAGTTTTCGAGAACTTTTTCCACTAAATCCAGTCATCATCTGTCATGAATAGTACGTTCAATATTGACTTGTAAAACTTGAAGAGAGTCTGGTTTATTGCTAAAGACCAACGACTTCATATAACCCCACAAGACATAGTCTGATCGTGTTAAATCACAACTTCTTGGAGGCCATTCAATTTCACAGTTTCTTGAAATAATCGAACCTCCAAACTTTTCTCGAAATAATTCAATTGTTGCACTTGCTGTGTGGCACGTAGTTCCGTCTTTTTGGAACCAAATGTTGTCAAGATCAACTTCTTCCAATTTCGGCCATAAAAAGCTGGTTATCATCGATCTATACCGCTCTCCATTGACAGTAACAGTGTTACCAGCTTCATTTCGAAATAAGTACGGATCGATGATTCCACACCAGACCAAAAACCACACCAAACTGTCAATTTAGGTAAATGTCATGGTTTTTCATGAATAATTTGTGGGTTTTCTTCGCACCAGAATCGACAGTTTTGTTTATTTACCGCACCACTCCGATGAAAGTGAGCCTCATCGAAGAAGATGATTTTCTTAAAAAAATCGTTATCGTTTTCAAATTGTTCGTTTATAATGAAATTGTAAACATTACTGAATTCAATGAAAAAAAAAGACAGGTCATGACATATTACAAATGGCCGAAACGTCACTTCAAAATCATGTATAACTTCAAAATCACTTCAAAATCATGGAAAACCCTATATAAATCAATTTTTTGATTGATTCTATTTCAACAAACCCATATCCTCCTTGCCAACTTTGAGAATTGTTTATTGGCAATGAAAAACTTAATTTTATAGTAAATTCAACAAACGAATAATAAGCAGGTTATTAACAACATTTCAGTTTTTAATAAAACACCTAAATGAAATAAGAACATTTGATGGTATTTTAGACATCACTAGATATCTCACTTTGCTGATTTTACATTCATATGGTTAAACCGTCAGTCTTTGAGATGCCAAGTCAGGAAACAGGTTTAAATGAATAAAACAAAATTTACCTACACGTTTTCGATAATGAAAATATAGATAAAAATAATAAATTTGCGAAAGTGTATCCATTGAAAGAGCTGATGAACCGTAAATTCATTCACTTCAGTCTGTTCTCACATAATCTTTCAATAGATGAACAATTACTGCAAAACATACTTGGAAACATTACTACAAAATGTTATACAAATACAAAACTAACCAAATTTAACTTTAAGTATTGGCCCTGACATCATCCGATGGATTCTATTGGAAATTTTCTCAATGTTTCCATTTTCCTATTTCCAAAAAAATCAATTTTAATGAAAATTTTCCGGGTTTGAAAAATTCTTAGTTTTTGACTGCTGCTTCTAACAAAAGTAGGTTTTAAAAATTTTGAATAGCTCGCAGAAAATGAATTATGGTTCAATGTTGGAGAATATGATTTGGTGTGTAAGAGAGTGTAATATAACGCTATTTGAGATGGTCTAGTTCAATTAAAATCATTACAACTAATTAGATAATTTACAATTTTGAGATTATATTAAACTAGCTTTGTAACCCGTCATAAATGACGGAAGCAAAATAAATCCTAGTTTCTTTTTTTCTTTCATTAGATTCTTTATTCCGAAATTACAGTACTTATGTTTATATCACTTTTTAATTTTCTAAAACACATAAAAGAAATATTTTTTTTGTAGTCAAAACTTTGCCAATTTTTTTTTTTTTATATTTCGTAGGCTGGTGGGGATCTTTAGAAAGATACAATGAACCCCGTAGCTTGACACTGTATGTAGGATTCTTACCTACTAAACCACACCCTTCCTTAAAAAAATAATTTTTTTTGAGTGAAGTTAGTTACACACACAATAATGACAAAAATAAAAGGTATAAGCAGGTATAAGTAGTATAATGTATAATATTATACAATTCAAATATGCTGATACACATGTATATTATTAATAGATGAATATATTCGTTCAATATATTTTCTCTCGTTTTAATGGAAATTATTTTGATTGCTAGTGTTACTACTTTTTGAAAATTTCATATATTCATATATTACAAACTACTGCTACATTTTCAATATTTCAGAAACATGAATAATTATTGTTTTTTTTTTTCAAATAATTTAACAACAATACTTTTCTGTGCAATAATAGAATACGGTAATAAAGTAAAAGAAAGTTTAAATTGAAAAAACATTGTTATTTTTATTAAGATTGATTTTGATTCCTTTTATTTTATTCATACACAAAGATTTTACTAATTTTCTATTTAAAAAAACTATATTGGCCTAACACTAATCTTTTTTTTTTTATATAACAGAAAAAGAAGTAACATACCAACAAATTTGTATAAAATGTTTGTATTTTTGTATGGTATACTCGTACTCACTTCCATTTAGTTATAATTCGTTAGTTGGGTTCCATTTAGTATAAATTATACCGTATTGGCGTTATTGTGGCCTCTGGGAGAGCAAATTTAAAAATAGGATCTTATTTTCATATAAATTTTGTCTTTTGTATACTGTATAGGGATCTTATTTTGCTATATGAATAAACTGTTATTACGGTACTGTGTTATTTTTAAAAAAATATTCAAAATTTTGTATCTAAATTGGTAAAATTTACAAAAAATACAAAAACATTTTCATCAATAATTTTCAATTTAAAAAAAGCAATGTTTTATTATCCGACGTAGAATTAGAGTTTATTGTCCTACTCTACTTCTATCAAGTTCTATTGATTGAACAGTGAACCTGAACAGTGAAGTGAACAGCGAACACTTAACACTGAAAATAAAATAATATTTTTGGAATGGAGCTTACAGAACATACAGAATACAGATACAGCAAATAATAAAAAAAAAAACAAAAAAAAACAATAATAATTTTTTTTGAGTGAAGAGAGTTACGCACACAATAATGACAAAAATAAAAGGTATAAGTAGTATAATGTATAATATTATACAATACAAATATACTGATACACATTTATATTATTGTGTATAATTTTAAGTAATAAGAATAACCTTTGAGTGAATTATGTTTTTTTTTGTGTTAAATGCTGTTTGCTTTTTGGTTATTATACCATATTAAACTATTGATTAAATTTCTATTAGTCCTTATTATTATAAATCAAAAAAATTGTTTGTTTTATTTATATTATTATTATTATTTATTATATTTCCTTATTATTTGCGAAGAAGACTAACATTAAATTAAAAAAATATATTTCATGCAATCAATTTTTCCTGCAAAGGTTCAGCATGGTAGACAGGGGTTAAAAAAAAGCACCAAAGCAATTTGTATATATATGCATTTGTATACATATGCAATTTGTGTATGTGTTGGAGCGTTCCGTCGAACTTACAAACATCCAGATAAATGCAGAATAATATATATATAATTACTTATCACAATATGTTAAATGCACTTATATGTGAATTAATTATGGTCTATTCCAATGACTAAAGTTTTTAATGAAACTGAATTAGTTTTGACACTGATAGTAGCTTTCCACATTTAATTAGTCAATATACAAGAAATACATAAAATACACAGAAAAAACGTTCCCCTTTAAAACTACAAAATATAACTTAATATACGAATAGGTATATTTAAGTTATTGACAAGAACTTTAAATTGATATATAATAAATACAATCGGCATAAACGAATTAATATATAGAGAAAATCATCAGTTTTGATATTTTAAAACATATTACAAAGCACCTAACCATCGCTACTGTGATATTGGACTTTATTGACTAAATTCAAACACTCAAGCTTAAAAGGTTAAAACTAAACTGAAAAATGTGAAAATATATCTTTTTATATACAATTTATAAAAATTTTTTGACCAGTTTAGATAACACTGAAGTCAACCAATACAACAAACCACAATATGTGATTTAATTGAAATAAAAATAAAATTGAAACACGTGTACTCCAACCTCAATTTATATATCGTTTAATCACTATATACACAACATATATATTATGTTCTAATAGCAAAATAAGGTATTTAATTTAGAATTAGAGAGTGTTAGTTTTAGTTAATAATAAATAGCACAATATGTATAATTAATATTATAATTATTAGTGTAAGTAAAAGTAAATTAAATAGAAACATTACATCATTATAGAATTACTGCATAAATGCCGATAGAATGAGTTATATTAATATTATTAAGTAAGAAAAATTTTAATAGTTATATACTATAAGTATAATAACACTAATACTATCACACTCAAATTTAACTTTAACCTAAAAATAACACCTTAAATTTATGGGATATTCCTAAGGTAAATTTTTGTTCAGTTTTTCATTAATAATTATAAATATTTTTCTATTATACTATTCGTAAATTAAATTTCGATGGATTTATTTAAATTATGAAAAGCTTCTTTTCTATTACAAAATAATATCATAAAATATAAATACAGGACATTAATTAATTTTTCATGTTTGTTAACGACAACTCATAGGTATTGTCATTATTATTTTACTTATTATAATTATTGTTGTTATTTTTCATACTGTTATTATTATTATTATCATAATAATTATTATTAATACCTAAATATTAAATAAATTAAAAGATAGATTACTAAAAATTATTCATATTTTTAATACCGTATACAAATACAAGGATAATCGGTAATTAAGCAAGGATAATATTACTTAAATACTACTATATACAGCAAAAATGAAATAATAATTTTGTTAGATCTCAGTTCGGATATTCAATTTCAATCATTTCAGTGATAATTTTTAAAAGAAAAGCAAAAGTATATAGAGCATCATAAATCAAAATATTTAAAGGTAAAATTAATATTGTATAAGTTTACTAAAATAATATTTTGTATATAAAAATTTATTTACAAAAAAAAAAATAAAATAAATAAATGTATAATGTATAAATAAATAAAAACAAATTTATGAACTAAGAAAAATTCAATAAATATAATAAAAATAAACAATAAAAATGTCTATGCTCAATGGAAAATTATAAAGAAAATTATTTTTTATGATGCCAATGAAAGAAACATGGTAGACAATTTTTATATTATCATTTGAAAATTTTATGAGCATATTCAAAAATAAATTACAACGAAACATAAAAATATATTATGTAGAAGTTACCTGCTACAATATACAAATACATATAGCTAGTATCTAAAAATTGAAGAATAATGTTATGTGGTACTTAAATTATTTTACACAAAAGATACAAAGTTAATGTTCTAAAATTAATTTTTATAATAAAAAAAAACAAACAAATGCAAAGTACATAAAAATAAAATTTGCTATCTAAATTGTAATTTTATTTCAAAATGTGAACAACCTTGAACCTGATACAAGTCAATAGATTTTCGAAAATTTAAGAATTTTATTTATTTTAATGCATTTTATTTTAAACTTAAGAAATTTTAATAATAAGTAAGAGCTTTAACGATTTTGGTATGGATTATATTTGAAAATTTTTGATTATTTTTAATATTATATTATTGTTGTTGGTAGGGGTAGAGGTAAGTAGGTAAATTGAAATAGTACTTATTCCTGTTCCATGTGTTGTTATTATTTGCTTGTAGAAGATTTTATTCGTTCAATTATGCCAGCTTTTTGAGTTGAAGTGATTAATCAAATCTCTAGTTCCTTTGTACACTGTTTAAAAATAATCTAAAACACACGGAGATCTATTTGAGAGATTACAAAAAAAGTGTTCAATTGTAATTTAATCTTATATTGATATTATACATGTGTATGTAAACTTTTTGTATCGTTTATTTATACGTTTAGTTATAGTAAACGATCAGTAAAGATAAATTGTAACTATAAGTTTACACAAACGAAAACATTTTGTACCTGTAAACATACATTTACTTAGTAAACGATCTGTAAAATTACATTGTGGCTATAAGTTTACAAAAACGTAAACATTTTGTGTCTGTAAACAAAAATTTATTTAGTAAACGATCAGTAAAGTTTAATTGTAGATATAAGTTTAAATAAACGAAAACATTTTGTATCTGTAAACATATATTTACTTAGTAAATGATCTGCAAAGTTACATTATAGCTATATGTTTGTATAAACGTAAACATTTTGTATCTGTAAACATACATTTACTTAGTAAAGAATCTGTAAAGTTACATTGTAGCTAGATGTTTGAATAAACGTATACATTTTGTATCTGTAAATATATATTTACTTAGTAAACGACCAGTAAATCTTACATTGTAGCTATAAGTTTACATAAACGTAAACATTTTGTACCTGTAAACATACATTTACTTAGTAAATGTTCTGTAAAGTTATATAATAGCTATATGTGTGTATAAAAATAAATAATTTGTATCTGTAAACATACATTTGCTCAATAAACGATCAGTAAAGTTACATTGGAGCTATAAGTTTACAAAAACGTAAGCATTTTGTGTCTGTAACCATATATTTACTTAGTAAATGATCTGCAAAGTTACATTATAGCTATATGTTTGTATAAACGTAAACATTTTGTATCTGTAAACATACATTTACTTATAATAAGCGATCAGTAAAGTTACATTGTAACTATAAGTTTACAAAGTCGTAAACAATTTGTACCGGTAAACATACATTTACTTAGTAAATGATCTGTAAAGTTAGTAAATGTGAGCTTATAGCTGGTAAATAATCAGTAAAGTTACATTGTAGCTATAAGTTTACACAAACGAAAATATTTTGTATCTGTAAGTATATTCGCAATGTATACCATACATTAAAATTACAACTGTAATCATGAGTTGACGTATTTATCTTTATTATATATACATTCTTTAACATAATTTTATTAATTAGTACAACATTTACAAAACATTTGTAAATGCTTAATAAAAATTTGTGACTATGAGTTATTCAAAATGTTCGTTGGGTTCGGTCTTAAAAAGTCGTTAACATTGTTTTATAACAGGAAACGTGACTGGGAAACTTCAACGAAAGTGGTCAAACGTTTTTTTTTTTGTATATACACAGTTATCATAATATGAGTTGAATGGAAAACACATTATTGGTCAGTAAAATATACTGATTGCTGCTCTTGTTGATATATTAATAAAAAAAATTGATTGGTTATAGTATGTTTATTTTGTTGAGATTATGTTAAAATGTGTTTTCCATAGACCGTACAGGATGTTAATTAAAATTACCTGACCTCTCACAAATTAAAGCGTTTTAAAACGGTTTCCAAAGGTAAGCATACATCTTTACGAAAGGACTATAAATATTGGAAGCCTGAATGAGCAGTTTGTCCACGTAATTTTTCTCATGTATATCACTGTCATTAGAAAAGCAGAGTAGAGTGTGCAAAAACTCATCAGCTATGTATTTAATTTTGTATCACCAAAAAATACGTTCTTAATCAGCTCTCAGCGATTAGTATACATCTTTCTCAACGGGCCAATTGTTTTGAATATTTATTGAGCAGTATGTGCTCATTTTTATATATATTATCTACTACCTCGACACTGTTCCACCATCAGTTAACAATATATAGTAAGAATCTAATGCTGTAATAAGTTCCTAAAGATCCATCAAAATAGTAAATTTAAAACAAAACTATAATAAAAAATAATAAACATTTAACTTTCAAAAATATAAGAAACTTTAACAAAAAAAATTAGTCATAATAAAACTATTAAATTTTAGCATTGCTAAATTTAATTAATATTTAATTAAATTCTCATAAAAAATATTTAACTTTTAGAGTATCGAAAAAAAAAATAAACTTTTCAAGAAAAATTAATTAAATGCGCATATAGAAACCGATATCAAATAAATAAAACCATCAAATGAATAAAATTGAATATAAAAAAATAATTAAAAACTATTTGGTATTAATAACTGTTGGAATATTATTGTAATATCATTATTAGATTTTATATTCCAATTAATTAAATATATTTCAATTACACGTATACATTGCGGTAATATATTTTTTTTATTAAATAAATTATTTTAAATTTCAAAATACGTAAAAAAACGTAAAAAATTTCTGTTTATCATTGAGTTAAATTTTTTTGTATGTAATTCATCAATACAAAATAATGGATAATTTCCATTTAAATACTATCCGAAAATGGAACATTTAAAACAAAGATATACAAAATTAAATACCAATTTAAACTCTAAATGTATGTTTCACTAATTTTATTAAATATCTTAATCGATTTCGGTTATTACACCATCATCAGAAGGCTGATCTACATACCGTGTCCGATAATAATTCGATTAATATTTTTCACTTCAGCTATTCTAGTCTAACATAATAAAAAAAAAGACAGCTATCGTGTTACATTATAGACATAGTCCAGCAAGTCATATTAGTGTAAATGACTAAGTCGCACAATTTATTCCGTGTGCAACGAAAATAACACGGTAGATATAATAAAAATGACAAAATACTTTGACAGCAAAATAAACATACTTGATTTATGGTTAAAAATAGACTCTGAAAAATAAGTATAATTAGAAAGAATACTTTAAATAATCCTAGTGAATATTTACAGGATATTATTAAGCAAAAAAATAAGCAAAATTTATAAGATTTAAGATTATAGTTTTGTTTTAAATTTACTATTTTGATGGATCTTTAGGCACTTATTAAAGCTATATTACTATATTACATTATATTATATTATATTATATTACACTTATCAAGCTATACTATACTTAATAGATTCTATACTTATCAAGCTTTACTATACTTAATAGGTTTTACAGATAAATATTGAGCTTGAATTGAACTCAATATACTGAAAAACATTAACCACGTGCTATATTATTGCACAGTTTAATTAGAACTAATCTAAGTCAGTTGTAATAGCTTATTAAATTTAACAACAACCATTATTGCCCTCAACATGAAATCAATAAATTGAAAATGTCACTTTCTGTCCATGAAGACGCATTATAATTAATCAACTATTTAACTTAACAACAAAACCATTACAATCTAATGATTAAATAATAAATCCTAATAATCATGAATTGATAGAGAAATTTATACAAAATACAAATTAATATAAAATATTTACACGTATAACTATAATTTTCTATATAATATTACAATAACAACAATTAGTATCCAAAAGGACAGTAAATATTGTCATCAACTGCATGTATATATATCTCTATTGACAACAAAAAAATATCTTTTTATATATATACAAAATAAATGCATTGATAATCCAAATTTTAACTTATTGAAAAGTTGAAGGTTATCGATATATCTTTTTTTTAATTATTTATCGAACTAACGGTATTATTATATATTGAAAAAGTTATTCTCATTCAAAAATGAAAAATTCAATTTGATTATGTAAAAAAATTATTTTCTATTTACAGTAATCCTTTTATCAACAGTACTGAGAGTCCCATAATTTAAAAGAATTTCACAAAGAAAAAAAAAACAAAAAAAGCAGAACTAAAAAAATGTTCATAGATTCATCCTTAAAAAGCGATTTTCTGCAAAGAAAAAACAAATAGTATCAAAACAGATCAGCAAATATTTCAATTTCTGTACAATATTGTTCTAAAAACAAAATAAAACAGAACTTGACGGAAAAGCTTTGAACTTTAAACTACTGACCTAAATATCTATAAATACTGTTAATCTATTTATCAATGTATGTGTGTTTATTTTTACTTTTCAATATAGAATTTTGTATGTGTAAATAAGTTTATTTTCGTCCTTCCACACAAAAAAATAGCATACATAATTTTAAATATAAAAAAAATGTATCACTACTTTTGTATAAACACAAAAAATTGTAATATTCAAATAACTGTATAAACTGCAGAATTGAATAGAATAAAGTTCTGCAATTGAAAAAATTTTTGGGCGGGAAAATTGTTACATAAACAGAATGTGCTTTTCATTCATATTAGGTACCTATGCCTACTTTTTTTTTTCAATTTTACTTTACTATAAATGTTCAATGCGCAATTCAGCACATAGTTTTATGTCAAGTTATTATGTTTGTAACGTAAATTCTATTTGGATATTAAGTGTTTAATTTTTTGTATAAATTGCAATAAAGGATTCGTTATTTAACTTATCCTTTTTAATAGTTTGATAATTTCTTCATTTATTTCAATTTGTGTCACTAAAGTTTTCAGATATCATTTAAAAATAGATTATTTGAACTATCAAAAAATAATTGAAAATTCTTACTGACCTTGACGGAAAACATACATAAGAAAGCTTTTCATAATAGTAGTGAAACTGTATAGAAGTACATTTTCAAAAAATCCTTTTTTAAAAAGCTTTTATACTTTTTTTAATTATACTTTTTATCGAATAGGGTGACATCTAATGACAGATATAAAGATTAAAAAAAATTTGTTTGGGGGAAATCTTTGGGAAATTTTAATAAAAAAAAAATAATAATTTCGATATGATATAAATAAAACCTAACCTATCTCACGAAATTTTGAATTGTGGTTTAACGTTAATTCGCGCGCTGAGAAGAGAAAATCCTGAATGTCAAATCCTAAAGATTTAATTTTTTTTTTTTTTTTTTTTTTTCGAATGACTGACTGATAGCAGAATTTATGCTTTTTTTATTTCTAATACAATCGAAGAAAATTTAAGTGTACAATTTTGTATATTGGTTAGACCAATTCAACTTTGTTTTGTTCTTTTATTTTTTGTATTGTCTTTTTTTTTCTTCTGATTCATTTTTTATTACTTCAATGTCAATATATTTTTAGAAACAATTTTTTTTTTCTTTTATATTCAGCTGTTTCCAAAATATTAAATTATTTAAACAGAAAATCAATGTTTTACGTAATTTCGGAATTATAAAATAAAAAAGAATATAAAATTTTTATATATTGAATGACGGAATGTTAAATGTTAACAAAATTATATACTAGTAGATAGGTAAATAAGTTATAATTTTTTATATCTAAATTTAGGAATGAAAAAAAAGTAAAGAAAATGTTAGGTATAGAATGTTTTTTTTTTGTATTTCGCTTAGCAGTAGTTTTGAATTAATAGTAGTGAGTGCCTAGTGGGACAATTTTTGAATCAAACGTGACGTTATAATGCCTGAATTAATAAACAAGATGAATGAAATGTGGTTCAAATTACATTCAAAGATAATTATTAGATAATATAAAATTATTTTAATATTTAACAAAATTTGCAGAAATTTGGTTTTGGGTTTTTTAGAAATCAAATAATGATTTTGTTAGTACTAGTTATGTCGCCTGGCTCTGTTGCACCCACAAATCACATATATCATCAACAAATAGGTTTATTTTACTCAACTAACTGATTTAGTTGGCTCGATAGCCAACTGGTGAAGCACTCGAGATTTAATTTTTTTTATAAAAGCGAACGCATCCACTCCACAGCCATTCAACTTGTTATATTTAATCTTTAATTCACTATACAGCCAATCAACTTGCTATATTTAATAACCTCATCTATATTTGCTCAATTAAATTACTTTACGCAACAGTTCAATATAATTGCAAAGAAGTGAGTTGAAAACTTTTAGGAAAAATATCACAGACATATTTACATGTTAATTCATGATCCGTCTATAGTTAGTAAATGTATCACATTATATGCATTAACATTGTATGTAATTACAACTATTCTATCTTGCGGATTGTCGAATTGAAATGTCAAAAATTAACGATATTAAAAAAACAAATTTTATAGTATATGATTTTGCAGTAATTACGTTCTAACGATAAGATTTTTTTAGCCATTCTACCTACTGCAACATCCAACTTGTGTACCTTCATAATCTTTTTTTGTATTTTAAGATTTTATTTATTTTTTTATATGACCGTACCTATTCTTGTATTTCACAATTGAAACGTTACTTGATATGCAAAATTTAGATTATTCAATTCTATTCATTTATTTCTTTCAATATACTTTTGGCTCTTCTAAAGGAAATGGTGTATCGGCGTAGGACCTAATGATTATATCCCAAGGATACCTGGTGTTCCTAGTTTTCCAAATATTTATATCTTTAATCCTTTATGGACGACAAGGACATTTGATAGTATCCTAGTTTTTTTGATGTTTTTGTATAAAAATCGTTGTATATATATTGATCAATTAGATTTATATATACATATATATATTCGGTTTTTTTATCTAGTAAGATAACGGTCTGGAAAAAATCTTACTTATTTAAACCGAATACATATATATATCTTATAGATCAAAACTTATATATTTTTTAAAAGGTGGTAACACCAATTATCCTTGAAATACAGTGATTTGATCATATGCTGGTCTAACATTTACTTCAGAAGATTATTACTTCGTAAAAGGTTAGATTTCCAGTTATATATAAAAAAAAAAAACAATTTTTTTTAATAAATGCTTATATCTTCTAAACTGTTCGATGTAGACATAAGTAGGTATTTATGAGTTAAAAAGAGGCTTTTCCAACTGTGTATAAATATTGGGAGGGTGTTATGGTAAAAATTTGGCATCCCACGTAACAATTTTATTGCTATAAGACTCTTGCGCACTCTTATAACACTATTGTAAACACTTTTATAGCAGTATTAGTGTTAATTTGAGTACTCCGCAATTGCTGCGAAAGGTTATAAATACGTTATAGAACTAAAATGGAGAATCCAATAAGGCACCGGAGCAAGTGCTGTAATATTGTTATAGGATTAGTATACATGTATTAGTGTATATGTTTTTATTTTGAAATGATATTCATTTGAAATAATTTATGTTATGCGATAGTGAGAAAGGTATTATTTTTTATTTTCAAATAATAATTTTATGGAGTTTATATTTATTTCCTGAGAAAGGGAGATAGATAGTTAATAATATAAAAAATGTCTTACTAATAAATAATATTTTTCGGTCAAAAATAATTGTATTAATATTTATAATTATTGTGACCAAAATGCAAAATTTGGCTGGGAATGAAATTTCATTGACATTTATTATAAAAATAATTCGAAAAAATACAATGCCCTCCAAAAATAACCAATTTTTAAATAAATAAAAGAAAATATATTTTTAAATTGCATTTTTAAAATATTTAATAATGTATGTTAATTAATGCATAACATCAAATTTGATATTTAACATAATTATTCTTTTAAGTAAAAATGATATTTTTGCGAAAAGAATGCAAAATAAAACTTTTCAGTTTTTGTTTATTTAAAAAAAATTTACCTCGTTTGTAGAAAATAATGGCCGTCACAAAATATTTATCTAAAAGCTACAGTAAGTTTATTAGTAACATTATAAGAATACAGTAAAATAATAACACCACTACTGCTATTCCAGCAATTCTATTCTTATAACAACACTTTAACTCTTAATATAGAATTACGCACTTTTAGATTTATAAAAATATTGCTGTATCACTTGCGGAAAATCCCATTATAATATTAAGAGTTCCCATTTTCCATATTAAACATTCCAGTTGTGGAAAACCAATTAGCACTTATTACGTCTTTTTGATGCTACGACTCGAGCCACCTCTTCGGAAGATAATAAAGTTTAATTTTTTTTTAAATTTTTACTTTGAACTACAATATCTTCATAATGGAAGCACTTATCATCATCAAATAAATGTTGAAATATGGTTCAGACCATTATTTAGGCAGACTAGATGACCAACTATACATATATATCTAGCAGACTAAAATATATAATGGTTTATATACATTAAAACATTAAAACAACAAGGATACTTTCAAATGTATTTTTCGTCCGTAAAGGATAAGATGCGGCAATAAAGATGCATATTTTTGGAAAGCTAGAAACACCAGGTATTCTTAGGTATAGTCAATAGGTCATACACAAGAATACCATTTCCCTCAGAATATCCATACTTTTTGTCATTGTTTTTTTACAGAGTTTGACAATAAAAGTAAAGTATGACAATTTTCAGGTGAAGCAAAATGAGAAAATTCCTGTATATTGAAACTGCATAATTTAAAAACTCTACGAGATATTAGTGTGCTAGTTGTAAGTGCTAAGTTTAAGTGATAATAATAACCGTTCCAGTTCTGGAAAATCAATTAGCACTTATTATTAGCACTTACACTTAGCACTACAACTAGCACACTAACCAATATGCCTTTTTGATGCTAAGACTCGAGCAACCTATTTGTTGTTTTTAATTATTTTAAAGAAGTGAATACATTTCAGAAGTGAATCTGGTTTTAATTTACTCTTGCTTTTCTATATATTTATTGCAAAAGGTTAGGCATTATAACCAGTAACTATTATTTTTTTTTTTAATTCTTATTATACAACCATATTAAATTTGTAATAAATTTATTTTTAAATTTTCATAGATTCAATAACCGAGATCGTAGAATATGCAAAATTAATAAAATCAATTTTTTTACATTGTTACAATTTTGTAAAATAAATTTAAACTAAAATAAAATCAATGTAACTACAAACAATTAATGAATTCAAAATAAAATTTAAATATTGAAATTAATGTAATATATTTCAGCAAATGGCAGAATAAGTAGATCATACGAATATACCTAAATTTTTTGAAAAATCATTTTGAAATATAAATATTAAATAAATGAATCTAGAGAAAATAATTTTGAATTAATTTCCGTTTAAGTTAAAAATATAAAATCCCATGATCCTTTTGTAAAATTTTCCTTCATTGTAAATATGATATTCCTTTGAGTGTATCTCAACTCAAACAAAATATATTTATAAATAATTTAACTAATGGTATAAAAATATTTGAACTAATTTCAGTTTATTTTCTATATTTATGTATTTAGTTTATTTATTTGGATTATAATTCGTTTCTAGTTAATATTTATTTAGTTAATATTTATTGACATAATAATATGAATCATATAATTTTTTTTTATTCGAATTTGGTTTTAGTAAAATAAAAACTTAATCAAAGGATGAAACATAATTCACAGTTGTATTCGATAAAAATATGTTGTAAAACTAGTCAGAATGAAAAAAAAATTATTAAGTTATTTGAATTTTATTTGACATTAACGCACAATACAGAACATAGTTTTTTCATAGCTTATTTTAGCTTAAAACAGAATCCGTCAGTTAATATATTTGAATATATATGAAATTTTGAATAAAACAAAAAAAAATCATCTCAAAGTTTATTATATTTATTATATTATTAAAATAATCCATTTATTTCAAATATTATTTACATAATGTAGTACTTATAATTAATAAATTAACAAATTATTAGATTCCAAGAAATCATTCGAAATATGCATACTAATAAATTAATTATTTAACGTTTTATTTAATTACACTCAACCAAAATTTTTATTTTTATTAAATATAAGAATCAAGAATGAAAACAATTGAAATATAACTCATTCAAAAAGTTATTTCTAGCAATATTGCTTACGATAAAGGTTAATAATTACAAAATTAAAAAGAAGTTAATTTCTGTAACAGAAAATCGCATTTTAAAATATATGGTTACATAAGATGATAAATAATTCATCATTGAACATTGAATTAATTTATCAAACATATTATAGTAAGTTTTGAAATGAATGTTTTTTAGTTGAAGAAGTTTCTGTTTTTAACTACCTGATTATATCTGATAACAAATTAAAATAGTTAGATCATACTTTATATTTAAAAAAAATACTATTTGTCTACTACTACAAGGCATATCTACAATTCTAGAAATCATTGTTCCCCGAAGATATTATTGCAAATACATAATGATTTTTTCCACTCAAGAATTCAATATAGAGTAACTTCATGCGAGGTCATATAGGAGCAAAATTAAACCATTGCTAATCAGAATTATTTGTAAAAAGAAAAATGTCTCTATAGTAGTTTTGGATTGTGTAAGAATTTAAATCTATTAAGCACCTCATCATAAGTATATTGTAAAGAGTTTTGCTGTCACCATTTCACCTCAAAATTATTCAATTTGATGAGAGAAAATATATCACCACACCTCGACCGCACCTACACCAGTACACCATCCTATTCAAACAAATTTCAAGAGAGTGCATAGCATAGGTAGCATATGAGTTTTATTTTCATCATTAGATGTACTAGATAGGTACTTAGGTGTGTATAGATAATGTAATGTGTATCGTTTTTATTATAAATTATTATTGTCTTTTTTTGTATATCTATTCATTGATAGTAAAGAATATCAGTATATTTAAATCCCTGTTCTGTTAAAAACGTTGAATTTGGCTTTAACTTGAGTTATAATTAATAAATAGAGGTTACTAGTTATTATAAAATATTAAAGGTATTTCTTTATTTGGAGGTTGGTATCTATTTAATCGACCATAATCTGATCGTATTATTTGGTGTGGATTGAAAAGTTTAACGATCGTTCCTTCATTCAACACAACTTTACATTATAATTTCTATTTAATATCTATTTAATATTTTACGGTAATATTTTCATGTTTCATATTTTATTTGTTTAAAACTTATTTAAAAAACTTAAAAAAAAAAAATTAAATAAAAAAATCTTCACGTACCTAAGCTTCTGATTATTGATGTAATAGATTTAATAATTTTGTTCCATGATCTTTATTTTGTTTTTAGTTCTTTTAAAATATTATTTTTTGCGATTTATATAATATGCATTTTTTATTATATTTTATTAGTTTCATATTTTATATTTTTCTATTGCTTTTTGAATCTACCTGATTAATAATTTTTGATAATCAAAATTGTTTTTAGTGCAATATATTTAATTTATGAATTAAAAGTCGAATTTAGATTGATCAAAAAGGTTTTGCTTGCCATTTTCCCTTAAAAAAAATATATTATAAATAGAATAGTTCATAATTATTGTCATAGGTGTAAATACATTAGCATAAGCTCTTATTGGTAATTGAAGGTAATTGAATAATTCAACTGTATATTCTAATTAAGGCATAATAAAGAAATAATAATAATAATAATAAAAAGTCGAATTTCCTTTCACTAATAATTTATTTTTATTTTGGTCTACAATTTTTACCTGTACCTAATTTTAATTTGAAATTAATCTAAATAATGCTAGAACCCACTAACTATATAATTACTAAATCTGTTGTTAACGTGTTCTCTTGATATCGCCAAACTTCCAAACATGTTTAATTTATTATTTTTATTAACCTCTATTTTATTAGTTTTAAATTATTTTAGTTTATATTTTTGTAAAGTCTTTTATTTTTTGACGTAGAATCCCAATTTGCATAAAAAAGTACCCCTTGCCATTTGAAAATCTTGATTTCATAAAATTTTGGCGATTTTTGGTCTTAAAAATTTCTTTTCTGGTCCTTACCGGAAGTTGAAAATATCACAAGTCGATAGAACAACCTTGATTTAGATATTAAAATTTTTATTTAATTTTAAAATAACGGCTCATTCTCCTCTTAAAAGCTGATACACATGCTCTGACATACCCGGTATAATTACGGTGACCATTCTTCCTTTTTTATGAGAGGACAGTAAAATTGTGGTTTTTTTTTTCAAAATTGTCCTGTTTTTGTCCTTTCTTATATTATTATAATTTTTTTCACTAAACTTCAATATATATTGACAGTATTTATTGATGACAGAGAATATTGAAGAAATACTGATGTGTAAACACAGATTGATATAAATATTAATTGAAGAAAAAAATAGGATTTATTTATATTATAGAAGAAGAAAAATAGGATTGACATTAATGCCAGCGCTAGAGCGAATTCTAAAATTGTTCGTGCTAAAGGAATATTTTCTTCTTCAACCAAAGTGCCCGAAAATATTGTTAAATTTTTTGAATGATCCATGTGCTGAATTATGGTTATTTTTTGCTCAAAGTCAAGCTTTTTTCTTCCATAAATATATTCTTCGTCTAGAGTCACAACATATTCCAATGCTTGAGGCTGCTGTTATTTTAAAGGATTTAAAATCAAAATTAATAGAACGCAAATTAGAAGTATTTTTACCATTGGTGATGAAAACTAGTTTCGGCAGACTAGAATTGGCTGGTAGTATTAATCTATTAAATTTTAAAGAAATAATTACAAATTTTTATCAAATCTTTATTGACTATTTAAGTCAATGGGATGTATCATTGAAAAACATTGAATATTTTGATTTGATCCTTTTACGTAAAATTCCATGCTGGCGAAAAAAGTCTAACGAAAAAAGTTTTGGTTATATAAATGGAGTAAGGGGAGATTTGGAAATTAACAATGAAGAAATTTTTGTTGAAGTAGCTTGCATTAAAAGTTTTGCAGATGCAGCAAAAATTAAAAAGTGGAGGAAAGATGAAGCTTTAGTGGATGAAAAATGGGTAGAAGTTTTTAGCTACTTCAAGAAAAATAATATTGAATACAAAAATATATTAAAACTAGTAGAATTTTATTTGTGCCTTCCGGCTTGAAATGCGCCGACGGAAAGAATATTTTCAGTGGCCAATAATATTTGGACTTCCGAAAAGTCTCAGTTAAAAGTTGATACTTTAGAATCAATTTTAATAACAAAGTGCAATTTTCAAATGGACTGTGCGGAATTTAAAATATTTTAACAAATAATAAAGATATTTAAAAAAAAATACATTCCGCAGAAAAATATCAAAAATAATTTTGGAATTACATAATTTTTTTCAATTATTTTTAAGTTTTTTTTACAAAGAATTTATTTAGTCAAGAAGACTTACTTGTACCTAATTTTTTTATGTGATTGCCTAGAAGGTTTTATTTTATGTTTTTATTAATAATAATATATTTTATTATAACTTAATTAGTTCTAATCAATAAAGTTTGAATTGTTTATACCTACATATATACAAAAAGTTTTATTTTGAAATTATAATTTTTTACTACTTTTAATTGTTATTGCATTTGTAAATGTCCTTTTTTTTCGTTAAAAAATATGGTCACCGTAGGTATAATGCTCTTCTCCAACTATATGCTGTGCTAGCGCTGACTTAAAATTTGTATATCTTTCTTTTGTCGTCATTTCTGCTTCACTTATATGTTCTTCGAATCTAACTGTAATTAACATCTTGGATTGTACTATGTAAGTTTTTGTGAAATCTCGGTATAAAATTTTGTATATGCCACTTACTTCTTCTTTGATTTACTTATCTTTGGCAGATCCTAACAGATTACACAATTTGAGGTTTCTGCTAGTAATGACTATACATTGAAGTTTAATTGAATTAATATCAATCGAATTACCCCAAATAATCTGAATATATTACTTAAGTTTATTTGTTTTATAATAATTGAACTAATATTAATTATATTTTTTATGTTTAAAATTAAAAAAACTAAATAATTAATTATATTATAAAAAAAATAATAATTAATTAAACTAAAGGTACATTCGCAACGTGCATTATAAGTTTATGAATGAATAAAGTACACTCGTAATAATGAAAAAAAAAATTAGCATAGATAGATGAAAATGACCATTCCAATTGTTCTTGAAAAGTCAATTAACATTCAATTATGTTTAATGTTACAATTTTAGGACTTCTTTGTTGTTGCTGATTGTTTTAGGTGTTCGCTCAATACTAAAACCACCCTATTCAATTGAAAAAGTGGATCAGATCACATATTTAGCTTTTCCCTATCAATGTTATTGAAACCAAATTTAAATTTTCATCAATTACATCCAAGTAAAATGCTGAAGCTTTGTTTTGTCATTTCATTCATTCTCTTTCATTCCCCTCAATGTTACTGTGTCTGTGAACACATAATGGAAAAATTGACATTCAAATTTCAAATTCATTTTGGCATTTTCCACCATCTATTGTTCATTACTAAATGAATAGTTCAATAATAATAAGTAAAACAATAATAACAAAACAAAATAACGTCGTAAATAATTCATTTTAAAATCTTCATATACACAAAAACATTTTAAATGAATGAACTTTAATATAATATTTTTCTCTTAAATACCAAAATTTTCACTTAAAATATTTTTTTTTTTAATAGCTATTTTTAGATAATTTTATTTAGGTATAGATTTACGATATTATTTTAGAAGGATAATACATTTATTTAAGGAAAATAATGTAAAAAGGATTTTAAATTAATATCATGTACCTACACATTACTACGAACAATGACCCTCATTATGTAAATCTATTAAAACCTAAAGAGTCCTAATACATAAATAATTACTCAAAATATATTTTTTTAATCGACCATAGTACAGCTGAGGACCGGAAATATAATATTTCGTATAAGATTATTAAATATTTTTTGAATCCTTTTTTGTTCTCGTAATTTTAATAGAATCCTCTTCTTTATGAAGAATTCATACCGAAAATCAAATATTTTTTGAATACTCATTTTTATATTTAATTTTTATAAAATTATAATTTTGCTATAAAGAATTCTTAAGCCAATTTAAATATTCAGTGTATTCTTTCGAATTTCCCAATTAAAAAAAAAAAAATAATTAAATAATTTTAAAACATAATTTTATTCACTAAAATTTTATAATTCATTTAAAATGCCCCAAATATATTTTAATAACAATTTATAATTAATATAAAATGACAAAACTTTTCACATTTATAAAATAATAATAATATTTAAAAATATATCTACCACAAAATTTAAAATATTTAATTACCTATAAAACTTAAAAAAAAAAACCTATTATTTCACACAAAAAATATTAAAATAAAATAATAACAAACGTCTTCTCTTCACTCCTCATTATACTTCAGTATATTTATATAAAAGCAAAATAATTTCGTTTTAAATTTCTACTTTCAAAGATGATAGAATCATGGTGATCCAGAAATTTAATCTTAGTAAAATTATCTGTTACCTCAATATAGCCACAGCTTATACAATATTACGATAGTCGATTACGAAACTTCTATCTTATGAAGTATTTTAAGAAAAATACGATAACTTTGAGTAGCCTAGAAAATGTTTATGGTTTTTATGGAAATAGGATATTCTTTATGAATTTGACAATTGGAAGAATGCAACTAGATGTTATCAACCAAGTTGAATGTATCCCAAATACTATATGTATATTTCTACGACTTGATCAACTCTGATTAATCGTATCCTTATCCGTAGGCTTTATTTTAAAATTAAAAATGCAACTTGTAATGTAACAATAAAAAAAAATTTACCCCAGAGCTAGAACCAGAACTTAATCCCAGCTTAAATTTCATTGAAATCAGAAAAAAAATCAAATTACTATGTAACAATTTTATTGCCATAAGACTCTTGCACACTCTTATAACACTATTATAAACACTCTTATAGCAGTATTAGTGTTAATTTGAGTGCTCCGAAATTGTTGCGAAACGTTATAAATACTTTATAGCACTAAAATGGAGAGTCATATAAGGCACTTGCAGGAGTAATTCCTGTAATATTGTTATAGGATTATTGTCCCATAATTGCAATTGCTGTATAGGTACTCAGCACTTATATGGAAGTTAAATATCACTCTTATAGGATTAGTATACATATGTATTTTAGTGTATACGTTTTTATTTTGAAATCATTTATGTTATGTGAGACTGAGAAAGGTACATTATTTTTTATAGTTTATATTTATTGCAGAAATTGCTGTAAGAACATTCTTATAGCAATATTCATCATATTATTCCCATAAAAACATAATTATAACAGGTTTAGTGCTTATCGGGAGTCATATAGGAGTATTATAGAACTAATTTTGTTTTTATAACAACAAAATGTTACGTGGGTAATTGCAATCGACATGGCTTTTATAGAAAATCACAAACCATACAAAAATTTACACCGAAAAATATGAACATGGATAATATTATCACTATTAGTGTTAGCACATTATCACATAACCTGAATTGGAAAAGGAACATTGTTATATTATAACATATCGCAATACAAAATAATGAGTTTCAATAATAGACTTGAAGCATTGCCAAACAAAATAATGTCTTATAATTAAAAAATTTGACTTAATAATTGAGTAAATTAGCCTCCAAGCTTAGTAATTAAAAAATAAACACCCCAAACTCTAGAGACACGACAGACCATTACTACACCGCAGATAAACACCGCAGACCATTACTACTTTGATTTATTAAAATACTTGAATACTTAACATGTTGCCTACCAAATGTATCACCGGCGAGCACAATTTCTTCTTCCACAGCCCAATGAGTCACCGGCAATGTACATTGCTTTCCCCCGCCGCCCCCCATATAGCCCCACACGGTTTTTATCATTTAGAGTTATTGTACTGCAACAACATTTACATAACTCTTCCGTATATTGAGAAGAAAAATTTTCGAATCTTAATAAGTGCATGTTCACGCGTAACAAATTGCCAATAATTTTAGGATATTTTAATATTTGTTTTGTTTGTGCGTCACCATCAGTGATAAATATAAATGCTCAAAAACATATTTTGGTTAAAAGTGAAGAAAGGACAAAAATGGAATTAATGCAATTAAACGAGTTATACAGTTATCTGATGCAATGAATTTTATAAAAATTTATCAAGTCAATTTGGATCTAGAGTAGCTTGTAAATGGTCTAGACTTGGTCAGTACTCATTTTGAACAATTTGATCCAAAAATATTTCTTTGCTTGAAACATATTCAAAAAATACATTGAAATACTGTAATAAATATTGAAATAAAGCATTAGTTTTGAAATGTGTATGTCATATAACTTTGCACTTCGTCGTGCACTGAAAGATAACATGTTCAGTGGTGATAGAATGAGCTGTAAAAAAGAAAGTTTGACATGTACCACCAGTGAAGCAATGGTAGTCAACGTGTTAAATATAAGCGATAAATTGTTCACTTCTCCATTTTGTGTTGTTTTGACTATTACGATTAAAGGCCTGATTGAGCTGTCTTCATATTATTTTTTCGTATTATATTGTCGCTATGAAACCCTATTTGTACAACATTCTATTTTTCAGAAATAGTTCTACTTTTTCGTGATATTTTGCGTGG
This sequence comes from Argyra leucocephala, assembly GCA_963942445.1. Lineage (NCBI taxonomy): Eukaryota > Metazoa > Arthropoda > Insecta > Diptera > Dolichopodidae > Argyra > Argyra leucocephala. Next base: position 151,066,541 of record OZ012678.1, read on the forward strand.
ATTTTCCTAACATCCTAGGTTCATTCATATCTGTCTAATATTTTTCTTTTTTACATATTGGCTCATTACCCTTAAATTTCATATTTCACAGAAGTATATACTAAGTAAATCATAACAATTTATCTAAATATACTTAAATAAGTTCGACTCGACGTTGTCAAAACTCTGAAGGATTTATCTATTCATAAACATGTCTTCATTTTTATAAGCTGCCTTCGGAACCTTATCTTTCTCTAAATACAACAATACCTGGTTGAAACTTTACCAACTCACTCTAAAACTACACAACAAAACACTTGATGTGCCTAAAATATTAAATTTTCCCCAAAATATATAATCCAATGAAGATCTGTGTATATGTAACAGTATAATCGTATATTAAATCATCAAAACAAGAGTAATAGACACTGATTTTTATTTCATGCTACTTCTAGTTATATGTTTTATATAACAACGATATAAATTGAAAAATCACAATAACTCATTCTTGCTTAAGAAAATATGAAATATTGACAGAATACAAAAAAAATGTAGTATCTCCACCAGGAGATAAATCAATCAGAATATCCAACACAAAAATTTACAACATTGAATAAGTAAGCATAATTTCCTTTAAAATAACCACAAAAATATATAATATATATATATATATATATATAGATTTAATATACAAAATGTTAAAGTTAAATATAATATGAAATAAAATCCATTCAAAAGGTCATTATGTGAGTAAAAAAACAAAAATAATAAAAAATATAAAAATCTAAAATTCTTAAATGTAATAATAAGAAATTCAACACATAAAGAAGAATAGATTAAAACAAAGCTTAATAATGTAAAATAAAAATAAAGCAAAAGGATTATATAATATCCTTAAAGGATTTTCTTCTTCAGGACTTTAGTTAATTCTGTATACATTATTTTTCATCTATCTTTATATTTTTATTATACGCATGTATATATAGATAGATAATATGTGATATAGAATATGTTACAAGTAGGCAGCGTTTTTAGACATATCCATTATAAGGCCAGAATTATTTTTTCAACAAGCGGTTATGGCTGTGAAAAAAGAGAATTAAAATAAGTGCCAGCGATACAACACTCTTATCTGACAATCAATAAATGATCTGCAAATGTCTGATTGAAGAAGTTAACGAGCACAGCAAACGTTGTGGTATAAACATAGAACATTAACACAAAGAAAAAAAGAACTATGATATTGAACAGGGCCCCTACCACGTATTCCGATTTTCGTAAAATGAATTTCGTATTCGAAAGTTTGGTACTATGTAATACGAAATTCGAATTAAAATAAGTTTGACAACTCGAAAATCGTATATACGAATCCGAATTTAAATTTTCGTACCATGTAATACTACTTTCGAATATTTTTTAACATATTTTATTCAAATGGTTTTTTGTTATTGAATGGAGGTGAAACTTTGTTTGTTTTAAAATTAAGTGAGTTATTTAAAAATATAATTATACTTAATATTTACAATAATAACTAATAATATAAAAAAAAAAATACATTTATATTTAATTTATACCCTTGACAGACTATACTTCATTATGAAGTTCAACTTAATTATGAAGTAAAGTTTAATGAAGTGGTGACAGATTAGTTACTTAATTATTACTTTTTTTTATATTATTTTATAAACAATAAAAATGGAAAATAAAAAAGTTGTTTTGAATTTTAGCTTGTTTAATTATTTAAGATTACTTCAACGATATAAAAAAAATACAATTAAACTTAAGAGAAAACAGATTTATCATTTATTAAGAATTATTTTGTTGCAAAAAAGAATAAATTTTTTGGGAAATATTCCTTATGGAAAAAATCCAATGGAAGGCAAATGTTAATATAAAAAAATAAGGAAAAAAAAAATTTTTTTTTAGAAATATTTGCCTTCAATTTAAGCGTACTAAAACTACAAAAATAAACTTGAGAATCGCAGCTTGATATAATGTTTTCAAAGCAAGTTATGATTGTAATTACGGAAACAGAAAATTAGCCGAAATTCTAGGAAGTCTTGAGATGAGATTAAGAGATTTGGTAAAAAGTTCGGCTAATTTGCTTTTTACGTAATTACAATTATAACTTGCTATGAAAACATTATATCAAGCTGCGATTCTCAAGTTTATTTTTGTAGTTTTAGTACGCTTAAATTGAAGGCAAATATTTCTAAAAAAAAATTTTTTTTTTCCTTATTTTATTTTCGACTTTTTAGGGAAAATATTTTTTTAATGAAAAATAATATATTTTCAAAGAACAACATATATATTCAAATGGCACTAAAATTCACTCTAACGCCATTTGGTTATTATTGCTCATACTTCAAATGTGTAATTATATTTTATATTACTGTAACAAATTTTATGAAAATATGTATATTTTTAAAAAAGTTTTGGAGAGTTTTGATTAGATACCTTTGAATTTTTTAATTTACGTATTAAAAAGTTTTCACCAATAAAAAATTACGCACTTTATAAAAAGAAACCCTGTTAAATACAAAAAATATTTGACGTAAAATCGTAGATTAAATCTGAGAAAAAGTCTGAAATGTAAACACTCATCCGACTTTATCTACGATAAAATTCGAGTTTGTCCGACGTGTAAACGCTGCCCAAGCATAAATTGGCATATAAAAGTATAATATATACATGCATAAATCGAAATGAAACTTTTTTTACATTCGAGAAGAGTAATTTCTAACTGAGTGATAGATACTTGATAGGTTCAAATTTTGTTTTCTTCCATAAATAATGTTTGCATTTTATTTTCAATTAAACTAAGCCATATGATTATGTATGTAATAAATGCAAGCCCTATATGACACATGTACGTACATTTACATATACTTAGTGAGAGAAAGAGAAATAATAAAAGAAAGAGATTAATAAAAGAAACCAAATTAAAAACACAAAAAAAAATATAATGAAAATGATGAATTGTGATTGAAAATAATTGAAATTGAATAATAATAGAAAATGATTGAAATATAATGATAATGATTTGTATTGCACACATTTATTTTGTATTCCTTTTTTGTTTTTTTTTTTGCTTCTTTACACCATAGAAATGTCAATGAATATAGTGAATTTAAAGAGGAACCAACTTTTTTAACTTTATCAAATATCCATATTCCATTATTAGTAGACACACATATGTAAATTTCACCTAAGTTGAATGCAAAAAATATCTATAATCTATATTAACAAGAATATACACTCCCATTTTACATAAACCTAATTTTTAAGAAATACCAAACCGAGCAAAATATCATTAGTTAAAAGAGTTAAAATTTACATTTACTTATCGTATATCAAATTTATTATGAGAGAGAAAAGGTACAAAACAGATGTTTGTCTTTTCCTTTATACTGTAAAATATTTTTGCGTTCTCATTATTCTCCTTTGGATTTGTTTACGTTTCCTCCCATTATTTATATGAGGCAGGGTGGCAAAAAATGTTAGTTCTAATTTAGTTTGTTCCCTTATACGAGGATTAATTCTGATCTTTTATTATTTTAATATTTTCCTTTTAAACATTATTATTTTCGTATATACCTATTAAAAATATTAAATTATAATTACATTACAATAATATAAAATATTATTAATATTTTTGTCAGTAATAATTTGGAGTTACAAACATTATTATTCTTTATTCATTATATTAGTAAACCTAAATATTTATTATATTGGTATACGATTATAAAATAATACTGAGGACAACATCTATTTACAAATCACAGAATTTAAAGAATATGATAACGCTGTTTTAGTTAGGTCTCCTAAAAATCTTATGCATAGTTGATACAATTTAGAAAATAATATTGTTAAATATTTCAACGAAATTTTTGTCGAAAATTTTTTCAAAATCAATATATTAATCAACAACTTTTTTAAAAATTATAAACTTTTTTTTGTATTTAATTTCAGCCAACTTTTTTTGTTACTCTCTTTTGTTAACTATATTTTTTCTTTTTCTTACACGTAAAATTCTTATTATCGTCTATTTCTGACAATGTTTATCAAATATGCATATTGATTTGTGTGCAAACAAATGAATCCATACATGAGTTCATACTCTTTTTATGGATATACTTTGGTTAAATGGTTATTGAAATGGGTATTTGGTTGAATTGAAGCAAATTGAAACAAACATATAAAGTCCAAGGCAAGTTAATTAAGGCAAATATAATAAAAAAAAAATTAAATACTCTATACTATACGTTGATTGGTTGATTTAATACGTGGTCATTGAAATCAACTTTCTAAACACTTAGGCCTCTCTAAGACCCTGATAAGATTATTTTCTATCAGAATCAGAACTTAAAATAATGTAATGAAGTTTTTTTTTGGGATAGAACATTATCCTTTTGAAAATTAAAATGTCAATTCGAATTGTTATTTTCAAATATTTACATTTTCAATAAAAATTTAGTTTTAAAATTTCCAACAGATGGGTTTTTTCTTAATTTAATGGTAAATGAAGCAGATTTTTTTCATAATGAAGTATTTTACTATTTTAGTCTAATGAAGTATAGTCTGTCAAGGGTATTAGTATTTAAAAAAATGTATATTATTTCATATTTGTATGTTTTATAGATTAGGCTTAAACACAAAGCAAAACCATCTCAATTTAAAATAATGATGGAGAACCATCTGAATTGATGAAATATGACAATTATGAAAAAATATTGAAAAAATTATGACAATTAAATCGAAATACAAATGCAATAAAATTGATATAATTTAAAAAATAGAAAATAATACTTTTCAAAATAATAAACAAACATTTTCAAATAAATTTCAAGTATACAAAAACATTAATGACAATTTGAAATTCGGAAACTTACGTTACCAACTTAAATGACGTTTATTTCCTTCCGAATTTGATACGCGGTACCAATTAATTTTACATTCGAATCGCAAATTCGGATAATCGTTCGAATCCGAATTTCATACACGGTAGGGGACCAGAAAACCAATTTTACTAACATCGCTAACATTACGATAGTTGTAAATATTTGGAATGTTTGTTTGCAAAAAATTAAAAAATTGGAATCTGGATGAGGATATAAACATCAGACTTCGATTGCGTTTACTTTAAAAATGAAAATACTAAATAAATTAGAAGTTTTTGCAGATGGATGTGGACAGTATGTGGACAGAATCACAAACATCGATGTTGTTGATCCGAGCCATATAATGAAGAATGACAAATACATACTGCTCCAACTATTGAAAGAGAAGTCAAAGCCAACCGAAAAGTCGGCAGAAAGCAGATATCTTGATAAAAAACATAACAAACAGAACCGGAATAAGAACCATTGCAAAATTGGTTCACGATCCCATGAGTAAGTTTCCGGAATGGTAACCAATATAAACAAAAATCGAGTGATCTTAGCTTCCACAAGTGGAAATACCAGTTGAAGCAGAAGAATTTTTAATTATGATAATGTCAAATACAAATATGTAGTTATACATACGTAATAAACTTACGATGAAACTGAATTTATGACTAATTAATTGTATTTAGTGGTAAAAAATAGTTGTTTTTTAATTATTTATTTATTTAAGTAACCCAGTATTGTGAATGTCAAGCCTAAAAGACAACGTATTAAAAAACATAAATTTGCATAAAAACTCAAATATATATACACAATACAATTAAATTTTGCGGCTAATGAAGGGTTTAACTTGCTTCCGAAATTTTCATATTTGCCAAATAAAAATTAACTAGTATTCGCCCGTTTCTTGAAATTCGAGAAAGTTTGATAAAAAAAGGTATTCACTATTTAATTATTAATAGTTTTCCATCATTTCAATTTATTCTTGCCACTTCACAATAATTTGTTTTGGGTGCTACAGAGCATGCGTATCAGATTTTTAAAAGTGGAAGGAACCGTTATTTTAAAATTTAAAAAAAAAGTTTGTTAACTAAATTGAGGGTGCTCTATCGATTGGTGGTATTTTGAACTTCCGGAAAGAACCGCAAATCGGTTTTTTAAGACCGCAAATCGGTTTTTTAAGACCAAAAATCGCCGAAACTGGCCGAAATCAAGGTTTTCAAATGGGAAGGGGTACTTGTTAATGCGAATTCAGATGCTACGATAAAAAATAAAAAAATTATGTTAAATGATTTTTTTTTCGTTTTCTTTCTTTAAAATTAATAACATTAAAACAAAAATGCTCAATATTTTCCTTTGATAAACTAGAATTAATGATAGGTAATAATTTTTATAAATAAATTTGTTTTTCATGTTATCATATTTTTTCATGTTATCTCAGTTTTGGGTTCCTAAGAAGTTTAAAAAAAAACAAAAAAAAATTATTTTTTTTTTTGATGTAGAATCCGAATTTGCATAAAAAAGTACCCTTGAAAATATCGTTTTCGGCTAATTTCGGAAATTTTTGGTCTGAAAATACCGATTTCTCTTCCTTCCCGGAATTTGAAAATATCACCAATCGATGGAGCACCCCTGATTTAGTTCGCAAAATTTTTATTCAATTTTAAAATAATCGCTACTTCCCTTGTTAAAAAACTGATACGCATGGTCTGGAACACCCGGTATATATACACAATACAATAAAATTTTACGACTAATAAAGGATTTAAGTTGCTTCCGAAATATTAATATTTGCCAAATAAAAATTAACAAGTATTTGTGCTATTTCGAAATTCGAGAAAGTTTGATAAAAAAAACGTATTCACTATTTAATTATGAATTGTTTCTTTTGTTTTCTTAATTTATCTTAGACAACAACCGCATATATAATAATTCATAATGTATGCTTATACATGAAGTGAAATTTTAAATTGAAAAATTTTTTTAATAAGATTAAGTTTCGCTATGTTTCCTCTTTAATATTCATCATTTAAGATTTTTGTCCATCGTTCAATTATTTTGAACCACATGTTCATTCTCCCTCTCTTTGCACTGTTATTTGTTAAAAATTGTAAAACTGAATGTTAGTCATATAAAAACAAAAACAGATGTTGCTATTTTAAACTGCAGGAAATAGAATACAATAAAAAAAGGCGCAAAATGTTGTATGGGATAGTGAACAGGTGCAAAAACTTTGTTCGGGGGAGATAAAAATATGGAAAAAATTCCGATTCCAAAAGTTCAGTTTGTAGTATCAAAAAAGGAAGTAGCTACCTTGGGATGAGTGCACAATGATAGAAGCTTACGGGATCTACGAAATAATAACAATAACATGGGTGGAGTAGAATTTATTCTTTAATTGTTTAATATGGAGAAAAAATTATTCCAGTGGTTCAGAAAGGAACGAGAGCTGATGAAGTAAGCGTTTCTCTCATGGTCAATTTTATGTAGCGTGCTGTAAGTAACAATTCAGCAAATAAAACAAAAAAATATTGTGTATAAAGAAGCTTTAATTGGACAGAATCATTGAAGCAACAGTAATCACAAAGTGCAACATGCACATAGGGTGATATATACATTACGAGCTTAATCACTTTTAATAAATTTCAGGCAACAAAATTTTGACGTGTCTAACTTATTTATATAAATATTGTTATTTGACCCAAATGATGAATCAAATAAGTCTGATTAGCTTTACTATATCAGGTATATTTACTTTATCTTATCGTGACCACACCGCCGATTTTGTGAATATTTGGTGAACATGGAAAGTTCCATTTGGTGAATATGGGCATTTCAGCGCACGCTGAGAAAAAAAAATTAAAAAGCTTAGAAAAGTCCTTATTATAATTAAGGACAGTAAAAACGTCTCATATTATATGTATTATATTACTACTAGTGGCCCCTGTTGAGTAATTATATTTCAAGTTGAAGTCAAATTTAAAGTTTTTAAAAAAACAATAATTTACGTACTGACATAGACTTCGCACGATAAAGCAGAAACCACTCGTGTTTTGTGGTTAGTAAGTTTTATTTAGGACACATAAATACACGTCCCTCATATACTGCTTCGTTTCCGATATATTCCCTATAGTAAGTGGCATTTAGTGGATAAAATTACTAAAAATAAAAAATTTTGTCATTAAAGAGGTATGTATATATATACCTACATAATACATAATTTTAATAAAAACTATATTATTACTACAAATAACCAAAATTTAGAAACGGTTACTTAAAAAGATAAAAATGAAGAATTCAAGTGATTTGTTTTTTTGTTGTTTTTATATTTTTTATTTTAGATGAATTTGTCTTTTTGTTTTTTTTTTTGAATATGTACATAGTGCATAATGTAAATTATAATAATTGATTTGTTTGCTTTTGTTTATTATTCTAATCAGTTCTCACATATGCGTAATGTAGGTATTTGCCGAATAATAAAATCATATGAGTACAAAATTTTCAACTGTGTGCGCATTTTTGTTTTATATATACATCTTATATATTATATCAGAAGTTCATTACGGAGTAGGAGAATCGAAATAAAATGAAAAGGTGTCTACTGCACAGGACCTTAAATGCTTGTCAATTATATTTATAGATGATTCTTTTACTCATAACCACCGCAAAGACAAACTTTAAATATAATTACCTATATCTACATATATGTAGATGTCATATTTTCATATAAATGCATTTAAATATGTTACTCATCTATTCTATTATATAAAGATGATTAACATATAGTACAATAAAAATTGGCGGTTAGTTATGAATGTTGTGTATTCAAACAAAAATAATAAAATATTGCCTGGTACCTATATACATATTATGAGCCAATAACAGTGAGTGGACAACAGATAGAATACGTAGAAGAATTCAACTACCTGGGGTGCATTATAACATCAAGAGGAGGTGCAACAGAAGATGTCAACAGCCGTATAAATAAGGCAAGAAGAACATTTGGGAGCCTAATGAAGATATGGCGGAGCAACCAAATATCGAGAACAACAAAGCTAACAATATTCAGAGCATGTGTTAAGTCAACATTAATATATGGCAGTGAAACATGGCTCACTTCGGTCAGAATCAAACAGAAGCTACAAGTATTCATCAACAAGTGCTTGAGAATTATATGCAGAATATTCTGGCCGGCAAGAATTAGCAACGAAGATTTATGGATGATAACTGGAGAAGAACCTATCAACAGACAGATAAATAGGAAAAAATGGAAATGGATAGGTCATACACTAAGGAAATCAGAAAGTGATATAGCAAGAAGAGCTCTAGAGTGGAATCCACAAGGACAAAGGAGACCCGGCAGACCATACAACACATGGAGACGCACAATCGATCAAGAATTAACAGTCAACAATTATACCTGGGACGATATTAAGGAAGTAGTACTCAACAGAGAGGAATGGAGGTTCACTATCGAAGCCCTATGCTACCACGCGGAGTAATAGGAGAAAAAAAAAAAAAAAAAAAATGTACATAAAAATAAAAAAATTGATTTAAAAGTTTAAATCAAAAATTTTCAATTTACATTTATTATTGTACATCTAATAAATGCTGTTTCTTCTACTGCATTTATTACATATACTATATACTATGTATTTATATATGAGAGAAGTAGATTTATGTAGATACGTAATTTCATAAAAGTAAAAAAAAATTTTAGGTATATAAATATGTATGGATTATGTATGAATGTAATTCTGAAACAGATTAAGCTCACAATTCTGCAAGAGAATTAATAAAATTTGGGTCTATATTTTCATTAACCAAAACCGTGTTTATTTATAAATTAAGAATATTTTTGGTAAATTGAAAAAATAATATAAAGTTAAAATGCTTGTCAATTATAATTATAGACTAGGGGCCCCTGTTGAGTAGTTATATTTCAAGTTGAAATCAAATTTAAAATCTTTAATAAAACAGTAATGACATAGACTTCGCACAATATAGCAGAAACCACTCGTGTTTAATAAAAAGTTTTGTGGTTAGTAAGTTTTATTTAGGACACATAAATACACGTCCCTCATATACTGCTTCGTTTCCGATATATTCCCTATAGTAAGTGGCATTTAGTGGATAAAATTTCTAAAAATAAAAAATTTTGTCACTAAAGAGGTATGTATATACATACCTACATAATATATAACTTTAATAAAAACTATATTATTACTACAAATAAAAAAATTTAGAAACAGTTACTTAAAAAGATAAAAATGAAGAATTCAAGTGACCTACTATATAAAAATAAATTTGCTCGTCATATGAACAATTCAACTGATTTTTTTTGTTTTTGCTTTTTTATATTTTTTATTTGAGATGAATTTGTTTCTTTGTTTTTTTTTTAGCATATGCACATAGATTCATTCGCAAGTACATTATGTAAATTATAATAACTGATTTGTTTGCTTTTGTTTATTATTTTAATAAGATCTCACTTATGCATAATGTATTTGCTGAATAATAAAATCATATGAGTACAAAATGTTCAACTGTGTGCGCATTTTTGTTTTATATATAATCTTATATATTATGTATATTAGAAGTTCATTAAGGAGTAGGAGAATCGAAATAAAATGAAAAGGTGTCTACTGCGCAGGACCTTAAATGCTTGTCAATTATAATTATAGATATTATATTGCTATATTATATTTCACAACTCGAAATTTTATATATTTTGTGTTGGACCCGAACAACGTCGGGTGCTAGTTTTATATAAAACTAAATTAATAATAATTTGAGTACTGCTTAAAAACGGTGTCTACCGGTAACAAATATACAAAACTTAATATTAAAACTTAATAACACGTTCATTCAAAGGAATTATATATAAATATCCATTTCTCATATCCTTTTATAAAATGAACTTCTCCTCAGGTATATTTTCTTTTGTTTTTATTATATTTTTTCATTGACCACAAAAAAAAAATTCTGTTAATAATAACCCA